>VWZE01020451.1:129238-155170 GCA_013396675.1 Eubucco bourcierii
ATGAAATTAGTATTAGTGGGAAATTTTTTTTTTTTTTTTTTTTTTTTGTCAGTAAACAGATAGAAGATGATGCCAACATAGTAAAGAAAACCTGTCTTTCCCACTTCATGAATTCCTGTTAGACCTATCTTTTATACTTCTCCCAGAGCCTTGATTTGTCAGGTGGACCTTGCTTTGGGTTAGAGATTTGTGTTCCATTCTGGAGGGAGATAAGAGTCCAAAGTGCGAAGTCCTCAGCGAATGCCTGGCTGCAGGGCTGCTTTTTTGTCCTCAGTGTGCAAGCTGCTGCTGGAGTCCTGGCAATAACACAGGGATTGAGGAGGGATTAACTCCAGGGGGTTGACGCAGGATCACAGCAACTCTGAACCTCTGTGTGTGTGTGAAACTCACCTGGGAACTGGTGGTGAAGCAATGCAGAAGGCAAAGCACTAGCCTGCCTCTTTCTCTTACTGAACTACTCTGGAAAACAAAACCAAGCCTTTTGAGAACAGTTCTTACTCACTGTTGCTTACTACCAGTAGCAAAAACATCCAAATCGTCTTATGAGTCTGAATTCCTGATGTTCCTCTGTTAGATATAGATCCACTCTTGCATTCACAGTGCTTTGTATACTGCAGCAAGTAACTTCTGAACATCTGAGATAACTGACTGCTTGATTTCCTTGTCTTGAAAGATAAGAATGATTGAAAATAAGAAGTTAAAATTATTTAAACCAAACTAGATGACACACTTGGTATCAAAACTATTGGCATGGGTGGGAAGATAGGAGGGGACAAAATACTGAATTTTTTGTGTTAAAAGCCCAGGTTTGAAGTAGGTGTAGTAATTGATGGCAAGGGATTTGAAGACTTAGTCCAATTAGTGAAGAGTTATGTGACTGGTTTGGGTGAGGCTGACAGAAGAGGAAAGGAAAGGGTACAGGGGATTGCATAGCTTGGTGGTCACAAATACAGAGGTTCTGACTCATCCCTCTCCTGTCCTGGTAGCTCAGAGGCAGGAGCAGCATCACTCTGTTCATGCCAAACCCAAGTGATGATGGTGGATCTGTGGGTCATGGTGGGAAGTGTAGTTTCCATTTTGTGCCAGCATGCTATCTTGCAGAGAGAGAAAAGTGTCCCCTGACATCTGGATGATGTCATAGGGGATTTTGGCTGAAGCGTGTGAGTAACAGTGATGCTAAAGGGATTGGATTATTAATGCATGGTTGGTCTGCTGACCTAAGGCTATTGATTATGGTATAACCCTAAAGTTACAGCTCAGGCATTCAGGAAACTGGATCATAGTTTATAGGTAGCTTTTGAAAGGTGAAACTAGTTACTGTCTTCTCAGCATTTAGCATCTTTTTCACACTGGATTGCTTCAATGGCAGGGGAAGAGGAAACAGGGGAACATCCTTTGCTGCAGATACAAGGCATTCAGAAGAAAGCAGTGAGCGACACATGTGTCTTATAGAGCAATTGATGCTATTGAACAGGCAAGCTCTCATGTATGCATCTCTTCAATACGACTGTTAGTTTGTGAAGATCTGGCCTTTTATCAAAACAGATCGTTTCTTGGATGTCTCTGCACTCTCTCTTCTTTCCTTGATTATGACATGCACGTTCTGTTCTCTGAAATAATTTAAATTATTAATCTGGGCCTTACAGTTAAATTGATTTTTGCTTTTGTAATGTAGACAAAGTCCAGAATAATAGATGGATAGTGGTGGCTCACTGAAGGGTTGCCTTCGTGTCGTCTTCTTTGACTGTTTTGTCAGAAGTATGGGAACAGTTTGGTGGGGAAAAAAGGCTCTGACTTCCCTGTTTTTCATTGCCAGAAGAGATTTCAGAGTAGCATGACTATTAGGCTTCGAATACAGAGGCTGTAGTTCTTTGCAGTACTCTCCCCAGGGGTCTTCTAAGCCATTTCCTATTGTGCTTTCAGCTCCCTCCTTGTCCTCAGATAATCTTTCTGAGGTGCTGACAGGACAAAACTGGCAATCATGGTGACTGACGGAGAGCCCTGGATATGCCTTCCTCTGCTGAACACAGCGGTTAATGGCAGAGGCCTTTGTGCTTTTTCTTAACAGAGATGTTAATCTGAGTGTCATAATCTACCTCTCCATCTCTACTCAGCAATCTCAGCAATTCAATTATCTGTTAGACCTTTAACTGGTCAAATTGACCTGTGATTTCCAAAGTGATTAGAGAAAAATTGATTTGAGGAAGGGGGAGGAGATAGGACACTGATTGTCACAGCAGCATCTCTTAAGCCCAATTTCTTTAGGCTACCTGGCTAACAACCTCACTGGTGCTGAGATCCTGCAATTGGTGTCAGGCTGAAGAGGCAGTTTAATTGCTGCTGGATTGAGGGAATGAATGACATTGTCTCAGTCCATGCAGTCTCTGATCTTGTCATTAGAAGAGCAATCATCTGAAGTTGCTGAGTCTGATGGCTCTGCGGCACAAAGGAGGGTACAGTGGTTTGATGCTGGTTTTGGCTTCTGTTCTGCACCTCTACTTTCTGGGCTTGTCGCTGGGTTTCATTCAGCTTCGTAGCTTGATCATGATCTTAAATGACTTTTGCTTCCTGAGATAATTTTTTCTTCTCATGTTTCTCTGTTGTCTCTAGACAAGCAGAAGGGAACTTCTAATTCCCTTTCTATTATTAGATTCCATTTTATAAAGAATTAAGCATAAAAATATCACAGTGATACAAAGTCAGCCACCTGATTATAGGTCTTGGGGCTTTTGTGAATTAATTCCTGTTGATGAGTAGAAGCACACATTCTTAAGATTACGTTAATTAATCTAAATAATTTCAATGGTATTTGGTCATTGAGGGTACTTTTCCTATTTTTTTGCTTTGAAGCTGTAGAATTTAAACTCGTACTTGTTGAGAAGTCTTTACTAAGTAAAAAATAGTCATTAATTGCCTTTCTTTCCCCAGATGGGTACTTTAGGATCTCTTCAGTCCTTGCCTTAATAAAATGAGCAAATTAACAACCATAAGTAGTAAGGTAAATAAATTAGGACATTAGAATGCAATTAGTGTGTTGTAGCCATACCTTTTAGTCCTTTAGGCCTCTCTGCCCCCCTGTCATTTTTAGGTGTCCTTTAAGAAGAACTAACACAGCATGGTTGTTATAATGAGGGTAGTATTTGCATCAAGCCAGATATGTAATGATGTCACTTGACACCAGGTCTTCTCTTCATACCTCCTGTTGTCATCTTGAGAGCTAAGATTTGTGGTTCAACACTTTGCAGATTCACGGCTTTCGAAGTCCAGCCAAGCTTTCCAGGACCATTTTCCAGTTAAAAAGCTAGTAGCTAAGGAATTGAATATTAATGCTAACTGGGTTTAGTTTAGAGGATTGGATTGTAATCAGATTATTTCAACCAGGCTAATTTTCTGTGGACCCATGCTGCTTTGACTCTCACGTCAACCTTTCAGTGTGTCCTCTGCTGTCATTCTAGTCCACATCTGGTAGCATTGTTTTGCTTTTAAGTACTTGGCCAGAAAAAACGTCTTCTGTTGTTGCACAGAAGAGTCAGTGCTTCAAAACTTAATGAAAATCAACATTTTTGCTTAGAGATAAGTTGTTTTTTCTGGACTAATCTGTCTGGACCAACTAACTTAACAAAACATTATAGCATTAACTTCATCTAGGCAGCAGTGGTGGGAGATACAACACCATGATTGTTGCCAGAGGCAGGTCCTGCTCCTCAGCTTAAGAATGAGGTTGCTTTCTCTTGCAGGAAACCTGAGAATGAACTCCCGAGTCTGCCCTGCAAGACCTTTTAAGTGTGGAAACCCTGGAGTAAAGGGGGGGTTGAGGCAACAGGAGAGCAGAGTTCCCCAAAGGAAATGGACAACAAGGAGCAGAGGTGCATAGAGCTCCGTGGTTTAAGGCAACATATTGGAGGGAAAGCTAGAAAAGGAACAGTGACTGGGAAAGGACACATTTGCAACAGCAAGTGGTGTTTTCAATGTTGTGTTGGTCTTGGAACCCTCAGAGGAATTCATGGTGGTGAGGTAGCTGACTACTTGAATGAGTGAATTGGCTGAAGTGGTAGAAAAGGAAGGACAGTCAACAAAAACTTAGACCAAGGGGAAAGGATAGGATTTGTTTATGGCCTGTAGGTACTTTGTGTCCAAAGAGGGAGTAGCCACTTAAGGCTGAACTGTAAAAGTCCTGTGGTATTTCAGCAGCGATGAAGAGAGGAAAAGAATAAGCTTTAAAATGAGAAGAAAGGGCATAGTATTATCAGTTTGGTCCTAGGGTATCTTGCAGATGAGATTGGTTAACTAGTCTGTTGTCTCAACTCTGAGTTGGACCATCAGGTGAGGTACACAGACTTGGTCACAGAGTTGATCTCTAATACCTACGAATCTCTGGGAACTAGAGGAAATTGGATTGCTGCTTTGCTATGACAATAACGTAAAAGCAACCCAAAGACAAGTGTTTCCCACACCTGTCACTGAAAATGCTGTGATACAGGAAGTGTTCTGTAGTCCAAGGCAGCTAAACAAAGGTTCTGGGTTTTTGGGTGTTTTTTTTTTTTTTTGCCTAACTTGGAAGTTTATGCATTCCTTGGCTTGTGAGAGTAGAGTGAAATACCTCATTTCCTATCCATGCTCAGTAATAGATTCCAGTATCTGAGAGAGTTGCCATAGTGATAAAAGGAACAGAATCTGCTTGTCTTTCTGGGATAGCAAAATTATTAAATTAAATGTGTCTCCTCCATTAAAGGAGAACAGCATTATCATATTTCTGAGAACTGTTTTAGAGTAGAAATAATGTGTTTAAGCTGATGTCCTGCATTAATCATGTTGCTTCTTGGGGGACTTTCAACCTTGACTTGCAGTTCTGGATGTTAGGAGGAAGTTCTTTCCAGTGAGGGTGGTGAGGCACTGGAACAGGTTGCCCAGGGAGGTTGTGGATGCTCCCTCCCTGGAGGTGTTCAAGGCCAGATTGGATGGGGCCTTTAGTAACCTGTACTAGTGGGAGGTGTCCCTGCCTATGGCAGGGGGTTGGAACTAGATGATCCTTGAGGTCCCTTCCAACCTTACCATTCTATGATTCTATGATTCTGTCTCTCTTGAATTGGGGGGCTCAGAACCAGATCAAGGGTGTATTATTGCTGCCCTCCGTCTCCCACGTTGCATCTGATGGACCAACTTGCTTGTGAAGGAGTCTACTCTACTCTAGCAGAAGTTATTGCATTTGTGATCACAAAGAACGGGACAAGAAGCAAGAGTTGCACAAAAGACAAACAGAAATGTAAAATGTGAGCTTCCAGAAAGGGCAAGGTGGGTGAAAGGAGCCACCTCAGGATGGAATGCAAAGAACATGGCCTGCAGAAGATGGTGGATGCATCAGGTAGAGAAAGGAGATGAACTGACAGTTGAGTGAACTGATAGAGAGGAAGAGACAGCAGCAGGGGAGGGAACATGTTTAAGGTTAGAACAAAAGGGGAACAAACTGTCACATAACCCAGGATACCGGAGGAACTTTCTGCTTGTGTTGTGGTGGAAAGGCACTGACTATCACAGCGGTTCGTTGAAGCTTGAGTATCCCTGTAATACACCGTGGTCCGTTTGCCCCAGTTGGGAAAAGGAACAGCTTCCACCAGACAGCTTTTTGAATATGTTCCTTTCAGGAAAGCAAGTTTAACAGACTTTTAAGCAAAACACTAATCTTTGATGGCTCAGATGAAAGTGACCATTCTTACCAACTAACTCACTCACTCGTTTCTTGCTGGTTTATTTTTGATGACTTGTAATTATCTAGTAATCTTCCCCTGAACTACCTTGTTTGGGATCAGAGTTCTGTTTAAGAAATACTCAGAAGAATTTTATTTTTATATCTACCTTCCCTCTCTCTCTGCCCCCTCATTTCACACAGGAAAAAACCCAGGGGCAGAGGCAGGAGCTGCAGCATTTGAGCTTTTACGACTCATTTGCTTTGGAGCTGCTGGTTTCAGTTTGCAGAATGAATAAGCGGTGTAAAATCTTCACTACCTATAGGCCAAATAATCTGATAGTATTTGCCAGTTGTTCTTCGAGATTTCAATTAGCAGTGGTTTAGATAAGGTTCTCCAGGTCACCCCATCTCAGCATTCAGATAATTAACCAGGAAATACCAGATAATGCCTCATGCACTCAGATGTCTTCCAGTACATCATGTGCAGGAGATCTGTCTGATTTCTCCTTTTCCTTCACCTCCTCTTTGCTGTCTTCCCACTGGTGGGGAGCTGGCAGCGATTTGCTTTGCTAGAGTCCTGACCTGACTGTGTTTGCGGGAGGCGATTGCTGCTAGAGTAAGTGCTGAGATACTCTTCACATTACCAGTAGCAACTCTGAAATGCTGTTGATCTTAATGCTGTTTGGCAGCAGCTTGTTTTGCCACTAAAACTCCTCGTCAATCCCAGCCGTGGTCAAAAACTGTTATAAATAGACAAGAGTTCATTAGAGCAGTTCTTCCATTGTGCTGTGTGCTTCTAGTCTCTGGAAATCACCGTCCTGCTAATAAGATTTAACTCCTCTGAGGCTGAGTTGAAACCCAGTTTATAAAGACCCTGAAAGAGTGAACATCTCTGAGTTTTAATAAACTTATCTGAAGTATAGTCCCTCTTGATTCTTGGCTCTATTTACTTCAGGGATTGCCACATAATAAAGAGAGGTCCTTCCACCTTCTCAGGTTTGTTTGTTTTTTTGAAGATGGACTTAACAAAAAAAAAAAAAGTATTTGACAGATTGTTTCCCTGGCAGAAATTGACAAAAAGTAAGTGTAGGTTAAAGGGTATGTCTAATGTTTTACAGGGTTATCAAGCTATCTGCTATTTTTGTTTAAAGTTGTAGACTGGTGTCACTCTTTGGCCTTAGGTTCCTTTCACTTAGGGCAGCACAGTGTCAGACACAGAAAATACCATGTGGCACAGAACAGCTTTGAAAAGTAGATGGTTTCGTGCAGAAGATACTCTGGTTCTAGCTCGTGGGAAAGAAAAGCAAAACACTTTTTATCGTTTCAGTCAAGTGTTTATTAGTAAAAGACCTCCTAGAAAGGAAGAATTATCCTCATCCGGTTAAAACAGTCTTGTTTGGAAGACTCAAAAGGTTGCTTTGTGGTTGGGACTGATTTGTGGTGTGTTTAATAACAACGTATGTTGAAAAATGAAATGGAGAAATATGCTAAAGCGTAGAATTGTAAAATCAGAGAATTGTTTCAGTTGGAAAAGCCCTCCAAGATCATGTCCAACCACCATGGTCATTAAACTATGTCCCCAGGTGCCATCACCACATATTTCTTCAACATCTCCAGGAGTGGTGACTACACTACCTCCCTGGGCAGCCTGTTCCAATGCCTGACCACTCTTGGCAGCAAAATTTTCCCAATCTATAGCCTAAAGTTCCCCTGGCACAATTTCAGGCCATTTCATCTCCTCCTATCACCTGATACTAGAGAGAAGAGATCAACCTCCACCTGACTCCAACCTTCTTTCAGGGAGCTGTAGAGAGCAACAAAGTCTCCCCTCAACCTCATCTTCAGAGTAAACAACCCCATGTTCCCTCATGTAGTACCTATTGGGAGTGGAGTTCTTTGATACTTCTGATATGTGCTAGAGGTTAAGAGTCTTAATGAACATTTAATTTCTGTCCTTTGTCTTTTGAAGCTGAAGTATTTGGAATATTTTTCCTAAAAATTGAATTTTATACATATTTTTCTTTAATTAAAAAAAGATAATCTTTCTTGATAGTGAAATGAGGCGAACAATTCTCTGTTCCTTTTTGGAGGAAAGACTTTGATTTGGGGTAAGATTTGCTTAGTGTTTTGCTGCCTGCAGAAAACCTCTTCTACTTTTTGACAGTTCAGCTACACTTAAGATTCTGCCGGAGGCCTCAAGCTCTGCGCAGGCTTAGCACACTCAGGCAGCTTCACTCTGCGCTGAGGCTTTGCCACCTCCTCCCACTGCACTGCTGAGTGTGATCCAACCTTGAGCTACAGGGCCTGGGGAGGACTTTGTGCTGTCTGCACCAGGCTACTGTGGCCCAGGAAGGGCCAGGGACCTGGTGGAAAGACATTCATGCATAGGCAGTGTTTGTGTCTCTCCCAGTTCAGGCTCACTGTTGTGCTGTGATGGTAGTGGTGGTGGTGGCTGTAGGGGCTTGTAGGAAGATGTAGTGTGGCAGTTGGTTGCCACAAGAGTCAATACATGATTGAATCTACATTGCCTGAATTTAAAATAAACCTGTGCAGAAGTTCAAAACTAACTAGATGGTCCAAGCCCTACATATAAATGAAGGTTGTAATTGTGGATTTAGACACAAGGAGAAACCAAGTACCAGTGAAACAACTACTGTTCCTATTGCTGGTCTCTGGAAGGTTTAAAGAGTTGTTCATGAGCTGCTTTCTCAGAATCTCACTTTTAGTTTTAGAAGTTGTCTTCACTATTAAGCTGATAGACCATCATACTGTTAATGAAGAGCTGTAGGTATCAGGTGATCCAGGTGATCCTTGCTCATACATTGTCTGAAATAGTGGGTTAAGACAAGCGGGTAAGTTTATCAAATGCTTGCTTTGCTCTTCAGAGAAAAACTACCCAAATACATGCTTAAATAAATAATAAGTTACAAACCTAACTTTTTTAAGCATACAAACAGCAGATAAAGTTCTTGCTGTTTGTGCAGTGTGCAGCCAATAACAACTTCTCTTCAAAAGCAGTCTTTATTACTCAGTAATTGATGCTGCTAAACAATTGGATTTTGCAAGGTCTCATATGCTGTTAGAGTTACTCAGCTTTACTCAAGAACACAGCACATGCATGATAACCTCTTACATTGCCAAGTAACAGCTTCTTGGGTTTAACATCTGTATAACTCATAGGTCAGATTCTTTTGTAAAGATAAAAACATTTTGTAAGTGGAAAATGGCATTCTTTGTACAGCAGTCAGGACTCAGGATGCTGGGTCAGGGGAGTTTCCTAACCTAAAGCTACTTAGAGTGTGGCTTAGCCAGTTGTCTCAAACCCAGGTGTACAAAGTACACTGATAGAGGACAAGGCACAGTCAAATTGTGTTTACTGGACTCTGCTCCAACATAATTTACTCCTCTTAACCAGCTTCATCAACTGGTTGTGCAGCCTGATTCCTGTAAGCAGGAAAAAGCAACCGCTGAGTTACACCTCATTATGAGGCTGTTACGCTGATAAGCTGATGTGCCCGATCCCTCTTCCAACCATGGGAATAACCCTCCTGAATCCCTGCTGGGAGGGGAAGGGAAAAGACCAGGACATGCAAAACCAGTGTGGTGTGTAAAGAAGGTCTGGAGAGGTCAAAGGGTGGGGGAAGGATTTGATATTTCCACTAAAGACTTGCTCAATGGTTGGATTTATATTTGAGACAATCTTACAGGCGCTAAGTCATCTAATAGTCCTCCCAGTATGAGGCATGGGAAGCAAAAGCATGATCTGCCTTCTTGACATTTTATTTCCCCTCTATTTGGAGAGGAGAGTCCTAGTCTGAGTTCTGTCTGAAAGAAGAACAATCCTGCTAAAATGTCTTTCCTGGACCTTTTGTGCTGTGTAACATTAACTGGCTGATGTAATAGAGATTTCAGCACTCCTTTTGGGAGGCTGTTCCTGAGGTGCAGGGGCCCTTTAGATGGGCAGTATTCTCTTTCTTATTCAGATGGAATTGTGTTTCCACTTAAGTTTTGGGGATGTCGTTTGTCAAGAAGGCCACTCTTAGATGTGCTCTTGCTCTGATGTTTTTCCCCAAGTAGCGAACCATTAGTAGCCAAGCATTTGTCTGATGCCTTTATGTTCCTACCCAGTGTATGCAGAAAGCCTTGCTTTGGGTGCAGAGTGTGCCAAGTGTTCCAGGAGCTGAGATTGGGTTGGTTTGCAGAAGTTTTTGCATTGCTGGCAAAAGAAATTCCTGTCAATACAGACTGCTTTGCATTTGCACAACGATTTTGTAAGTTGACTTGCAGGGTGTCAGGCACACCCAACTCTGTAAAGTTGTAAAATTGTTTTAAAAATTAAATATAATTAATGTTGGGGAACAAAGACATTTAATACTGAGTGACTTAAACGCAAACCTGGTCTCTGTGAATGCAAAAGTGGATATTTGACATACTTTTTTTTTTAATATCCTCTGGAGATGATAATAATTTTGCTCATTCTTTTCCAGATGGGAATGACAGGTAACACGAGTCCCTTTGGGCAACCTTTCAGTCAAACTGGAGGGCAGCAGATGGGAGCTACAGGAGTGAATCCTCAGTTACCGAACAAACCAGGCATGGCGAATAGTTTGTCTGCCTTTCCTGCCGACATCAAGAGTACTCCCGTCACCAGTGTGCCAAACATGGTGAGTTCTACCTGCCTGCTTCCCTTGGCTGTTAAGTCTTGAGAGTGCTCTGTGAATTCTTGGGTGATGCATCTTCTCAGTGTTTCTGGACTGCTTATGGGCATTTAGACATCAAAGTTACACTGTGATTCCTCACTGCTGCTCCGCAGTGCATGTAGAAAGTTTGTGCATGTTTTATGCAGTAGTTTCACTTTCTAAGCATTTGGTGTTTTGTTATAAGAATTGCATTATATCTTTCCATTTAGTCTGGTACGTTTGGTTCCAGACCAGAAGAAAGTGTCTTCTCTGTAGGTGCTGTTTGTAGCTTTAAATTCCTACATCAATTAAAAAGTGTTGGATAAATCATCATCTTCCTGCAACTAAATGGCACCTTTCACATTCTCTGGAGCTGACAGGGTAAACACACCACATGCTTCTCAGTTTATACTATGCATGCCTTGCAGCTCACAAACTTAGGACAACAGTTCTTATTAGGATACCTTGCCCAAGTTTGTAGTGTTCTTTTCACTAGAGTTTCTGAAGTAAAGCAAAATATTCCTGTTTGTCTTCATGTGGCTGTCTTAATCAAACTGCTTGTGTTGTTTCCATGGAGATTCCAGCTTGTTGCATTTTATATTCTTATACATGACAGCAGTTACCATAGAAACTTGTAAAACCTTCCATAAGATGCAAATTGTTTATTTTTAAAATTAACTAGGAAAGTAGCTATTTTTTGGCACAAGCAATGCTTGTCCTTCCATTGGTGAGTATGCTACCTGCCTGTCACTTACGGCTATGTTTGAGAGGGAACAGGATGTAATAAACTCTGTTTTCTACTGATTTTGGAAAACCACTTCTTCATTTTCCTCTTTGTTTAGTATCAGCTGTCATTTACTGCTTATAACTACATGAAGAAGCTGATGACTAGGATTAAGAACATGTTGTGTTAAACAGCATGTTCTTGTGGCCAAAGAAGGGCGTTAGTATTGTGGGATGCATTAAGAGTGTGGCCAGCAGATCACAGGAAGTTCTCCTCCACCTTCCATATGTGGTTAGGCCACATCTGGAGTTCCTGATCTGGTTCTGAGCCCCTCAATTCAAGAGAGACAGGGAACTACTCTAAAGAGTCTAGTGGAGGCTCCAAAGATGCTGAGGGGCCTGGAGCATTTCTGTGAGGAGGAAAGGCCAAGAGCCCCTGGGGTGTTGAACCTGGTGAAGAGCAACCCCAGAGGGGATCTGATCAATGCCCAGCAAGAACTAAAGGGTGAGGGGCAAGAAGATGGGGCCAGACTCCTGCCAGTGGTGCCCAGTGATAGTTTGTACTTGTTAGTCCTTGTCCTGCAACCTAGAAGATTCCATTTGAAGAGGAAGAGAAACTTGTTTTGTGTGAGGGTGCTGGAGCCCTGGAGCAGGCTGCCTGGAGAGGTGGTGGAGTCTCCTCCTCTAAAGTGCTTCCAAACCCAACTGGAAGTTGTGATCCTGGGCAAACTGCTGTGAATGCCCTGCTTTAGCATGTAGGTTGGAGTGGATGATCTCCAGCGGACCATTCCAACTCCCACCATGCTGAGATCCTGTGACTGTGTTCAGAGTACCACTTGAACTTGTGCAGAATATTTATAAAAGACAGTTTTCTGGATGACTATGATAATTTTGGTTTTAAGTTTGGATCTGTTGAGATTATGTTTTTTCCCCTTTCTGATTCTGCAGAGAACCTACAAATCTGCCCAAAGTGTTGGATTCATCTCAGGGGCTGGCTCATTCTGAAGCCTAATTTTATGCTAATTTTGAATATTAGGTTTTGGGAAGCATAAATCTTAATGTACTCAGTAATATAGGATATAATGGCAAATATTCAGGTGGAATAAAAAAGGCTTTTACCATCAAAACTTGTCTAGTGGTGGGGGAGAAGGTAAAAAACCCAAACTTCCTGTTTCTTCTCTCCTGTGGTGTCCAAGAGATGGAGGAAAGTAAGGGAACTTACTTCCCTAATGCTGTGAATTGCAGTTTCTTTAAGATGTCAGGTAACAATTGTCTTCCCAGAGAACAATCAGGACCATCTTTGTTTCTCAGGTGTCAAAAGCTATGAATGTCCTAATGTATCTTTCTTTTCCAAGCCAATATAGCCAGTAATAGCCATTTCAGGCAGTGTCGAGCCAAAAAGTCTCAACTCTGCATATAACTCATCTGGAGCTTAGAGTCTGATTGTGGCTCTGATGGAGGTGGAACTTCCATCTTTTAAAAAAAGTTAAGTTTTCATCAAAATGGTTTTTGTATTGCAAAGGCAAGAATTCAGAAGGAAATGTCAGACTTGTTAAATGTTAACCTTTCCTTGGCAGCAGTGTAATTATTTGGTAACGGTGCCTGCATGACCAGAACTGGTCCTTCCGCAAGGTCTTTGCTTCCTGCCATGCACAACATCAGCGGTGCCCTCTGAAAGGGTATATAGCCAACGTTTGGTTGGTTTTGCTGCTTACTGTGTAGCTGTGCACCTTGCTGACTGTGTGTACTAATATATTTGATTCAACCAGCCCTTTCCAGGAGGTCTTTCCTGGAGTCGTCCCTGGAGCATGCATATACTTTGGATTAGTTAATTTTCACAGTGCCTCCCTGAGATAAAGATGACAGGATCACAGAATGGTAGGGGTTGGAAGGGACCTCCAGAGATTGAGTCTGACCTTCCTGCCAGAACAGAATCACCTAGGGCAGGCAACACCAAAATGCATCTGAGTGGGTTTTGAAAGTCTCCAGATAAGAGATTCTACAACCTCTCTGGGCAGCCTGGTCCAGGGCTCCAACTCCTTCACACCAATGAAGTTTCTCCTCCTGCTGAGGTGGAACCTCCTGGGTTCTAGCTTGTACCTATTGTTCCTTGTCCTATCACTGGGCGCCACTGGAAAGAGTCTGACACCTTCAGCTTGACACCCATCCCTCTGACATTTATAGATATTAGTAAGATCCCCTTTCAGCCTTCTCCAGCCTAAATAGCCTCAGATCTCTCAGTCTTTCTTCATAGGAGAGATGTTCAAGTTCCCCAGTCATCCTTGTAGTGCTCTGTTGGACTCTCCACCAGATCCCTGTCTCTCTTGAATTGGGGAGCCCAAAACTGGATACAGTATTCGAGATGTCGTCTCTCCACGGCAGAGTAGAGTGGGAAGGAGAACCTCTGTAGATCTGTCTTACCCCAGATTTAAGCCAGAGGCTGAAAGGCACAAAGACGCTGGAAGAACCTGCAGCACTGAACTCAAGGTGTATAGGATCTGGCTTACTAAAGCTTTCCTCATTTGATCACTTAACATTTGATGTGTTAAGACATCTAAAGGTAAAATTTGCATAGGTTAGAGATGTGTTCATGTAACTCATGGAAGTGATGTCTCTGTCCTATGCTGGGCAGCTAAAATATGACCGAAGTGGCACTTGTGAAAAGTTGCTTGTGACAGTGGCAACTCTCCAGAGCAGGGTGCAGTGTTCGAGCTGTTGCATCATGGTGTCTTGCTGCAATCCCTTAATTTGCTACATCCCTGGAGATAACAGTTTATTTTCATGTGTCTGCCCTTGTGCATGGTCTGCTGGAGCTACCCTGTTTGCTGAAGGAGGCAGGAGTGAGGTGGCAAAAGGTGCAATGTTTTGTTAGCCTCTGTCAAAACTGAGCAGGTGGAGGATCAGTTCAGGCTCCCATCTCCTACAGCAAGTGAAGGACCAAGTATGTGTCTTTAGAAGGACCTGCAGGGGATTTCATCAGGTGATTGGAACCACATACCTTGCAAAAGCAGCCTTTGATACTACCCTTATCTTAGAGGGCCTCAAAAGTACAATTTAATGGGAGAGACAAACCCGTGTGAATGAAAGTAGTGGTTATATGTGGCAGGTGAGGCAGCATTCCAGCATGACATGACACATCTTGGTTACCACTAAGAATATCTAAACTGGAGAAGGGGAAAGGTGCAGCTGTTGTCTTTAGGAGCCCTTGGTCCTGAAAAGCAAAGGATTTGAAAATAGCCCTTTCAGTCTTTGGCATTTCTCTATAAGGTTGCAAAAGCAAAGGGAGAGGATGTTTCTTAATCCACATTATTCTGAGCATCATTGTGTATGCCACTTCTGTCTCAAAACACTGACCAGGAAATTTCCCACTGCCAGACATAGCCCTCCCACAGGCAGCCAGGATAAACCTCTACTGCAGCAGTACAGGTCTTTAATTCACATCCAGACTACATCCTTGCTCAGAACAAGATGAGCTCTCTTCTTCCCCTGGCTCCAGGATGAAGTGGTTCTCGGAAGTGTTAGTTCATTGCATCTTCAGCCCTTGTTCCAAGCATGACCTTATGCTAGACCCTGAGAAGCACATTTAGTTTAATCTCTTAATTAGGAAAGAAGTACCAAACCTTATGGTATTAAAATGATTAAAAGGTCAGCATTAAGGTATTAATTTTCAGTGCTAGCCGAGTGGATTGATTTTTGTTTGTTTGTTTTGTGGATCCAAACAACATCAGCTATTGCTTGGTGTGACTGCTGCAGAGTACAATCAGTTGTGTTTTCAGAATGGGCAGCTTGAAATCTCGAGTGGGTGACTTGTTTGCAAAAGAAAGATGCTGCTTCTAACGTTGTTGGAGGGTTTGGTGACACGCAGTAGAGACTCGGCGTCGCTGAAGTCGTCGGATGCAGGCTTGGCAGCGCTGTGCTGCAGTGAGATCATGCAGAGCCTCTGGCCGGTGGAAGTGAGCTGCACTCTGCACTTTGGCACTCATCTCAGTGTGCAGCCTGTATGGAAACCAGGAGCTGCTTGTTTTCCAAGTGCCCAGATGCCGGGATGTGCTGTCAGTGAAGGGTGCCCTGTCAGACTGTTCCATCAAGCTTGCTGAAGCTGAGCAGTGTCTGTGGAGCTGCATATTCTAGGAGTGTTGATGGATGGTTTCTTTGTGGACATACCAGTAAATCTGGTATTTCTACATGGATTAGGAGCACAGTGTGTGAAGCTTGGCTTGCAGGCACCAGCCTGGTTTCACAGTTATCATTACAACCAGCAGATGGAGTTGAGAGAATATTACTTTTTATAAGCAAAGCAAATTGTTTCTCCTCAGTTCTCTTGACATAGAATTGGAGCAGCACATCTTCTCTTATGTTTTTTGGTTTGGTTTTTTTTTTGTTTGTTTGTTTTTGGGTTTTTTTTTTCATTTTTCTTATTAAACTGCATCTCAAGTTTCCTGTGGCTTTCTTCCTTGTTAGTCTGTCCTTTGGGTTTCTTTATTAATGAATGTTGATCAGAAAAGAGGAAAACAGCTGGGGATAAGGATGTCTTAGGTGTGTTTTACTGCAGGCCTCCTAGACAGAGGAGGAAAGCTTTTAAACTGGAAGGCCAGGTTCAGGTAGAACAAGTAGTACTGTAGCTACTTAAAATAGACAATTTGTATTTTATTCCTGGAGACCAGAAATAAAATCCTTCATGAAAAACCTTTATGGTGTCCTTACAGCTTGATTTCTCAACCTTACAGTGATGGTTGTTTTGGTTTTCTTTTCTTGAGCAGCGCAGTCTTCTCTTTCACCCTGGGAAAGGCCTGTGGCTATCACCCCGGAGACATCCTGTGTGCCTGCTTGCTGCTCTCAGCAGCAGTCTCCCCAGTCTCTGCTGGGCTTGCTGTTTGCTGTACTCACTTCTCCTGTGCCTGCCACAACCTGCACTCAAAAGTTTCTCTTTCCCAGATGTGCTCACTTCTCTTTCTGAAGAGAATCTCACCTGATTTGAAGTGGAGCAGCAGTTTAAAAAACAGCTGAGAAAATCCATGTTCCTTTGGCATGATTTTCTAAAGAAAAAGTTATTGAAAACCTGGAAACAAACCTAACAGATAATGGTTCTAGAGTCTCAAAAGGGAACTGGAAAAGTTATGCTTTGGCTCACGTTCTGTTCTCCCATCCCCTAAACAGGAATGTATGTGGTGGAGAATATCCATTGCCAATTCTTACTGTCTTCCAGCTTCTGAGGTGAAGTACTCCATACCTTCACTTAAAACCTCTCATTTAGCTCTTACCACAGATTAGGATTTTTTTTATGTTGATCATTCCTGAGTCTGTGTTGTCACCTAGGAAATTGTGCATAAAGCTTTCTTAATTTTGTTCAGGCAGTTTCCTGTGTGTGAAAGATGGACTTTGTCTGTAGATTCTTCTGTTAAGCTTTGTTGCTTTTTGTTGCTTTGAAACACTTCATTATGTGTTTCGTGTAATTTATTGGTCCTTCTCCTAAGAAAGCTTAGAAAGACATGAAAGTAAAACTCCAAGAGTGTACAAACTCCCAAGATGGTGATCCAACCTTGATTCCTAACAGAGTCAAACTGTATGATAATGAGACTAGCGTTTAGAAGAAAACTGTTTTGGTGATTAAAAGCCAAGGGCGTTGAGGACCCGCTCTAGGACCAATTATTCAAGTTCATTCTGTGGAATGACCATAGGAACCTTCTCTTTTGTGGTTGCCATGGGCTCTCCAGTACCAGCTTCAGAGATGAAAGTTACACTCCATTGTGGTAAGTGGAAGCTGGAAGATGAAAATATTTCTCTTGATGTGAAGACTCTGCCTGTAGCCATGTCAGTGCCAAAACTCTGAAAGTAGATCTTGGACTGTGAACATACTCCTCATGTTAAGACTACGTATCATGTTAGCTTTGAATGTGGGAGCTGCAAGAATCACCTTCCTTTTTCTCTCATTTGTAGCTGTATTGCAAACTCTCAGGTTGGTGCTCCTACAAGGCTGTTATCTTGACCACCTTTTGAGGCTGTGTTCATTTCAGGGAGCCTTTTTTTGCCTCTTAAATCTTTGGCCCCATGCAGCTTCTGATTCCTTCTTCCACTTAGATGAGAAAATGCGGCATTGTGGGGTTATTGGGTACAAACATGAGCATTTGTGCTTGTAGTCCCTGCACAGCATCAGGATGTTCTGGGTGAGCCAAAGCAGACCTTCAGATTCCAGAGGTCAGAAGGATTCTTCCTGTATGGGTAGAACTAAGCTGTTCAGATCATGCCTCTTTACAGTAACTGGTAGAACCAGAAAAACTACCATCCACATGCAGAATATCAGAGTGAAATGCAAGGAGAGCAAACTAGTTCTGTGTTACTTGCCCAGTGGAGCTCTGGAGTTACTGGAAAAAGCTGTGGTTCATTAAGTGACTGCACTGAGAGATTCCTCCTTCCTTGATGCCAACATACAGCTACCACTTGAGCTCTAGCTGCAGTTTTGTGACAGAGCAGTGGTTCATGGCTTGTTCGCAGCCGGCTCAATGCTTGCTGGAGAGTTTCTGCAGTTCCTGTTTGCAGGACGGACTCGTTTCAATCTTAATGTAAATGTGTGGGGTACATGATTGGAGTTGATCACACTGTGAATACTTAATTCAGATAGAACTGTTGATAATCAGTTTCAGTTGTAGAGTTCATACCTATATCCACTTCATGCTCACTACCCCTTGCTGAAAGGGACCCTCAAGATCACACTTTCAGCCTGTGGCTGAAGGGGAACTGAAGAGGTTTGGGTGTGTTTCACCTTACTTGGGTGTGAGGGAAGGTGGGGTGCAACCTCGCTCTCTGCAGGTGTTAGTGAATAGATTGGATGTGCCCATAAGTACACATGTAGATGATGTGTTCAAAATCCCCTGTCACCAGTAAATAACATCCTTGTTCTAGTCCGTGATACCAACAGACTGAGAAACCCTAAGTTTAAAGTGCTACCTGTTCTCTGGTTTGGGTGAGAAAAAGTCTGTAACACAACTATATCAAAATACTAATAATTTGTGGCAATGGATTCTTAATTGTCTCACTAATTATCTCTTGATTGCATATCTGTCATCTAGAACCAAAAGGTATTTTATAAGTGCAGTTTTTTTCCTAATACAGCAATTCCAGAAAGTAGCATTCTGTTATCAGAGAGAGGAAAAAACCATGGAAATAAAAGGAATAATGGAAGAGGAAATGTGTTTTGAAAACATAAAAAATGTTATGTGGAAGCTAGGCTAAGACTGGGTTTCCTCTTGGGCTGTTAGATCTATGGAAAGATTACCTGTGCTGTTGAAACCGATGCCTGCTTTGATAGGAAGAGGTACATAGTGTTTGATCTTGGCAGATGATGGTGAGTGCTTTTGAATATAAATACATCAAAACACAGAGGATTACTGGTCATCTCAGTAAAGTAAAACCACCAGCGATTTTTGTGTCCATCCAAGTCCGTGAAGATGAGGTACTTGTGCGCCTGTGCTGCCTGGAAGCAGAGGAGGATCTCACTCTTTGAAAGAGGGGCAGAGCAGAACTGACTTCCTGTACAAAGATATAAAATCATAGGCTGGATGGGGTTGGAATGGACCTTTAAAACTTATCGAGTCCACCCCCTCTGCAGTCAGGAGGGACGTCTGCAACTAGAGAAGATTACTCAAATCCCAAAAAAATCTGAGCTGCAAAGATTTTAGGGATGGGACATCTACCACCTCTCTGGTAACCTGGGACAGGATCTCACCATCCTCAGTGTAAAAAATTTCTTCTTTCTCTCTAGTCTGAATATCTCTCTCTTAGTTCAAACCCATCACCCCTTATGCTGTTTCCAGCTTTCTGATTGGCCCCTTTTAAGTCCTGAAAGGCCACTAGAAGGTCTCCCTGGAGCCTTTTCTTCTCCAGTTTCCATATTTTTAAATGGTAGTAGTAGTAGCTCCTTTACACTGCAGAAGTTTTGTATTGCTCTGCTTCTAGAAAACTTGTTAATGAAACTATTCTCTCTGTTGGAGCAGACTTCAAACCCCTGATCTATCTGTTGTTTGTGATGGGGCAAGGTAGCAAGAGAAGTAAAACTCTTTTTTTACTTTGTGTATCTGGCCATCGAAGCATTTATTTTAATTGTGGGAGTAGAAGTGTCTGAATTTCCTACTTCATCAAGAAAATTGTTAGTCATTCAGGTGAAGCAGCAGGAAACCTCCTGCTCATTCTGGAGTGGAATGTTTACTGTGGCTGATGGAGGACTTAAAGACACCTTTGATGTGCCTGTGGTCCACCAGCATATCTACAGTGCTCAACTGGTCCTGCGGGCCGCTGCTCTTAACAGGCAAACTAACAGGGAAGAGGTCAGCTTCCTCAGTCAGCAGGCCTGAAAGTAAGGTAGATGGTGGAGAAATCATTTGTTATATTTGCAGGTTTAGGACTTTACACAGTTGAAGTGACCAGCACAACTCTGTAGACCTTAGGAAACAGAAATTTTGAGTTCTTTTTTCTGTGCCTACTTGCAGATACTGTCATCTGAACCAAGACTGCCTGTTCTTCTAGCTGCTGATACTCCATGATCCTGCTTTTATATTCCTTAATCTTCAAGAAATCCTTTTGGGTCAGAGCATCTGTGCTGATACAGCTATAGTTATGTCTGTTAACTGGTACGGTAGTAGCAAAAGGGGAACTTTGGCTTGGGAAACAATTCATTGACTGGGATGAAAACATCACTTCTAACAAGATTTTATTTGTCACAGTCCCTGTATTTCAGCATCATTTCAGCAAAACCTGTCTGCTTCTGGGCATCTGTTCACAAAAGAAATGGAAGGCTTGGTTTTACCTCCATGCACTGGGAGCATAAACTCCTTTATTGCTCTTTCAAGACAAACAGATGCAACAATTCCTCTTTGTTTAATTATTATTGGTGTCAGAGTCCCCACCTCCTCCATCATATACCGGTTTTCTACTTGATTTTGTGTGCTTGATTCCCCGGCAGAAAAGCTAACTCTAAAACCTGATGTGCTGGCAGCAAAGCTGAGGACAAAGTAGAGGGAACTTGTGCCAGGGATCTGTTTGTTGAACTAAGAAGATGAGGGGGTTTGCTGCTATGTGCTCTGGTTTGTATGTTGTGTAATTTTCTGGGGAATCCTTCTCAGAGGTCAAAAGTAGAACAGGCTACAAACGATGTGTTCTGTCACTTGTAATTGTTCTTAAATGTATTAAGCAGACTTTGTCCAGCAGTTCTGTAGACAGCACTGAACTATTTCCTTTGTTATCTCCCCACTATAATCCTGTTCTTCCTATATTCCATGTATGAATGTTTTTAGTGGCTGGTTTTCCTTAGATAGCTGGGAGGTTGGTGAGCTGTTCTGTCATACCCTGTTTTTACAGTGCATAATCAGAGTGATTCTTGGGACAGTTTCATGTGTGTCCACGAGCTGAATTCAGGCTACAAATCACAGGGACTTAAGCACTTTTGCAGTGGAGTGTTCCTGCTAGTGGAGTTGTTGCAGGCTATTAGATTGGTTTAGCTTGGAAAATTTGGTTCCTACATTTGTTGTTCTTCAAAGGTTTAAGAAGATGGTAGGAAAGGAAAATCTGTGCTGAAGAAATGAGAGGTTAAGGAGGCTGTTTCTGTTCTGCACTGCTGTGAGCTGAGCCTCAGACTGAAGGTATCAGTGGGTACAAAGACCCTGTTAGGCAGGGCTCAGGCACTGGTGTAGAATCATGTCCATAAAGAATGGATGCTGAAAATAAAACAGCAGGGTTTGCAAGCTAATCCAACCTGGTAACGTAATGCAGCCCAGACTGAGGTAGCCTTTTCTGGGAAAAAACTGTATGCATCTCACCTGGGAAATTTTCTGTACGACAGGAATATCAGCACTGGTGAGAAGGGAGAGGCTGATTTAGGACTCACACTGCAATATATAGAGACATAGTTTTGACTGTCTTCTCCCATTGGACTCCCCTTTTAGTTTGGGACAAGAAACTAAAAATTAAGTGCATAAAATCATATGGAGTGTTAGAGATTGGAAGGGACATCTAAGGATCATCCAGTCCAACCCCCATGCTAGAGCAGGATCACCTGGAGTGGGTCACACATGAATGCACCCAATCAGGTTTTGAATGCCTCCAGGAAAGGAGACTCCACAGCCTTTCTGGGCAGCCTGCTCCAGGGCTCTATCATGCTCACAGTAGAAAAGTTTCTCCTCATGTTGAGGTGGAACCTTCTGTGTTCCACTTTATACCTGCTGTTCCTTTTCAGGGGTGCCCAGTAACAGGACAAGGAGCCTAGCACCTTCATCTTGACACCCACCCCTCAGATATTTATAGACATTGATAAGATCCCCACTCAGCCTTCTCCAGACTAAACAGTCCCAGTCTTTCTACATGGGAGAGATGTTCAAGTCTTCCAGTTGTCATAGCTCTCTGTTGGACTCTCTCCAATCTATAATATAAATCTATAATAGAAAAATATGATGCTAACAGACATGAATCCCACTTACAAGTGTGGTTAAGAGCTTGTTCCTGTTGGAGTTGTGATCTAATAAACAGAAGGTTGTGGATGGCATGTTAAACTGTTGTTTCTAAGTGTCTTAACAGAGGAACCTCTCACTACATTTTTTGCTTTTCCAAGGTTAGAATAGAAACCTTTTGAGACTGCTTCTCAGACCAGAGTTACCAGTCAGCACAGCACACCTGGTGGCCAGTCTTACACCACCGAAATTATTACACAAGGTTAAGATCAGAACTGAGACTTGCAGACATGGTACTGAGCTCTCTGTTCTCTCAGTCCCAGATGCAAACGCAAGTCCAACAAGTGGGGATTGTACCGACGCAGGCAATGGCGACTGGACCAACGGCGGACCCAGAGAAGCGCAAACTGATCCAGCAGCAGCTGGTGCTGCTGCTTCACGCTCACAAGTGTCAGAGGCGAGAGCAAGCCAACGGGGAGGTGCGGGCCTGCGCGCTGCCGCACTGCCGAACCATGAAGAACGTCCTCAACCACATGACGCACTGTCAAGCTGGGAAGGCCTGCCAAGGTAAGAGCATGGGGCTGAGGCTGCTCTTGCCAAATGGGCTGTGTAAGGTTTCTTACCTGTTCGTCAGCAGCGTTCCTCTTGTCAGGAAGGTCCCCACACATGGCTCAAACGAGTGCCTGAACTGGTTCTTTAATTAACCAATTGCTCCCTTTTTTAGAGAATCACAGAATCATTTTCATTGGAAAAAAATCTTTGAGATCCTTGAGTCAAACCATTATCTAGCTCTGCCAAGGCTGGTGCCAAACCATGTCCCTCTGCACCACATCTGTGTGTGCTTTAAACACCTCCAGGGGTGGGAATTCAACCAGCTCCCTGGTAGCCTATTCCAGTTGTTGAGAACCCTTCATTACTTTTGCCCAGTTTCCATTTCTGATCTCTCTTCATTTGCCAGTTTAGAAAACAGAATGCAATATTTGACCTTTAGAAGTAACATAGTACCAATGTAGCCTTCTGTAAGCATCTTTTTCATCACCTGTGTTATAACACAGGTGAGAATAATAGCCACTATTTCTTTGTCTTGAAGTATTAATTTCCTTCATTTGTTTTATAGCATTACTGGTACATCCCCAAACATTTTATTTGCGTTCAGTTCTATTTACAGTATTGCTTATGAAATGGAAAGAAGAGTTAATTCAAAACCAGTTAATTAAGGAGTGACCTTAAGTCAATTGTTTTTCCTTGTTGCAGTTGCTCATTGTGCATCTTCAAGACAAATCATCTCCCACTGGAAGAATTGCACTCGGCACGACTGTCCTGTGTGCCTTCCTCTGAAAAACGCCAGTGACAAAAGAAACCAACAACGTGAGTACTTCTTACCCTGCTCTTACAATGGTGCTGCTAAAAGAGAAGTTTGTCAAATACGCAGTGTAGGAGTAAACTTTGTCAGTGTCCCGACAAAATAAATAGATAAATCTACTGGTGAATGCTCCTTTCTGATCACTGAATGCAATTTATTCCTTGATGCACAATAATTGTAAGGGGAAAAATCTCAAATCAAACACATACACATTTTTAAAGGATGTGGCAACTTCTAACTGGTGTTTTATTGTGAGGCAGATCAATAAATTCCAGTTATTATGCAGTTTTTTATGTAGGTAGGGTTTAGGGGAAGTATAGGCTACCTCACTATTTTTCTTGCTGCTAGAAACAAATCAAGATACTACTGATTAAGAATAAACAAAAGCATTCATGAAAACAGAAAAATGGATTCTTGTGCACAAAAAGGTCTGCTCTCTGTGTCTTAATGAGAAGTGTGTGAAGTCCTGCAGATCATCGTGGGTTTGTCCATGCCTGGCTTTGGTAATAATTATTTCTTCACTTGAGGACAGTTAGTTTCTAGTACATTTCTTCCTTCTTGCTCAAACTGAAAATACTGAACTTCTCTTGGTAGGTTTGCTTGTCATCAAATCCTCTGAAGAGATGCTGCAGTAGAACATTTTACACCATTTATGCAGCAGTTCTACAAGTCTAAGAAATGTTATGCTGAAGTATATTTAAATAAGAGTTAAACAGAAAATAGCTGGAGAACTTGTAAAACTTGTACATTTGAATTGTTGGAAGCACTCTCCTGATGGCCATTTAGGCCAAGACTGCAGTGAGGAACACTAACATACTTTGGAGGATCTAACTTAGGTCATTCCTACAGAAGAGGAGGCACTTGAACAAAAACAGTCCTTAAAAGTAATTTTGTTCTGGGGACAAATAGGATATTGTCCGAGTGCAGCAGAATTACAGTCAATAAGTTCAGTTTGGCTCTCTGGTTATGTGCCAGGGAGATAAACAGGAAATCTTATATTGAATTAATCAATCCAATGGTAGTAACTGTGAAAAGTGGCAGCTCAGTGTACTGAGGTGCAAGGTTCTTTGTTCTGGGTTATGTCTCTGAGTCATACACATAGCACCTCGTGGTTTGTTTGAAGGTAGAAGGTGATTGTTGAGATACATTATAAAGATTGCTCCATTTTAGGCATTCAGAAACGTTTGTGGAATGATGGGCATCAATATGTGGACTTGGAAACATTGTGCCTGATGAGGTGAAAACTAATCTGAACTAAGTTACTTTAAGACTTGAAGAAAATGTTTACTCCCTTAGGTGTAAATAATCATGGCATCTACTAAAGGGAGAGGTGAAGGAGGTCTGCATATGATGGAATGTAATGAGAACATTTAGAAGATGAAACAGAACTGAGAAGTTTCTTAGTTGTATAGCTCTACCATAACACCTGCTTTTCTGAAGATCTGTCTTGGGCACATGCTTGAGCCTCTTAGTTCTCCTGCTCCTGGTGTCTATTGTACCACCAAACTTCCTCTTGCAGCCCTACAGCTGGTGATAAATGTACTGTGTTCACAGTGTTTTTTGACCTGGGCCATCCTGAGGCAATGCTTGATGTGCTTCACTCCAGGGTAACTAGAAAAATCTTTGGGATCCCTGATTCAGCTGAGTGAGACTGGGCAGTGAAGTTGTGAACATGGAGTCAGTCGTCTTTGGAGGAGAACTTTAAATAAAATGCAGTGAGGAAAAAGCTGGATTGAGAGAGTAAATCTGAGACGGCTAATCTTCAACTGAAAATGTAGTTTTAAAGAAAACTGGGTCAGAAATTATGGAGTATGTGGTCTTGGGATAGAGAAAGGGAATCTGATGAGGGAAATGAAGGTAGGGACTAGGAGCTGTAACTGGCTGAGGGTTGCTGAGTATGGGCAGAAAAGGAAAGAAGACCTTGATGTGGAACATTTGGGAGTTACCCCTTTGTAGAGAAGAAAGGAGCACATTGGTATGCAGGGAAAAATGCTCAGAAGACTAGGCAGCAACTTTGCTACAGAGCCCATTTCCTAGGAAAATGGGAAATGAAATCCAGTTTGGTGAAGTCTCACTGTCATTAAATGTCTGTACAAACAAAATATGTCTTGTGTTTTCAAGTACTGGAAACGGTATGTCATGGTGACCTAACAGCTCACAGTGATCACACAGAGTGCTGTGGTAGATGTCAGCCCAGGGACTGAGAAGTTCCCTTCATTGTCTTATGCCGTGAAAGCTTTTGGTTTAATGCTTAACTTAAACAAAAACTAAAATGGGATTGATGGGGCAGTTTGAATACTGACACTTCCTATCTTTTGAGTTTCCTTACCCCATGATTTGATTCATGGTACAACCTTCAATTAAAGGATCATGTACAATTACCTTTGTGCAGCCCCTGAATTCTGCATGCAGGACAGGCTAGTGCTGAGGTGAGGCAAGGTAATCAGCAGAATTTCTGCACACATGGAGCTAGAATGAATGTAACCAACAGAGTGAGGAGCTGCAGCACAGATGATTTGAACACTGTTGAGAGTCTCGGTTACAACCTTTGGAAGCAAAATGGAAAACTTAAGAAGTAAGCCTTCTCACAAGTGGATTAATGTTACTGTCATGGGCTGGTCAGGTTAGAGAAGAGCTGACCAATCATATCTGAAACATCATGAGGAGCCTGTGGTTGAAATAAATTCCAACTGGGTGAAGAGGTTCCCTTCTAGAAGACAAATGCAGTTTCATTTTAGCAGCATTATCTCCTTTGCACACCGAGACAGGAATCCTGTAGATGAGAGAATATTTGATCATGTAGGTCACATCTGGAGGGTTCAATCAGGCTATTCCAAAAGTTCCTGGGCTGCTTCACTTCTGCTTGTGTGGACTTTCACTCTTAAGATGTATAAACACATGCAGCCTTCTACGAGTGGGACATATGGAGCTCAGTTGTCTCTGAAGCATTTGGGGTGTGATCAGTCCTGTACAGAACTGTCTTCACATCTGCAGCTTCTGGCATGAGATCAGCAGTGTCTGAAGCATCAGTTAATTAAAAAAATT
>VWZE01020451.1:155197-200521 GCA_013396675.1 Eubucco bourcierii
AAAAATCACAGTAGGCATTGCTTCATGTAGCAGTGGCTTAATGTGATAACTCTTTTTTTTTTGTTTCAGTACTGTGTGTATTGTAATTGACTTGACTTCCTGTGGTATCTGCTGCAGAAGGGGCTGCATTTGGCCAGATCAATACACTCTCACTCCATCTTCTTGTTTGACAGACTGAGATAACATCATGCATTGATACAAAACCAAACAACAGAAAAAAATCTTCAAAATTGTACTCCTGATGTGAAAATACTCAGTATAGTAGGATAGTGAGTTGTGTAGAAAAGCTGAGACCAAATACTTGAGCCACAGATCAACAGAGTGGTCTTTACACTTTCCCCTTGGAATAAAGGTAGTGGCTTTATCAAGAAGCAGTGGGGCTTTCTTCAGAATAGACTTGCTCTCCATGGTGTCACTTCTAAAGTGACATTCAGACTGTCAACTCTGACATACCAAACAGTTTTATAAGTAGTCTTTGGCTTCACGTAGAGGTAGAGATCTGGAAATTTGGTCTTGAAGTAGAGTTCTCTAAAATTGGCTAGGTTGTTTTTCCTAAGCTTGTTCTAACACAAGGGCTGAACTTGTGCTTCATAGTGACCAATTCCACTACCAAAGCTTAGCACAAAGCCCTGAGCAAGAGTTGGTTGACTTCTCCAAGTTCTGCCTTAGCATTGGTGTGAGCTTCAAAATGAGCTAGTAGCCCTCAGATGACCACCAGCTTTTACCCCCAGTGGAAGAGTGCAAGTAGTGATGAAAGACTTGGCTATCCTCAGTAGGATGGCTAGAAGCCTTTCTCCTGTTCCCAGTCTTCAGCATCACCTGTGGTCCTTCTCCCACCTCCAGAGATGTGTCACATTTACAGCTGGTGCAGAAAGCTCCTTTCCCTAACAAGTTGGAATTTTTATTAGCTCTCCAGTTGATCCATTGCTTTCACAACAGCCTTTGAAGCCTTCTGAATTCCAGGGTGCTACCAGCTTTGTCCTATTTAACCTTTCTAGAGACTTCTTCATTTCTTGGCTTGCACTCATGTGAAGACATCTTTCTCTTGGATTGTGTGACTCTACAGTGCTATGGCAAGTCCCACAAGAAATTCAGACAGCTGTTTTTTTAATATACCCTTTTTAATTAGCTAAACTCATAGGATCTGGGTCAACTTCTGACTTTCTTTTTAAGCTTGCTTGTAAATGATCGTTGAGTTCAGAAGTTGTTTTGAACATGTCCATGGAGTTCAAGTATACATAAGCCTAATTTCTATGGTGAACTCAGTGCTGAAAACACTTGGAGGGTTAAAAAAAAAAAAAAAAAGAATGTTTTCTGTGGTGATGCTTATTTTGGAGAGGGAGACCTCTGACTATTTATTTGTAGTCTTCTGGCAAATGAGATCAAATTGAATTTTCATCTGGAGAGGGCAAAGTCTGGGCTCTCTAATGTATGTGGTTTCTCTTGAATGGGAGCTAAAAGTGAGTGTATTTTTCCCAGCAATCCTCTCCATTCCCATAGTGGTTAAGGATTTAAGAAAGTTTAGATAATGCTGTTACTGTCTCAGAAGGCTTGTTCTCCTCTTTTTATTATTTTTTTTTCCCCCTAACCATATGCCTCTCCTAATATTTCAGTAAACCAGCTCTTGCTGCCTATATTAAAAGCTATTATTGTTGCTGTGTTTAGCTCACAAATTTGTAAGGCACATTCCATATTTAATTACTCAAGGGGAAAAATGTTGAGGCTGTGTTACTTCTGCAGAGCCTTGGTTATCAAAATGCAGTGTCTCTAGTGAAGGATTTGCTCCATGTTTTGTTCACAGTGCAACATGTTATTACTTAGAAGAGCAGCCAAAATGAAGACCAGAAAGCAGGTTTTTATTCATTTTTGGGTTCAGGAAAAGCTACTTTTCCCTGTTGTTTCCATTCCCTGTCTACAATGGAAATGACTCTTCTGAGCAGTGAGAGAGGTTGGTTGTTTGTGGTGGTCATTCAGGTTAATGAATACCTAAATATTATCTAAATGATTTACCAAACCCTGTAGCAGGCTCATCCTCTTCCTGACTCTTCAAATTACTTTAGATGTTATCAGAACAATCTGAAACCCATCAGGGCTTTTTTTTCTCTGATAACTTGGGGTTTAGGGTAATTTGGCTTTCAGAGAGTTCATCTAGTGACTGCTCGGAATGAAAATTTCTCCCAACAGATCTTCAGTATTACCTCTGTGTCCAAAGACACAGCATTTCTGCTGAACTCAGGATCTCTGTTCTGGAGCCAAATATTTTGACCTAAAATGGGATTGATGGGAAAGAGGGAAGTAGAGGAATTAATTTATTTTTTTTCCTCCCCCCTTTAGTCTACTGTCCACAAGCATGAAAATCCTATTTAGCTTTATATTGGAGCCTATTCTTTATGTATATTGCAGTAATTATGGGCTTATCTGCCCAGATTTTACAGCACTTCTCTGTAGACTGCATGTATTAATTGCTAGGGTGGTTGCTGTCCTGTAGAATCAAAGACTGAGTTTCCCCACTTGGCATCTTGGGTGTTGTTCTGTCCTTTGGCAGAAGAATACAAACAATATAACTTTATGCATGTTCTGTCGATTCTTGGCATGATTTGGTTTATTGTTTGTCCTCACTGATTTTCAATTTTGTCTTATCCTTTCTTTTTTTATAGCCCTTTTAGGCTCTCCAGCTGGTGGAATCCAAAATTCCATCGGTTCTGTTGGCACGGGCCAGCAGAATACTCCATCTCTAAGTAATCCTAATCCAATTGACCCCAGCTCCATGCAACGAGCCTATGCTGCTCTAGGGCTACCATATGGTAACCAGCCTCAGACACAGTTGCAGCCCCAGGTCCAAGGCCAACAGCCAGCACAGCCCCAGGCTCATCAGCAGATGAGGACCATTAATGCATTGGGTAGGTGGAAAACACACCAAAAAAACTTGGATGCTGAAAAAAGGAACTTGAGGCTGTTCAGCCTGGAGAAGAGAAGGCTGTGGAGACACCTTACAATGGCTTTCTAATACCCGAAAGAAGCCTACAGGAAAGCTGGGGGGGTACTTTTCACAAGGGCTTTTAGTGACAGGATGATAGGGAATGGATTTACGTATGAGGAGGGTGGATCTACACTGGAAATTAAGGAAGAAATTCTTTACAGTGAGTGTGGCGAGACACTGGAACAGGTTGCCCAGGGAGGTTGTGGATACCACTTCTCTGGAGGTGTTCAAGACCAGGTTTAATGAAGCCTTGAGCACCTGGTCTAGTGGGAAGTGTCCCTGCACATGGTGGGGGGTTGGAACTGGATGGTCTTTAAGGTTCCTTCCAACCTAAACCATTCTGTGAATAAATGAATGGACTGAGCTGTTTAATTTTTAAGATAGTCTAGTACCTGTAGCTGACTTCATCAGAGTAGTGACTTTTGTGTTCACATTGATTAATAACTTAAACTACATACAAACACTACCAGTCATTTACATCTGTATATTAGAAAGCTTCGAATGTGTTGCTTCTGCCGAGTAACAGCAGATGGAAGTTCTTCATCTGATACCACCCATAACTGACTGGTGTCTGAGATGATTAGAAGGATTTTTGGTTAACAATTATTTTGCCTGTTCTAGCAGACAATACTGTCTCAAGTGCTAATTTCTTTCTGCAGTTTAATTGTTAAATATTATCTTCTTTTTAGCTTCTTGAACTAATCTTAAGAGTTTATGAATTTTAAATTTTAATAGACTAGCTTCTACATGGAAAAAATGATCAGGCTGAACGTAGCTTGATTCCATCAGTAGCTCTGTATGTACACCCCAACAGATGTCATCATAATATGATCTGATACACTGCTTATTTCATTCATCAGTGGGGTAAATAAAGTGTGGGTTTACCATGTTACTGTCAAAATTGTGAACTGAGTACCAACGATGTTTATTTTTGTCCCAAAGGAGCCAACCAGATGAACCTTCCCGCAGGAGGAATAACAACAGACCAGCAAGCTAGTCTAATTTCTGAAACTGCTCTTCCAACATCCCTTGGGACAAATAAGTAATGCACACATTTTTGTTCTTGCTCAATTAAACATTTATTTACATGCTTATGAATGTAAAGAAAGGGCATACTTTAAAAACTAGTTGTATTGGCATGGAATTGATCAGTCACATCCATAGCTATGCTTTCCTGTATCTAGATCAATTCTGTATCTACCACTTTGTCACCCCAGAGAGCCCCAGAATACTCAATAGTTTGGAATGAATTCTCAAAGGAAGACTATTTTGCATTTTTAACTGTACAAATACTCTTTAACAGTTGTGATTCTCTGTGATTCTTACTGTGCCTTGTAAGATCCTGAGGTTCCCTGCCCTAGGCACTGCAGTTTGTTGGACCACAATTTCACTTGGAGGATGTTTGATGCGGTAGCTGGAATGATAAAAACAATTACTTGTAAATCCCCTCAGGCATCAAGCATACAACAAAACTCTGCATTCCTGTACCGCAACAGTTCTTTTTCTTCTCGTTTCAGCCCACTAATGAATGATGGCACAAATTCTGGCAATGTTGGAAACCTCAGCTCAATGCCAACGGCTGCACCTCCTTCTAGCACCGGGGTAAGGAAAGCATGGCATGAACATGTCACTCAGGACCTGCGCAATCATTTAGTGCATAAACTGTAAGTATTCACCAAGACCACCTGGTTTTGTCTGAATGTTTGTAAAGAATTTCAATACACTGCTGTTAATTTCCCGAAGACTTCTCAGCTTATCATCAGTGGTTCTCTGCTGCTGGGCCACTGAGGATGAGCTGTTACCTTTAACCCTCCTCTTCAGTCCATTCTTCATGCTCATTAAGAAATGGGCAGTAAATCAGTTCCTATTGCTAGTAAATTTACCCTGCTGTAGTAAACAAATATTTGGACTCCAGACTGCTAAACTTCATCTCTCTTTCATCACTGAACTTGCAGTAATCTTGTGGGATTGATTGGGGGTTCTTTATTTAAAGATAATCATATTTTTATATGCTTTTACATACCTGATATATGAGGGAATGTCTGAGGTGGATATCATAAAGCTATATTGATTTAAATTTTTTTTTTTCCCCTCTGAAGAATTTTTCTTTTATTCTTTCTCTCTTCTTGTAGTGTCCAAGCCATCTTCCCCACTCCTGATCCGGCAGCACTGAAGGATCGCCGCATGGAGAACTTGGTGGCTTATGCCAGGAAAGTGGAAGGAGATATGTATGAATCTGCTAATAGCAGGGTATGTTGCTTTAGTCCAGCTTTCCAGTGTATGTTAAAGAACACCAGCATCACAGATCTTCGAAGCATGATGAAAACCACAAAGAATCATTTCACTGTCCTCTTGAACAGGAAAGTCATGCTTCTGTCTATGACATTGTTTATGTATTTTCAAGCCATATGATTAATGTCACTCCAAGCTAATTCACCTCCCTTAGCTCCATAAAAACTAGACATCATCATCCTAGGCCTATGTGCATTCCTCCTGAAAGTGTGATTGATGTGCATGAAGATTGGGGTACACATTGCAGTTCTTGGGGGTTCCCTTACTGAGTTTCCAGAAGTCTCTGTAAATTGTAGTTCAAAACTTCTTTAGTGCCTTTTGACTGCTGGAGAGTTTCGGTAGGACTGAGTCCTGTTACACTGCTTACCCTTTATCCGTACTGTTAGAATTATTTCTCCTCTCCTAAGCAGCACTAAGAGGAATTTGGCTAAGACATGTAGCTGTTGCACATCTCAACATAATGAGGAATCAGTTTGCCCGTATTTGTCCCAGTGTATGGGAACCAAGACACAGTTTCTGTTCTTGTCCATGAGTTTTGCTCTGTCTGCAAAGAGTTCAAATCCCTGTTACTCAGGAGGAACAAACCCTTGTAGATCGACATCCTGAGGATGTCATTTCATTGTAACACTGGCAGTCCTACCCTAAAGGAACCACTCTCTGGCAGTTTTCACCAGGTGAAGGCAATATTAGTGACCCCAGTGATTATAGCTAATGAGGTCTTACCTGGTTAGACTCTTCAAGTCCCTTCTTAAGTAAGGTAAGAGTGTGTAAAGAGTAATTAGTTACACTTCAGGTAATAATCATCCAGTAAGGCTTAATCGCTCCCTCTCAGACCATCTTCTAGAAGAGCTGACAATGGAATGCTAGTTTTATTTCCTAGAGCCAGGTAGTCAGTGGCCATTCTTGTGATGCTGCTGCTGTGTCAGCCTTGGTCAGTGACAATATCATATTCATATTGTGGCTACGAAAGGTTGTTTAGCCAGAAAGAATGGTGTGTGATCAGACTTTTAGAGAAAGCTTCAGAGAGAATGAGGATTCCCTGGACACAGAAGGCGTTGAAACACCTTCTTAGTAAGGATGAGCATGGTGGACTTCTGAATATAAAATTCAATGTCTTCTAACCTCTATGCCAGACACATACTCAGAAGGATCTTTTCTTCATTCCTTAAAACAGCTGTCAGAGCCTCATTGCCGGAAGTCTTTATGGGAATTCATCTAATATGTTTGTCTTCCAGCAGCAAACTTGGAAGAAGGGAGTAGTTTAGAATGCATTAACGATGCCACGAGGAATTGCATCCTCTTTTTTGAGGAGCATCCATTCTGCCTTGACATTGAAGAACAGATTAGTGTGAGGCATCATTGTGAGCAGTTTAACATTGTTTTGGTGGTATCAGCTCCTTGTGAACGTGCCCTTTTCCAGGAACCTTTGCAGTGTGACAGTAGCACATTACATTTACAAGTAGGAAGTTCCAGGTGAAGAGTCTTGTGTGGGAGGAGGGAGAGGGCTGTAGTGCTTTAAATTGGAGAGCAGAAAGGGTGTGCACCAAGGGATTTTTGAGGCATTTGGAGGAGAGGAGTGACCTAAACAAAGGCTTTCTATTGTAATACTGGACTTGCTTGACAAAGCTGATGAGGAATACCTATCTTGGAATAATTTTCTGAAGTTTGACTCAGTCCTGCTGTAATGAATTCTAGTTTTGATGAAGGTAATGTGACTGTGGAACAACTATCACTCAGCCTGTGCTGCATATGACACTGGATTTTAAGAGCATGAGGACCCCACAAAAGAAATGTGTTCTTGAGGGTTTGGGAGAGGATTTTTTTTTGCCTTTAACAGGTGCATAATCTCATGCTCTTGACAAGTGCATGTCCAGCAATTGCTGACAAGCAGAATTGTCTACCTTGCTGTGCACTGTGACTGTCTGATTTGATCAGTTGTCTGTGTGGATTGAGGAAAATGGATTTTTCGTCTTGCACAGATGTAGTGTTCATTTGTCTGTGCCTGTGGACTATTTTTCACTGATTTCCTCCATTCATTTGGGGTTGTGGGGTTTTTATTCTGTTTTTGTTTATTCCCTGCAATGACCATCAGTAGTCAGACTATAGGAAAGGAACAGTTCCTTCCCTCCTGTAAAAACTGATTTGCCCTTAACATCTGTCTCTTGAAGATTATTCAACATAACCATGTTGCTGGAGGCATCTTTTTCTTTTGTCTGTGGACTGGTGGAAATGCTTCTTAGGAAAATAACACCTGAAAATCATTAACATTCAAACAAAATCACAGCATTCTGAGAAGTTTTTGCTTTGTTGTTGGTTTTTTTTTTTTTTTTTACCAAGCACCAAAGAACCTACACTTTTGTCCTTCCTATTAATCTACTCAGAGTAGAGTTGATGGGTAACCATAAAACCAAGTTTTCTACCTGTTTTCTGGGAGCTTTTTTTTCCATTTCTGCCTTAATCCAGTGATGAGATTGTCTCAACAGAATTCTGACAAGCAGTATTTGTTGTTTAAACAACCAGGGTGTATGCATTAAAAAACCAAACCCCACAGAGGTTCTGTTGATACTTTCTTAGACCTGACCTTGAGTTACATTTTTCTTTCTGGTTTTGTGTTGGTTTTTTTTAGGATGAATACTATCATTTATTAGCAGAGAAAATCTACAAGATACAAAAGGAACTAGAGGAGAAGCGGAGGTCTCGTCTGCATAAGCAAGGGATGTTGGGGAATCAGACAGCCTTACAGACTCCAGGTCCTCAGCCCCCTGGTATCCCACAGGTGGCTGCTGCCATGGGCCAGGCACAGCCCGTGAGGCCACCCAGTAAGTAGAGGAGCTGCTTCAACTGTAACTCTGCACAGTTGGTGTCCTTGAGCTCTTATTGTAAATTTGTGTTTGTATTTTCAGTCTCTTTTGCTGACCCATCCTCCTTTTGTGTTGCAGACGGGCCTATGTCCATGCCAACTGTGCCTATAAGTCGTATGCAGGTTTCTCAAGGTATCTATATTTTCCTCTCTAATTGCAATTTGTGGGTTCAAAATAATTGTTGGGGTCAAAAAGTTGATCTCCTGTTTTCAAACTACCAAGTCTGTTTCTCAGCATCGTTCTTTGTCGTTCATTCTTCAGGACAGGCTAGAGAGGTGCCCAGAGGAAAATATGTCCCTCAAGGCCTGATTTAAACTAGGGAACAGGCCTTGCTTATTTTCTCAGGGTTGAACTATATGATCCCCAGAAGCCCTCTCCAACCCACACTATTCTGTGATTCTGTTGTTGCTCTGTGTCAGGAACTGTCTCAGTGTGGTCTGGCAATATGCACTTGATTCATAGAATCATAGAATGCCTTGAGTTGGAAGGCACCTTGGAGATTGGCTAGTTCCAACCACCCTGCCATTGGCTAGGACCCTTTCTATTAGACCAGGTTGCTCAAAACCTCACCCAGCCTGGCTTTGAACACTTACAGGGATGAGGCTGCTTCTCTGGAAGTATCTCATCACCCTTGTAGTAAACAACTCCTTCCTAATGTCCACTCTGAGCCTACTCTGCTTTGGTATAAAACCACTGCCTCTTGTCCTTTGCTAGTGGCTAGGAAATAATTCAGCCCTTTCAAAGAGAGCAGAGCACAAGCAAGATCACAGTGGATAATCTCATTTAAAACACCATCACAGCAGAGGATAGAAGGACGTTGGCATTTTTTCATCAGTTAATTAGCCAAAAATACACCTAGAGCTGGAAACTTAGCAGGTTAATCCTGGAATCTCTGTAACTAATGATTTCCTCTCTTGGTTTCAGATGCAAAGTGCTTCTTATAAGCCTTGTAACTTGTTTTGTGGTGCTGGTAGTTTACTGTCACTGCTTGTGGCTGCTGAGGCCCCCTGGGTGTTGGGGGGCTTTTCCTGACAAATACAAACATACCACTTCTGCATGCTTTGACTTCCTCCAAAAAAAAATGTCCCAAATTATCTTAGTTCTTGATTGAATGTTAGTAATAAATTTAAACTCATCTTGAAATATCTTTGAGAAGTTACATCCTTTAAAAATTCATTTTGAGAGGAGAAAAAGTTGATAGCAATTATAGCTCCATAATTAGTTATTCACGCATTTACTCCTGTTAGACAAGTTTGGGTGTTTTGGAGAAATTACATGTTTTGTATGAAAGGCACAACAGCTTTTAAAGCGTGTTGCTAGCTTTTGAGGGCTAGGAACCCTTTTGAGGGCTAGGAGCTGCTTTCATATGAGGAGGATGTATTTTTATCAGCTTTACCATTTCCCTGAGGCCTAAGCAAGACATTGCTGTTTCAAGGTAAATAAGAAACTGTCTCAAGGTGTTACTTACAAAAGGCATCCCGTCTTTGTAAATCATCCACATACTTAGTCTTGGGCAGATTGGTTTTTTAGACACTATCAGGTACATTTCACCTTAATTGGCATTCTTCTGAATATTTTTTCACATCCCACTTTGTCCCTTAAGCCAAGCAATTTTGAGTGAGTTTTAAGGAAAAGGATGACCTGCAGTGCAGTCAGACTTTAGGAAATATGAATTTTATGGTAGAATGATAAGGTCAATTCTGATGACTTGTTCCTAATGAGTTGTTTTGGGGGTGCATTTGCAGGAATGAATCAGTTTAACCCCATGTCCATAGGGAATGTACAGATGCCACAAGCGCCTATGGGACCCCGGGCAGCGTCTCCAATGAACCACCCTGTACAGATGAACAACATGGGCGCCGTTCCTGCGGTTCGTACCTCTTGTTACCAGCTTCCTCTCCAAGTGGGTTGATTGCCTTCAGCGCTGCGAATGCTGCTCTGAAAAGGCCATGTCATGGAGCAGAGCTATAAATTGTAGGATAATTACATGGAAGCCGGTGGAGTCTGTCAGGCTTTTGTTGAGCCGTTTGTTTTCAATGTTTCTCTGCTTCTACAAGAAACAACAAAACTAGAGAGAAGCAGATATCAGAGATGCCTGTGAACTGGCATAATCTTTCAGAAGCTGTGTCTTTGCAGCATGTGTACCTTTTTTATTCCTCCATGAAAACACACTCTTATTCTTTAGAAAACCAGAAATACTTCCAGTTCCACTGGATTGTCTTTTAGCTCAGAGAACAAAATGGGAGGTGTAACACTTAGTTGAGTTCAGTAATTTCCTTGTGAATACTGGGGAACAAGTACTGAAGTTCCACACGTGCCCACTACCATTTGGTTTACTGAATCTTGTCTTCCCTTTATATTTTGGCCTGTCTTCTACTTGATCCCATTGAGGATATTTTCCTTTGTCTTCCTATGTCATACCAAATGGTAATGTCTTTAATTTGGGTGTTAATTTTTAGATGGCAATGTCTCCTTCCCGAATGCCTCAGCCACAGAACATGATGGGAGCTCATTCCAACAATATGATGGGTCAGGCTCCCACTCAAAACCAATTTCTGCCCCAGAATCAATTTCCAGCATCCAGTGGGGCTATGAATGTGAACAGTGTGGGCATGGGTCAGTCAACGGCCCAGGCCGGGGTTGCGCAGGTAAGATGTGTTGTCTAATAGTTGACTTATTTACTCTGTTACTTTATTCTAATTAATTTAATTTGTGTGTTTGTTTGTATTTATAAATTGACCTCCCCCGACTTTGGGGGATCCTGGGTTACATCTGCCTCCTTCTTAAGTTCTTGTAAATAAACTCTATGTATGTGCTAACCTGAGGGCAACACCACATAATTCCTGAGTAAATCCTAAAATAATGCTTGCTGATGAGATTTTTAGGGAGAATAATCAGAAGATAGTTTGTGAGACATTGACGAGCATAAGCTTGTGACTGTGTGTGGACCTGAGTAACTAACTTTAAATCAGAAGTCACAATAAAACAATTGTGGAAGATCTTTTACAGTTTGTTTTAACCTCTCTACTTACAAAGAGAAAATGATTTATTCCCTGCCTGGTAACTTTTTTGTGCCGAAGCAGTGCTCTGAACTAGCAGCTGTGCTTACAATACCAAAATGCATGCATTCCTGCAGGTAGACACTTGGGTAGACACAAGAGTCCAAGTAGATTAGTTTCTGTGGGACCTCCAGAATTCTCTAGTCTGTTCCCAGCCTCAGAACTTTACAGGTTCTGCCAAGTCAAGCTTGGAATAAGTTCAGGACGGAGCATACAATGTCTTAGGCCCTGGCTTAGTTGTTTGACCACTTCTGTGTGAACACTTACTTTCTTAATGCATTTAGTTTACTAAAACTGGCTGTGGACAGGCAATATAGATGCATGTTTCAGATTTGGAACCTCACCTGCAGGAAACTTTCAGTTGATGCAGATTTCTAACAGTAAGAGGTACATCCAAGGATAGTTATCTGATGAAAACTCTCTTAAGTCTTGCACCATGCAGTGAGGCAGACTTTAAATGTGCTGAATTGCCTTTCAAAGCAGGGCTGCTGTGGAGCTGTGGCGTAAAGTCTGTATTTGCTCAAAACCATTTTGTATGCAAAGCCTGACCTTTGCCCAGCTACCAGCACAGTTCGGAGGTTGCCTGCCTGTGGGTTTCTCTGTTGCTCTGAGCTGGTATGGGGTCTCTCTCTGTACCAGTAGAATTAGTGTAAAACAACATGTATGGCACATCTGGGTCTGGGAGCAAGGTCTGAGAGCTGATGAAAGCAATGGGAGAAACCAGAGCAGAGTTAATGGCACTAGCAGCATTTGTTCATGGCTGATGTGGTGTTTAGACTTACTGTATACTTTTAAAGAAGATTTCAGTGCTGTGATGAGAGAGATTATCTTTCATGTCTGTAAGAGAGTATGTCTATCTCTGTCTAGCAGGGGCAGGTTCCCAGTGCTGCTCTTCCCAACTCCATGAACATACTAGGACCACAGAGTGGGCAGTTACCATGTCCACCAGTGACCCAGCCACCTCTTCATCAGACTGCACCTCCCGTGTCCACTGCTGCTGGGATGCCACCTATTCAGCACCAAACACCAACTGGAATGACTCCTCCTCAGCCAGCAGCACCCACTCAGCCATCAACACCGGTCTCATCCTCAGGACAGACACCCACACCGACGCCGGGTTCTGTTCCCAATGCAACACAGACACAGAGCACGCCGACGGGGCAGACAGCGGCACAGGCGCAAGTCACACCGCAACCCCAGACGCCAGTGCAGCCCCAGTCTGTGCCAACCCCACAGCCATCCCAGCAGCAACCAACATCTGTGCAGGCACAGCCACCTGGCACTCCAGTAAGTACCAACTGCTTGTGTTTGTCTTCTGTAGTGACATTCCACAAGAATTCTCTCTGTTTTGAATGTCTACAGCCCATAGTTGTCCATAACAGCTTCTACTTCAGACCAAAGATTTCATGACAGAGATGTGTATAATGTGTGTATGTGTATGTGTGTTCAGATGTTCCCAGCACTGTTTGAAGGAGGGGGGTATACTGAATGGCTTGGAACTGCTCAAAGTAAAAATGGCAGCAGTGTGCAGAAAGATGAGGGGCCTGATGTTCTGTTTGACCTTAATTGGAATCAGTCTTTTCTGATCGTGAGATTTGTGTAATTATTTTTTTTCTTTAAAGATCCAGTCAGGACAAATGCACGCTTCAAGGAATGTACAGTGTTTTACTGGGCAGGTGTTTTCTCTGTAAGAGAAGCCTCTTTGGGGCAGAGTTCTTCCTTGGCTTCTCTGTAAAACAGAGTTACTAAATGTGTGATTATCAAAACTTGGCTACAGTGAGCTCCTGCATCCATGTTCTGCGCTGTTTTAGAGTATCATCTCATGTCTTTTGTGCTGTTCATTTTTAGTAAAGGAAAGTATTTCTATATATGCAGTGTCTTTCTTTTGTACTGTTTTTACAACAGCTATCCCAGGCAGCAGCTAGTATTGATAACAGGGTCCCCACCCCTGCCTCAGTTGCTAGTGCTGATACGAATTCCCAGCAACTAGGACCAGATGCACCAGTGCTAGAAAGCAAATCAGAAGTTAAAACTGAAGAAACTGAGCCAGAGACTAGTGAGACACAAGTGGAAGCTAAGACTGAGGTAAATGAGATTCTATACAGCTTAACTGAAAGCAGTGATAGATATAAAAACACTTGATGATGTGTCTGAATTGGTGAGCTAAGGGGCGAGAGGAGGGTAGTTACTGGAAAGTAACTGTCCTGAGGAAAACCATGGATGGAGAGTGCTTTGACAATCTCAAACTGAATATTTTGGTGGCTAAAGTTTGAGTCAGAGATGTAATAGTACATCCTGTTGCATCCTTTCTTAAGGTGGAGGAGGATTTACAAGGATCTTCGCAAACAAAAGAAGAAGCAGAAGGAACAGAACTGAAACAGGAGCCCATGGAAATAGAAGAAAAGAAGCCTGAAGTAAAAGTAGATGTGAAAGAGGAAGAGGAGAGTGGCACTAATGGAACCACTTCACAGTCCACATCCCCATCTCAGCCCCGCAAAAAAAGTACGTGGATGAAAAGGGAGCTTTTACTGTGTGCTGTGCTTTCATTAAATTTCTGTTTGTTACACTCTCTTTGCTTTCCGTGGTCTCAGCTCTTGCTGGGATATGTTCCAGTACATGGAGCTCTCGGGAATCGGTGCTCTAACTTAGGTTTGAAAGTAGGGTTCCTTTTAATATAAGGTGAATCACAGGTGACAAAAGCATGCCATTGGGTCTCAATGCCAGTAATCTTCTCACAGATTCCAGGATTTGCCCAGGAGGACCAAATCAGTGAGGCGGTGATTGAGAAATTCTGTCCATAAATCTTTCCCTGTACATCTTGGCCAGTGCTCTTTCAGGGCAGCTCAGTGTAGATATGAGTACTCTTGGTAACCAAAAGCATTCCATCAGAGGCTGCAGACACCACCTTCATACTGAGTTCTAGGACTTGCTCCACACAGTGTTTCTCTGGAAACTTTCTCCTCAGAAATAGGTCAGTAGTCTCTTCATCTACAGTGCTAGCTTGAGGTGTGACTGTGCCTGTACTGTATATTTTTCCAGAAGGAAGCTTGATGGCACTACAGATCTTGAATGATGCCTTGGAAAGGCATGTAAGAAATAAATCAGTAAGATTCTTAACACAGGCAAAAATATATTACTCTACCTGTAGTGCAGGTTTTGTGGGAGCTGCAAGGTAAGTTTTTGGACTCAAAACTGTAGCTATTTAGAGACTTTTAACTCTCAGGATCTGCTTTTTAGAGGTGTTTATAGTTTATGACTGAAGGTAAGCTTTCAACATTCTGCAAATGTCAAAAAAGGGAAAGTGAGGATCTGTTTGTTTTTTGTTTGTTTTTTTTTTTCTTCTTCCCTTGCTAAGGAAACTGCATATAATTTTTAGGAGATCATTAAGGGTAGTGCTTTCCAGACTATGATCAAGGCATCATAAACGTACAAAGTTTATGCAGCTTGAATTTTGATCATGTATCTCTTGAGTTGCATTTAATTACTAAACATAATCTTTTTGTAATAAAACACTGTTAAGCACGTTTTCCTGTGGATGGTGTTCCCAGTTGATAGCACAGTGGGCCAGACAGATGTGGGTGTGCCACAGAGCCTGTTGCAAACAAAATGTGGCATAGAGAGTGGAAAGTTAATCAGCTTTTATAAAGCAGTTATATTCCCTGTGGAAGGAATCACTGCTGCTGGTTAGGACGAGTGTGCTTGTAAGGAAATCAAGGTGAATGGTTGAAGGAGGAAGATTCTTGCAGAATTAGTCCAGGGAAGCTGTGCTGTGTCCTACTGATTCATTCAGAGTTGCTTGTTTCCAGTCCCTCATTTACTTAACACAGTTTTATCTTGAAAATACTGTCATTAGGTGACCATGTAGTAGAACCTGTGTAGCTTGGACATGTGCAGCCATGCACCCAATTGGTGACAGCAGCACTTGCTCACCAAGTAGTTTGTCCAATTTTAATAGCAACATTAAAAATGCTGAATAAACCAAGAGGTAATACTTCACCAATACTGTGAAGTGTGCTTAAGGGTTGTGTCATATTTTAAACATACTCATGAGAGTCACCTGGAGTTTTGCTAGGGTTGCAAAAGGTTTGGAATCTCTTCTTCCCATGTGGCTAGACTCCTGAGGTGTAACCCACAGTAACCTGAAGTGTGGCAGATACATGCTGCAGCTCTTCAGGGGGAAAGTGTCATCGAGTGTCTATTGAAAGATAATTTAGGAAATCATAGCCTGATGCATTGGTGTTTGAGAAGATTGATGTGGGCCCGAAAGAATTGCCTATCTGGGGGCAGGTGGATTATATGTGGAGCTGGAATCTCACCTGTCTGTACCACCCATGGTGTGTACTGGACACCATCAGCCTGGCTATTTTCACTTTATGTAACCAGACTCTGACCTGACTTCAGTCAGGGAGATGCTGTATGAGCTAGAAAGCAGACCATGCTGAGATACTGCCTGCTTGATACACTCTCACCTGTATTTTTGTAGTTCAGGCTTTTCTGGAGAATTGCAGATACCCTTTAGCAGGCTTTTCACCTTCAGAAATGCAGGTAATCAGACTGAGTGTTTGGTTTGGGTTTTTTTTTTTTTTTTCTGCTAATCTAATGTAAGCAGAAAGCAAGAGTTTGGTTCCTTGCCTCTTCCCTTGCAATCTTCTCAAAAGAAACAATACAATACTCATTGGGTAACTCACTCTTCATGTTGCAGATGGCTGCTGTAGTTTGACCTTCAAGGTTTTACTGCTTTCTTTCCTGCAAAGGCTTCGTTTGGTGGTGAGGTGAAACGTATTCAGGTGTATTCATTTTCTCCTCTCTGCCCCAGTTTGAAAGAAACAAAAACTGGGAAAGGTAGCATTGTACTTTTTTGGCAGATAATACGTCATCATGATTCAGGCAAAGATCCCATTTTCTTTTTTACCACCTACGCATCCAAGACAAAATAGGATAACTGGATGCCGGCTCCTTACAGAGATCTTCTAGCTGCCAGAGAAGAACCAGGAGCATTTAATTTTGGAAAAGAGTGGAAGGGAGGATAGAAACTTCCTTATAAAATCTGTGCATAGGGAGACTCTATGATCAAATGTTCTGTTATTAGCCATTCCTTAGAACCAGGGCAGCTTTTGTACTGCTAAAGATGAAGGCAACTTTCCTTTACTTTTTTTAAATGAAGTCATAGGCTGCAATAACAACTGGATTTTTTTTTTCAAACTGAAAACAGCAAAGGTAATCAGGCTTTAAGGAACTTGCAAAATTTGTGCTGAAACTCTGTATTTTGGATTTAAGTTAAGATTGGCTTTATTTATTTTGAAAGATACTCTGACTTAGGGATAGGTACAGGGGAAATTCTAAGGGCAATATCAAGCAGGTGGCCGGAAGGCATTATTAAAAGGTGTGTTTTGACCTTTAAATTTCATTAAATGAAATAGTTTAGATGATCAGGCTATGAACTCCCTGAGCCACAATGAGATGGTTCCAGAAACAGTAATGAGTATTTTTTCTCATAAACTGAATTCAGTATTTCTTTCTCTTCTCAATAATTCCATAATTTAGTAGTTGTTTATAAAACATTGAGAGTTCATGGTAGGGTTCCTTCCATAGGGAACTACCTGTATACATGGTATCAATAAATATGGAAGAGAATTGCCATTTTATTGGTACTGGGATTGTGGCCACAGCTAAAATGATCACTGAGTTGCATTTCTTGTGTTAACAATGAGTGTAGACCTCTTTGCCTTATCTCATTTTCAGTCTGGTGAATCCGATTTCACAAGTAGCAACATGAGGTCTTGATACATCTGTAAGGCCAGCCCTTGCAGAAGCCCTTTTGGCACGTGGCCATGGTTTAGGTCACTTGGGTGCACACAAACAGCAATCATCTCTCCAGTTAGAGGCAGCACACTCCAGTGGTCTTAACAGTTTTCATCTTAACTAACAATTTCCAGGAGCTGCAACATCTACAAATGGCTAAAAAAATTGGGAACTTAATGCTTCAGAAATGTTTCAGGTAGGGCAAACTTAATTTCTAGTCTTGGTTTATTTTTTTATGTATAGTTTCACTGAACGTAGTTGAGACAAAAAGACTTCCTGTCAGAAATGCCACCAAACGAAAAAAGAACTCTTTAAAAGTCACACATTTTTAACTGCAAGTCCTCCAGAGCAATTTATATCTTAACAAAATAACATCTGAGTGACAAAAGCAATGATCAGCCTTAACACTGTAGCCCTGTTGATTTTAAGTACCTTCAACAGATTTCCTAATTGCTCTCTTTTATTGGTATCACTCTCGTATCAGCCAAGCAGATAAATATTAGATGCTATCCTGCTTTCCTTAGTGTTTCTTTTCTCAATAGCAGTCATTCTTCCCTATTTAAAGACTCTGTTCCTAAGGAAATAAATATAATTACACTGCTGAGATGTTCAAAGAGGTCTCCAAGTTATCATTATTTTTCAGAAAATGCATTGCCTTTCTCATCCTTGTCATCCACTCTTGAAAGAAGCATGGCTGTTGCCATGCCACTGTTGCCAAGTGGTTGTAATGATGCATAGAAATCTGCAAGTATTAACACACTCAAAATCAATTAACAGTCCATCAGACCAAGACTGTTTGTATACTATGGCCAGGAAATTCCTGTGCCAGCTCTCAAGACATCTGGTTACTGTCCGCAGAGGCGGCTCTGCAGTCCTGTCCACTCTGGTGGTTTGTGCTAAAGGAATCCTGGCTTGGAAATATCAAACAAGGGGAGAAGGGAGGGAGAGGAAAATACCCACAGCTTTCTCTGAAGAGCTGGACTTCATGCATGTTGAAGCAATTTAATTATTTTGGGTGTGGATAAGTTCTTTCTTTTTATGCTCTGAAATATATATTGTTACGGGCCACATTTGCTCCTATTTCCTTGCTCTGGGAATGTCATCCGATGTGACTTGAGTAAACATAAAAGCTGTGCTGGAACCTCTTCACTATAAGCTTTGCCTCTTCTCAGGCCTGCATATCAGGAAATCATTCCTAAGATTTTTGAGTTCACATATTTCTGTATTCTTTCTTGGGGAGTCAAGAAGTTAGGAAATGTGGAAGGAAGCTTTCTAACCCTTCTGACTTCTTTTAACAGTTTTCAAACCTGAGGAGCTGCGCCAGGCTCTCATGCCTACCCTTGAAGCCCTGTACCGGCAGGACCCAGAGTCTCTCCCTTTTAGACAGCCTGTAGATCCCCAGCTTTTAGGGATTCCGGTGAGTTGGCCTTGAAAACACACCCAAACGTTTGTGTGTTTTGTCTTTGCTCATGAACAGAAAAGACAAAATGTCTTTAACACCTTGTGAACAGTTGACATGTTAGAAATCAATGAACCTCTGTCTGTTTGAAGGACTACTTTGACATTGTGAAGAATCCTATGGATCTTTCCACTATCAAACGTAAACTGGATACTGGGCAGTACCAAGAGCCCTGGCAGTACGTGGATGATGTCTGGCTGATGTTTAACAACGCCTGGCTCTACAATCGCAAGACCTCCAGGGTCTACAAGTTTTGCACTAAACTGGCGGAGGTGTTTGAGCAGGAGATCGACCCTGTGATGCAGTCCCTTGGCTACTGCTGCGGGCGCAAGGTACGAATGCCAGGGATAGAGTTGTGGTCTTCCATAGAGCTTAGCTGAGTTCATGAAGTCAACCATTAGATGAGTATGTTCTTCTCTAAAACTTGGAATACTGAATGAAAGGGACAGCAAAAGTTTGGCTTTATTAGTAGAAGCATGCTAAGGGATAAGAGAGATAGACACTATCCTTGGAGCTAGAAGAGACAGCAACCGCCTTCTTGTTGTTCTATTATCTTCATTTTTTTCCTCCTTCTGAGAGCACCCTTTTTTGGTCATAAACAGTATTAAAATGCTTTGCTTGTTTCCCAAATATCTGAGGGGTGGGTGTCAGGATGAAGGTGTCAGGCTCTTTCTGGTGGTGCCCAGTGACAGGACAAGGAACGAGTACAAGCTAGACCACAGGAGATTCCACCTCAACATAAGTTAATGCTTCTTTATGGTGAGGGTGATGGAGCATTGGAGCAGGCTTCCCAGAGAGGTTGTGGAGTATCCTCCTCTGGAGACATTCAAAACCCACCTGGATGCATATCTGTGTGACCTGTTCCAGGTGATCCTGCTTTGGCAGGGGAGTTGGACTGGGTAATCTTTTGGGGACCCTTCCAAACCTTAATACTTCATAATTCTGTGTCCATTGCCATAAAGTATATGATTAGAGGGGTCAGCTATTTACCTTATTGATTGCAATTAAGAAAGCTGTGCTGATTTGTTTAGCTCAGAAAAGTGTGGTAATGTGTTATTTGTCAGATTTGCCTAATGAACATTTGATGAATACAAGATCAGGTTTTAAAGCTTCTTTTCTCATCCTTGTTTTGCAGTACGAGTTCTCTCCACAGACCTTGTGCTGCTATGGGAAGCAGTTATGTACCATTCCTCGCGATGCTGCCTACTACAGTTACCAGAATAGGTAAGTCCCCAGCTTTGGGTTTTATTCATTATTCAGGAAGCAAGACCCTCCACATCCTCTGCACATGCAGAGGAGGAGGGTTAATAACTTCTTTCCTTTCTAACTCAGGAAAACATTGGGTTCGTACTTTTGCATGCTGTCCTTTTGTAGGTGACCCGTTAGTTTCCTGCTCTGCTAGGAAGCAGTACTTAAGTGATTACTGTGTCTACTCCATGCACTGGTTAGAAGGGAGAGAATTTGTCCACGTTTTCCACAAAATAAATAGCAGGGCTTTCTGGAGAGTAGGGCCCAACTCCAGCAGGGCACTTGAGAAATCATGTTGCTGCCTTCTGGGAGAATCATTAAAACGTGGAGGTTTGTGTTCAAATTAGTGTCAGAATTTGCAGAGTGAAGTGGGAATCATCTCTGTGAGGAGGAAAGGCTGAGAGACCTGGGACCATTTAGGCTGGAGCCTGAGGGGGAATATTCTATATGCTTAGTAAGAGGTAAAGGGTGAGGGGTAAGAGGATGGGCCCAGACTCTTGTAAGTGGTGCCCCAGTGCCAGGACAACAGGCAGTGGGCATAAACTGGAACCTAGGAGATTCCGTCTGAAGAGGAGGAGAAAATTCTTTGCTGTGATAGTGCTGGAGCATGGGAGCAGACTGCCCAGAGGGGTTGTGGAGTCTCCTTGTCTGGAGAGATTCTAAAGCCACCTGGCCATTGTGATCCTGAGCAAGCTGCTGTGAGTGCCCCTGCTTTAGCAGAGGGATTGGACTGGGTGATCTCCTGGAGTCCCTTCCAACCCCCATCACAATGTGATTACAACATTTATATTCTGTCTTCCTAGTGAGTACTTAATTCTATTTAAATTAGCTTTGAATTAACAATAAAAACTATCCAGAGACTCCACAAGAAACCATGAAAACAAGTTCTGTTTTTTTTTTTTAAACTGCTATTAGGATTTGATATTTATATGGTTATTAAACAACTGTTATTTTACAAAATAATTTTTCCATTTATTGCTTAAATCAGCAAACCTGTAACAACAAAGCAAACTTAAAACTTGGTTTTGGTTTTGTAGATGTTTTTCCCCCCCCCCAGAAAAAAACACACACAGAAAAATTGCAAAACATAAGTGGGCTAAGACACAAACTTCCTTTTCCCTGTTTAAAACAAAGTTATGAATTGCTTTCTAGAGTCTTGGAAGTCTAAGTCTTTCCAACTTTGAAGAGAACAGCAGGCTGTTGTCTGACCGAAGCTTCAGAACTAGTTCAGTCAGTGCTTGCATTATTAGGTCTCTTGTAGGCCAATCCCCACATCACCAAACATATTGTAAGAAGATGTGAGGCTGTTGTGTACCACTGAGCTGAAACAGCACAGTGCGGAGATGAAAATGTGTCATTGTACGTTGTGTGTTTGGTCTTAGGTGGCCTTTGTGAGGCAGATTGTATTGACATGAAGGAATGTAAATTCACAGCTCTCAAAAAAGGTTTTATACAGCTGCTGTGAACTCTAAGAAAATCAGTCTGAAGAAAAACAAAGCAATTAAAATACATTTTAAGAGCTTGGACTGGAAAAATAACCCTTGAATACCAACTCTGTCTAGTAGGATTTCAAATACTTTCCATGTTACACATCCACATAGTACTGCTGGAAAGCTGAAACAAAACTAATTGATGAGGGGTCGTTTTTCTTTCACTTACACCTTTCCCATTTAAGTTAACATTAAATAATGTGGATTACTCAGTAGAAGACAGTTGGATTGCTAGCAAGACGTTAGGGATCAATGGGGCAGCATATTCCTCTGGACTGGATGCTGCTCTTTCAGTTCCCTATTACCAATGTGCTAGTCCCTTTACATTGTGTTTAGGCTCAAAGGGTGTAAGAAAATGAGATGATTTGCCTAAGTGTCAGTAACCCAGCAGCAGAATAGAAGCAGGTCCAGATGTCATAGAAGCATGAAATGGTAGGGATTGGAGGGGACCTCTGGAGATCACATCTAACCCCCCTGCTGATGTGGGTACACCCTGATCAGGTTGCACATGATCATGTTCAGGTGTGAGAGAGGGCTGAAGTTTGGGGATTTGGAGTGGTTTCGGGTTGGGGAGGATGAGGTTTTCTATTTCAGGCCATGAAATTGAGCGATGAATGGAGTTTTCAGGGTTGAGGTGTAACAAAATATTTCAGAAGGTCACTCCTTGTATTTTGAAGTGCATTTGGACTAGCAGATGATAAAAAGCCCTTATTTATCAGCTGAGATGCTCTAAAACCAGTTAAATTAACTATTTACTATAAGAGTCATCTTTAGGTCTTAAATTTTTCTTAACCAAAGGACAAATTGGTGAAAACCAAACTCTGTTGTTCCAGCTGAACTTCAATTAGTCAAATGTTCTTGACTTCTTCCATTTACAGAAGACAGAAGAAAACCCAGTGTGTCACAGAACTGAATTACAACTAAGACTATTTTGACACTGTTGAATAAATGAACTCTGGCACAACAGTTCAATGATTAAAAGTTAATTATTTAGTGTAGAACTGTTTGACTTCCGTAACAAAGCAGAAGTTCAGGTTAAAGTGTCCAGCAAATATCCCTCATCTGTGAATATCCAGCTGACAAAACGCATTGGTATTTCATATCAGTGCCAGCATAAATTACCAGTTCAGAATTTCCTTTTAATGCAATTAGTTACAGTTGGAAATTCACCTCTTAATACAGAGGTTGAGGCTGTTTCTGGATTTGGGTACTGAACCATAATGTTACTCTTTGATAAACAGGAGCCAGTCACAGTCTGCATTTGAAAAGCTTTGCATGTTTGATGTCTTGCAGTCAGTACCTTCTCTGGATGTTTAATAACTAGAGTATCATACACTTGCTCTGGGCTGCTTTGAATGTTTGTAGTGATGTGGAAAAGTCAGTGAATTAGAAGTAAATCTCCTCTTCTGAGGGTCCACATCCATCATAAGTTATAGCTATTTTTTCATCTTGGTTATTTTATGGACAGACATTTGTAATCGCTCTCTCTTTCAATTTTTATTTCCTCATTAACATCATGGATTAAGGCTTGCTCTTGTTGAACTTCAGTCCTGCAGCAGGTGCTGCTCCCTTTTGGATCCCTGAAGCAGGTCCTAAACCTGCTACTCAGCTTGAAGTGCTCATGCCTGTGAGACTGAGCTTCCACAGCATGAGCAGAGAGGGAAGTATGCATGGTGGTGGAACCAGTTTGATTTCTGCAGGGTAACTTCAGCCCAATATGGAAGACAACCTTGTTGTTCAGTTTCAGGAGTGTTCTGAAAGCCCGCAGATTATTTTGAAAATGGATCAGAATTAACATTTTCTGGGATTGTTTAAATGTAGCAAAGTGTTAACAGGACCCTTGGGCATGGATTTTTCTAACTGCACACTCTTATGTTTGTATCCTGTGTTTCAGTCATTCCCAGTCTAACTCTTAAAATGAGCAACCTTGTTAGTAAGAAAATTAGTGAGTTTTTTTAATTGAAGTAAAAATTAAAGCAGCACATTCTAGAAACAGTAAATAGACAATGTGTAAAAGGATATAAAATCCTGAACATCTTATGTTTGGGGTTTAAAAAAAACATCATTATTGGACAATATTTTGTTAATTTAAGGATATGAGGTGAGAGACAAGTGAAGTCAGTGTAGGTGAAATGTGTGGTGTTGGTATCCACTCTTGAAATTCTCTTGCAGTAACCACAGTGTATGATTTCCAGTCATTATGTAGAAGTGAATGAAATGTGGCTTGGTTTTTTTTTTCTTCTCCTGGCCTTGTTCTGTTCTTTCTCAGCTCCAAAAGCCTTAGTTTTCCTAGAGAGGATGGTGTGTTCAATCCTAGTAGAGCCGTCCCAGGAGGAGTCACTTGCAGTGTCATTGGGGTAGACAGACTCACGTGGCTGCTATCAGAGCTGCAGCTGTATGTCAGCTGGGGCTGTATTAGCTGGGAAAAATACACCTCTTCCCTCTTGGTGTCAGCCCACAGCAGAGGGGAACAGTGAGTGTGCTGCTGCCTTTAAGTGGCTCTTGGCTGGCAGAGCAACTCTTGAAGCCTGAGCCAGCTGGCAGAGCCTGCAGCAGTTTTCAGGCTCTTGTAAATGGTGCTGTGGTAACAAGGGCCTGGCTGCAGCCTGGTCAGGATGCAGACTGCTCCTCAGAACGTCTGTCTCCATCCGTCAGGTACTGCTGACTGCTGAAGGACCTGCTTGCTTGTGCCATTGAGCAAGCATTTAGAAAACGTAGTGATGACGATGGACAGTGTGTCACAGGAGGGCATTCTGTTCCGTGGGGTTCAATATGTGCCTGTAGATGGCTTTGGCTGTCTCCAGGAAAGCACAGCTGTAGAGATCTGTCACCTGGGTTGCAGCAGTTTAAGTGTGTGTTTGGAGGGGCAAGCTGCCACACTGATTAAGCTCCATCCCTGAAGTTGTTGGTTCATTGTGACGTTGAGTCTTGTTCGATGCCTTTTGCACTTCATCCTGACGGGTCTGGTGTTCGAGTACTAAAACTGCGTTTTTACTGTGCTGCCGTTGCTGCTTACACTCTCTCACTCTTGATCCTTCATAAAGCTCCTTTATTTTGATGATCCTTTGTGGCCTTCCTGCATTTTTACAGCTGTGGCCTCTATTTGTTACCTTTGTTCATGTGTGAATTCATATCCTTTCCAAACATTTAGCATTTTTTTTCTGTTTTGTTTTATTTATTAATGACCCTAACAACTTTGGTTCCAGTTCATCTGAAACAAACAAACAAACAAAAAACCACTGCCACAAAAATATCCCTAAAAAAATCCATGGAACTTTGGTTTTGTTTTAGTTATTGTTTTGTTTTGTTTTTCAAATGCAGATTGTATTTTCACAGACTTTTGTTTCAATTTACTCAGCTTGCTTTGTTAAACTGCAGCATTGGTTTAGCTGAGTAGAACCTGGATTGGCTCTTGGTCTGGTGACCACAAATTGTGCGTAGCCTCCTATTCAATTTGTAAAACTGAAATCTCCATCCTTAATGTATCTGATAAATATATTGTATGTATGTACAATATTTTAATGTTGTCCACATATATACATATATTGTACTTCTGTAGTTAAATGGCTGGAAACTCTGACCCATGATTGCATTTCTGTTAAATGTTTGTCTAGAGTATGGATTTGGTTTCATTTATATTCAATAATATTAGCTCAGCAATTGGTCACATTTAATCTTATAGTCAAATAATGTTGAGATTTAATATTTTTCCAGATATTTTGTTGGTTTTTTTTTTCAATACCACCTGTTTCTATTTTTACAATTTCTAGTAACAATCAGTAAATACTTTCAACATATTTCCTAATTAAATCTATAATAAATATTCTTAAAACTTCTTGACNAAACTCCCATCAGTCACAAGCCTGGAATAAAAGAGCATTTTTTTCCTAAGTAATGCAAATCAAATCCAAATTCTTAAATTTGAAGCCTATACCAATGTAGCACTCAGTAGCTACCTCATCAATCCTCCCCAAATTCTGAATTTGAGGCCCGAGGACTTGTTAGTACTGTGTAAAATGAGACCGAATGCTAATCTGTGCTTTGCCTTGGCTTTCTGCTCTGTGTTGTCTTGGTGTTTGCGTCTTACCTCTTACGTCTGTGCTGTTTGTTCCCTCCCCTGTTCTCTAATCCTGCCTTCCCCTCCCCTCTGTGCCTCCTCCTCATTGTCCACACTGACCCATCAATCAACCAACAACGCCCCCCCTTTCGTCGTGGTGATCTACCCTGCTCTGGTTGGTGGCTCCGTGCTTGGGTGGCTGTATGTTGTGCTGGACCAGTTCACCCAAATATGGCCTTCTTGCTGACAGGTATCACTTCTGTGAGAAGTGTTTCACTGAAATCCAGGGCGAGAATGTCACCCTGGGTGATGACCCTTCCCAGCCTCAAACGTAAGTCACTTCTGTTCTTCCACATGATGCCTTTTTCAGTGGGAGGGGTGAGGAGTGGTCCTCATAAGAGAGTATAAAGCCCTAGAACTGGTGGTGATTTTGGTGGGGAAAAGCCATTTGCTTACTGCCAGGAGATTTTTACTGTAGCAGATGATTAACTCTTGGGTCTGTTAGTCTGTCCAGCAGTGTCACTTGAGTCTACTCAGGAACTGCACATGGCCTGGTTGCAAGGCGTGAAGACACTAAATAATGTGGTTGGGGTTGGGAAATGGAAACTGTGTCGATGAATGTCACTAATTCATCACCTTCTCAAATGAAGACTTCAGCTAACGCTGATGTCTCAGCTTCTGAAATACAACTTTTCTTTGTGAAACGAGAGGCTTATCTTTAGCCTGACTAGAGAATCAGGCACTGTAAGATTTGAGCATAAGCTGGTTTGGAAGGTGGCTGCTTTACTGAACAGTAGCTTCCCTTGTTCTTGATGACTTTAAATTTGTGTATGCCTGGGTGTCTCTTGGTTTTAATTTATGTAGAAGTGAAATGGGAAAAAATATTGTCTATAGCTTAACATAAAATTATCTGAATTGCTCTCTCTGAATAGAAAAGATTTCTTTCTCCTGACTTGAGTTTTGCTTGTTTGCTGCAATTCAGAAAAGCATGATACTGTCTCAGCCTCTAACAGAAAGGTGCTACTGAGTTTCATATTAATTCTTTGTCTCTAGAACCATCTCTAAGGATCAGTTTGAGAAGAAGAAAAACGATACTCTAGATCCAGAGCCGTAAGTACCAGGCTGTTGTTTTTCTTACCATAATTGCACTGCTTTCACTTGTCCTTCAGCCAGCACTTGGGCAATCAGGCAGTAAATAAAGAAATCTTCCTTTTTCCCCCATCTCTGCCCAAACAGGCTGCAGAATCTTCCTCTAGAGTTCGTAGCACAGCATACGAACTTCCTGTCTGCCTTTGATATCCAAGAGGAAAACGTGAGCCTGTTTTAATGGCAGTTTCCAGTTCTGTTTGTTTGGGTGATCCCTCCTGTGTGCTCTGCAGGGCACACACCCTTCAGCCCTTCACACTGAGCCCTGAGTACTTGGGAGGAGAACTCTGCATTTCCCTCTTCTGGTTTAGATAGGCTTCCAAAACACCACCTTCTCTGTAAGTGACCAGTCAGTCCACTCGAAGAGCATCAGTTTCCCACGTATTACCCTCAGAAGCTCAGTAAAAGCCAAACTGAACACTTCTTAGTAGTGTCATGCTACCATTCCTGCTGTCCCTAGCTAACTGAAACAAGACTTTGTCATCATGCTACTTTGTTCTCTGACAGTCTAATAAGTAATACATTTTGATTCCTTTTCTCATCTTTGCAAATAACAGACAGAACTTCTCCAACAAACGTTAAAGGTGCTGGGCTGTATCTCACCAGTTTACATTTGGCTCCATAGCCAACAGTGTAGTCCTGATTTCCCTCCCTGGAGGTGTTCAAGGCCAGATTGGATGAGGCCTTGAGTAACCTGTACTAGTGGGAGGTGTCCCTGCCTATGGCAGGGGGTTGGAACTAGATGATCCTTGAGGTCCCTTCCAACCTTACCATTCTATGATTCTAACAGTTTTTCCAATCAAAAAAAAAAAAAAAAAAGTTTTGACCTCAAATAAAAGCCTCCAGCAGACCCATGCAGGCAAAGACAAACCAATACATGTTTTCTTGGCACAGTGATTCACAAATGACTAGTTTTTACCTTTACCCTAAGTTGAGCAACTATTTGGTGTGTGGTTGTTGAAACAATTGAAAATTCAATCTGTGGAGGTACTGTTGAGCAGAATTCTTTGAAGACTCGGAGCTCTGTTTAGAAAAGGACAAAGATGATCCATTAAAAGTTGTGCTTGAAAGCCCATTTCTTATTTTTAAACTAGTAAATTATGCACTTTATATCTTATTTGCACATGAGATTGGTAGATGCACATCTGAAACTATTTTTTTTTTTTTTAGCTGACAGAAATTTGGCCATTAAAGTTGATTCTGTTCTTAGCAGAGGGTTGGAAAGTCCTTTCTGGCTGAAATCTGGGCAATGCCCTATCTAACAACAGAAGTGATTGGCAGCTGTTTCTTTTTTTTTCAGGTTTGTTGACTGCAAAGAGTGTGGTCGGAAGATGCACCAGATTTGTGTATTACATTATGATATTATTTGGCCTTCAGGGTAAGATATTTGCTGGCTCTTTACCCCTTGTGCAGTAAGACTGGTGCAGTTTATGTAATTAAGACTTTCTGCCTCTAATAGGCAGTCACTGCCTTTTAAGAAGAGTACAAAAGGACAAAACCTTTCTAAACAAAAATACATTTTTTGGTGTTTGGGCTCACATTTCAGTATATTCACATGAAATTGTGCATGTAACCAACTTGGTCATACGTGCAGATTTCTGTGGTTTCTTTTTAACTGCTAGACAATGGGAGCTGGTTGGAGGTAAGTTTGTGTACTGCAGAACACAAGTGCAGGTGTAACTGCTTGGCAAAATGAAACCAGCTCCTAAAGGCTGTTAAGTCCCTTGGAAACAGAAAGATACATGTTGTTCAGATCCAGAGGAAAGCATACTGTACTCTGATATTTCAGTGATGGGTTCAAACATTGGGATTAAGGTAGCCAGTAACAGGTTGATGCTAAGTTTTTGGCTTTTTTTTGTTGTTGTCCTCAATAGGTTTGTCTGTGATAATTGTCTGAAGAAAACTGGTAGAACGCGTAAAGAAAACAAATTCAGCGCTAAAAGTGAGTTTGATATTTCTACCTTTATCTTCTACTTCCATCTTCTCTCTGCCACCTCTAATGGGTTTTTGATTGAAATTTCTCTTGTCCTGACAGACAGTCCAGGAACACTTGCAGAATGGGGAGTAGTGCAGCCCAGGGCTTCAGCAGCTGTCAGAATTTTAATCAGCATTTTAAAGACCTGCTCTTGATATGCTTGTGGTCAGTCTTAATGCTGCTTGAGGTGTCTGGCACCTCTGCCTTAATTTCTAAGATTCAGGGAAAAAAAAAAAAAGGATGGGGAGGAACAGAGCAGGAGACTTATAAAGCTGTGTGCACTTTACTGGCTATATTTAGACATGTTTCCATGTAGCATTGAAGCTGTAGTAAATTACTGTCACCTCTGTGCCCTTCAAATAACATGTAGTAACAAGTTGTACTGCATTTCAGGTGTACTGGGGTAGTGCCAAGTACTCATGTATTTGAAGAGCTTTTCTTGCCTCTAGAGTGGCCTATGGTGTAGAACCGTCTGCAGGAATCAGTAACCAACTGCACAACATGTCTAGGATTACTTGGAAGTAACCATTGTCATGAGCTTGCTGAAACATGCACCAGACAGAGTGCCAAAATCTGCCGGGTCAAGTCGTCTCAGTCTCCTTAGCAAACCTTTCACAGATGTTCTTTGCATGTAATATCGGAGAACAGTTTGATTATTTTACTCGTACACATTTTAGAGGGGGGAAGAGTTCGGGCTAGCCTTGCAATTGCAGTGTCAGTGATATCAGGTTGAATGTAGAAACTAAGAGGGTGGTTCAGGCACTTGAACAACTGGAACTTGCAGGCACGCTTACTTCCTCCTTTGTTGCCTTTTTCTTGGAAGTTCTGTCACACTGTGACTTTGCAAACTCTATTAGAGGAGTGGTTTTGCTTTAAATGTAACTTCTTGGTAGCTTCGTGTGTGGCTGATTGCATAATAAGAGATATGAAGGGGGATAATTTGAGGATGATAATGCTGCATGAGACACATTAGGTTCCAGTAATCAAAACGGTCTCTGGAGTAACCTGACGCATATGCAGGGTGGTATTGTTAAAAAGATTAAAATTAGCCTCATTAAAGACAGATTAAGATTGTAAGAGAACATTAATAAAATGATGACATAAAAATGTCGTTTTAGATAAGCATTTTAAACAAATGTCTTTTCTGTTGTCTGCTGTGAAGTCAGCATATATTGATGCAAATGAGAGTAAAGAAGTACTCCATTTCCTGGGTACCTGGGTTGCTCTATGACGTTACTTAGAGTAAGCAGACATTTAATTCAAGGTAACAATTCTGTTCCTTAGGGATCTGGACAGGGAAATAATGCTGCTTTTTTCCTTCCCATTCATCCCCTTTTCCTTCTCCTTTCCCAGATGTTTGACTCTCTTGTTTTCTTTTTCTCACAATGTTTGAGTCTTGCCCTGGGAAGCAGGCACTCTTTAGTTGCCTAGCATGGGAAAGATAATGAAGTGAAAACACAAGGCAGTGGAGTTAACTAAAATGGCTCTCTAAAAATGTACCAACTCAGCTGAAATTGAGCTGCCTTTTTTTTTTCCCCTGTTTCTATGGACAGATCAACAACCCAAAATAATTTCTTCAGAAAGTATTTGTGAATTTTCCTTTAATTCTTTGCATTTCCTTTAAAACCAGCTCCCTACTGTTATCTGTGGAAAGCCCAATATGTTGTATTGGACTGGGAAAGGCCGGTGTCAGTGTCACAGAATTTGTTTTTACTCTAACCTGCCTTTAAATTTAGTAACTGGTTCCCAGGTAAATAATTTTTAGTCTGTGTTGTGCTGGTTGTAACCGCAGAATCTCACTGGACAGAGGATAGACTAAAAGATGTAAACTAAGAGTGTAAAGTACCTAAGTCCCTTAGAAAGTGAGGTCTTCTGTTGAGAATGTGTAACTTTTTTCCTCAGTTTTGGAGTCTAAAATAATTTTGAGCAACTTGATCTAGTGGAAGGTGTTCCTGCTCATGGCTGGTGGGTAGGAACTAGGTGATCTTTGAGGTCCCTTTCAACCCCCAAAGCATTCTACGAATCTATGACATTTCACTGCAGTGTTCTGCATGCAGGCTCAGGAGGAAGAAGCAACAGCCTTGTGTCTGTAGCCAAATAACAACTGAAAAGTGAAGCAATGGAGAGCTGAAAAAACTAACTAGATTTTAGTAAAAAGAACATCTGTAGATTGCTCCATAAAGATAGACCATAAAAATTAAGTAGAAATACTGGTTGGTAAAATAAGTGAAGCAGGATAAGATAAATAGTCCTAAATCTCCAAATCACAGCAGTGTGCTACTTGTGTTTTCTTAATTTAAACCAGAATCTTCATCTTAATTTCTGTAATTTGCTGTGGATTTATTTGAAGACTATCACATCCTGCAGTCCTGCAAACACAGCTCTCCCTACTAAAGCTGATTGTAACTGTAAAGGACCAAGAGAGGAGATCTGGACAATACATGGACTTGAACTTTTCAAGACCTCTATCACTGTGCAAGAACTATTTAAGCTTTATGTGCAGATTACTGTAACTGTTCAATCCAAAAGCTCTTTTGAAAAGAAAGGAGAAAAAGCAATGAAATCTCCATTGAAGTCAAAAGGCTTTTCATTTCTGTTGATTTGCTTTGCTTTGCTTGAAAAGGTGTGGCACTGAGCCAGATCTATAAAGTGATGTCATTGCTGTCAGAGGGCCAGAGAGTGGTTTTGTTAGGAGAAAACATTTGCAGCGTTCATAAAATAACCCTGCAAACTTAAAACTGCTATGTAAACTCTTCTGTGTTAGGTCCCTCACTGAGGCATTTCCCCACTGCAGTGGGCTTTGTTTCCACAATGGGGATTGAACACATAGGGTCTGGATGACAACAGGATTGGGTTTGGCGTTCTTCATTTTGGCTGCATAAATAAAAATACTAAATTTCCATATGGAGGTAAAACAAAGGGAAAGAAGCCTGCTTCAAGTGGAAAAACCTTTCCACGACTTCAAGGAGGCTGCAGAAGGGCCAGAGAGGGACTTTTTACAAAGGCATGGAGTGACAGGATGAGGAGCGATGGCTTCAGATTGAAAGAAGCTCAATTTAGATTAGACGCTAGGAAGAAATTCTGCCTCGTGATTGTGTTAAGGCACTGGAACAGGTTGCTCAGAGAAGTTGAGGGGACTCCCAAGCATGAAAGTGTTCAGGGCCAGGCTGGGTAGGGCCTTGAGCAACCTGGCCTGGTAGGAGGTGTCCCTGCCCATGTCAATGGGGTTGGAGCTAGATCTTGAAGGTATCTTCTGACCCAAACCATTCTGTGATTCTATGAAAGGCCTCACAAGCATGGTAACACCCTGAACTTCACAGTGATTTCTCCAGTATTCACAATTCTGTTGTCTTGTTCTCCCCCTTCATTTCTAGGGCTGCAGACTACACGCTTAGGAAACCATTTGGAAGATCGAGTAAATAAATTTCTGCGGCGCCAGAATCATCCTGAAGCTGGAGAAGTCTTTGTCAGAGTAGTAGCAAGTTCAGATAAGACAGTAGAAGTGAAACCAGGAATGAAATCCAGGTTTGTCCTGTTGATGACAAGACATACATCTTGATTCTTTTCTTTTTATTGTTATTTTGAAGTCTCACTGCCTAAATGTCACATAAACGCCTGTTGCGCCTTGATTCCCTTCTGCATATTTGAATGCTAGGGAGATCATGGAAGTAAATGGGCTTAGTAAATGGACTCAGAGGTGGTGACAGTTGTATTTTGACTGGTTGAGGGATAGCGAACACTTTCTGGGTTTGGTTATTACACTATGACTTGACATTGCTAAATCTTGAGAGATATTCTGACCGCGTTTTGGTTAGCATTACAGAACCCATATTGCAGTTTGGAACAGTTGCTGAGATATTCTGTTCCATCACTTTGTTGTGTTGTTATAAATCACTTCAGTTTTCAGATGTCACTCCTTAATTTGCTTTATTGTAAATTAAAAGCTTAGAAGTTTTACTCTATTAAGTCCTTTGGCTTTAATTCATACAGTCAGTGTTTATGTGACATCACTTCATTGGAATGCACCAGGTTTTCTACTCTGCAGCATATTTAAAGCCTTGTGGTTTCTGAGGATGCTCTTGTGCTCAGTGATTGCCTGTCCAGCCATGGGTTGGCTGTGTGGAAACTCCTTCTATGAGTTCTCTAGTAATAGAACTCCCTCTTTTAACAGAGCTCTGACCTGCCCCTGTTTAACTCCTGCATTTACGTTCCTAATGAGTTAAAAATAAGGTTGAATGAATTTCCTTGTTCTGGTAGAACACTGGTTTAATAATTGCCTTGTTGTTGGTTTTTCCCTTGTTCCCTGCAGATTTGTGGATTCTGGTGAGATGTCAGAGTCCTTCCCTTACCGTACCAAAGCTCTGTTTGCCTTCGAGGAGATTGATGGAGTGGATGTGTGCTTCTTTGGCATGCATGTCCAGGAGTATGGCTCAGACTGCCCCCCACCAAACACAAGGTATTCTTCAGCTCTGTGCTGCTGCTGCCTGCAGAGAACATCTTCCTGCAGTCACTGCTCACTTTCTCAAATACAGGAAACTGAGAGACACTTTCCAGTTCTGTGACACTGTCCAATTCTGTGTCCTACTCGTAAGACTGCAGACCGCTACAAAGGGGAAAACAAATACCACAACAAAAATGTTCAATTTGTTTGCGTTTCGTTTTGCCTCTTGCTGTCTAACAAACCACTGCACAGCTTCTGCTTCTGGGAACTGTTTATACTGCGCTAAGATGCTTCAATATGCATTAAAATAATGTTACAGGATTTATTTTGGTTGGAAAACACCTCTAAGATAACAGACTCCAACTGTCATTATAAGTTTTCTGTTGTTCATCAGGGCTGTTTGTGTTTCTGGTATAAAAGTCAGCTCTCTCTAGACCACAGGTTCAGCCACACCTGATTCTCTCTCCTCCTCTCACCCCCACAGGCGTGTGTACATATCCTACCTAGATAGTATTCACTTCTTCCGCCCCCGCTGTCTGCGAACTGCAGTTTATCATGAAATCCTCATTGGATACTTGGAGTATGTGAAGAAACTTGGGTAAGTGAGGACTTTGGAAAGCCTTTTTGGCTTATCCAGGGCACCAAGTAGAGTTTCACTTAGGCTCTTCTGCCCTTTCTGAGGTATGTGGAACACATGTCCTTGCTGCAGCAAAGAGAAAAGTTGGATTTTATTACTAAGATGGTTATTTCTATTCTTAAGATTCTTAAACTGACAACACAGATCATTCTCTTTCATAAGAAGTTCACTTGTTTAACCTTTATTATTACATCCCAGTTGTTTTTTCATTTCTTGTATAAAGAGAGGCTCCTGCCTCAGCTTCTTTCTTAAAAGTACGGGAAAAAGGAAGAATCAAACCAGGTCTGAATTTGTGTATCAGTTTCCACGAGTTGATTGTAAGATGGCAGTTAGAATGGTTAAGAGTTTGTTTTGATTTTTTTTTTTTTTTTTTTCTCATATGTGAAACACAGGTATGTGACAGGACACATCTGGGCCTGTCCTCCAAGTGAAGGGGATGACTATATTTTTCATTGCCATCCACCTGATCAGAAAATACCCAAACCCAAACGTTTGCAAGAATGGTATAAGAAGATGCTGGATAAGGCATTTGCTGAGAGAATCATTCATGACTACAAGGTTTGCTCCTTTTTACTTCTGGAGTTAATTTTTGTGGGCTTTTCATTTGAAGGTGGCTAATGCTGTTTAAGTGTGAAACTGTGGTAGTGTTGTGTGAGGGGGGATTTTACAGGTTGTGAGAGTTGAGGTGATTGAGCCTAGAGAAGAAAAGACTCTAGGGAGACCTGGTGGCCTTTCAGGACTTAAAGGAGCTGATCAGAAAGATGGGGACAGACTTCTTTAGCAGGGCCTGTTGTGACAGGATGATGGGTTGATTTAAAGGAGGGACGGGTCAAACTAAAACAGGGAGATTTGGGCTGGAGAGAAGGAGAACTTTCAATAGGCTAAGGGCTATGACATGCTGGCACAGTTTGCCCAGTGAGGTGTTAGGTGCCCCATCCCTGGCACCATTGCACCAGCAGCCTGCTGTAGTTGCAGATGTCCCTGTCAAGTGCAGGGGGGTTTGACTAGATGATTTCTAAAGGTCCCATCTGACCCAAACCAGTCTGTGATTCCATGATTATTCTCACCTACTGTCTTCATTTTTGGAGAGCTCTTGGAGGTTCTGCCTTTCAGACTGAAAGTTCCTTGGGTTTGCTTTTGACTTTAAGTGTGCAAGAACCTGCCTTCATATACTGGTCTGTCAGTGCAACCTTCAAGGCAAGAAAGTCTGTGGCTTCTTAAGGTTTATCAAAGTTGTTTGCTTCTGGTGGTTCTGGAGGAACAGGTAGAATACTGAACTCCAGTAGAAAAAAAAACATGTTTATAAAACAGCTTCTTCACTTGAGGAGAAAAAGGGTGATTTTTGTAGTTGGAGAGTATCACAAACTCAAGAAAATAAAGGCAGTGTTTGCCTCTCCTTACATGATAAAATTTACCGTTTCTTAATGGTAGTGACACTGCTGGGGAAAAAAATGTATGTTTTGATTGCCAGTGACAGCTACTAAATGTGTGGAACAGAACAGTATATAGCAAGGCTGTCATCTGATCTGGTGTAGCAAAACTGGAAAATCTGTGCCTCCTAATAGGATGGCTTTGAAATTAATCTGAAGAGGAAAACTGGAGAGTCTGAGATGTGCTTGTTAAATGGCATGCACCTGAAAACACACCTCCAGAACAACTCTAGATAAAGTACCTGTTCCTCTTGGTGGTCCCCAGACTTTGTGGCTAGGTGGTCCCCAGAGCTTCAGCCATTGGTCAGTGAAGGACTCTAGCTGTGCATAGTCCCCCTACCACCACCAGACTTTGATATTTCTGTGTGCAGAAGTTGAATGTTGCCTTCAGCAATTCTTGCAGTTATCAGGCCTGTTGCACCTATCATCACAGCCCAGATGTGCACCCACTCCTTACAGCCTTCAGATTTGGGTATTTCAGGAATGGCTGCTTGAGGCACCCTTGCTGTCACTAGAGCAGTTCCTGCTCTTATCCAGGAGCAGTGCAGGAAAAGCTGAGTGGTGTAGGCTTTGGTTTTAATTGGTGTCATGACCAGGAAGGGTTTGTTATATTCTCCAAGGGTATATTAGTCTCTCCCGTCATGTCAAGAGCCATGAACTGGTTGCATCATGGAGTTTCAGGAGGGCCTCAGAACTGTCTGTCTAATAGGAGGCAGGAGGTGGGCAGTTACCAGCATTGCCAGGCCAGTTTTGAGCTGCACCCAGAATGAGAGACCTGCCAGAACTAGACCAGAGGCTGTCAAGTGTACTCAGGGTAGTACTGGATTGTGTCTGGTTCTTCTCTCTTAGTGCTCTTGGATTTATTCCCAACAGGACATCTTCAAACAAGCAACTGAGGACAGGCTAACAAGTGCCAAGGAGCTGCCTTACTTTGAAGGGGATTTCTGGCCTAATGTGCTGGAAGAAAGCATTAAAGAGCTGGAGCAGGAGGAAGAGGAAAGAAAGAAGGAAGAAAGTACTGCAGCTAGCGAAACGACAGAGGTGAGTTAACTTCACATCCTCTGCTTCTGGCTCACAAAGCTGTTGATGCTTTAATAAATTAGAGAGCTCACATCCAACAGACTAGAGAAGGTCGTGCATGTCAGGTGTTAAATCGGGGCTCCTTTAACTGCATTCTTGGTTTCCTTCTTGGGTAACAGACAGACTGGTGGCTTGTTACTTACTTCGACAGAATCAGAAGGCAGTTCTGTCAGTTCAGCATCTCTGTCCTCAGAGGAATGTGTGAGAATGCTTTTGGATTACATCATGATTACTCTGCCTGCTTGTAGTTACTTGGTTTTTGGTTCACAACTTCGCAAATCACCTCAGTGTTTGCATTTTGAAAGATGCTTCATTTTGCAACTGTTGGTGACAGCAGGGGGCTGAAATTTGGAAGCATTTATTGCAGGCTTTGCATCGATGTGAAACATCAACCCTGATGTGGAAGTTCCTTCAGCATCATTCTCTCTCTCTGTATAAAAACCAACAAAACAAAAAAACTCAAGTACTTGGGTTTTTTTTCAAGGTTTTGGCCAGAATGTCATTATTCATTTTTATTTCTGTCTTGATTTTCATCTGTAAATGCTCTGACTGCTTTTATACGGTCCCTTCTGCTTGTGATTTGCAGCAAGGTGTTTTGAAAACAAGTTGTAGTCTGGAAGATTGAGGTGGAACCAGATGCTTTAACTAGGGAAAATCTGCATTCGGCTGCCATACCGTGACAATTTGCATACAGTGTGTATTCTGTGTGATGAAGGTGCAGTGATGGACCTTAATCCATCAATTTTGCTATGTCAGAAGGTTCCTTATTAAACCTTAACAGCTCCTTCAAAGCAAATAGAGTTTGTTACTGAGTGTGTTATGGAACCCATAAAGTTAATAGTTTTCACCTTGCTCCTTCTGAATTTAACTTTCTGTGCTGAAATACTTCAACAAACATAACAGTATGAAAGTAATTGAAAGAGAAGGTTTGGGATTGCAGGTGCAGTTCCTCTTCTGCTATTAGTATCACTGTCAATAAATTAGAACCTACCCTTCCAGTGGAGACACCAGCAGAAACCTTTGCTTCTAACATGAGGGAAAAAGGTGTGTTCTAAAGCCCAGAAGAGTTCACCATAAACTCAGACCAGTTCTGTCTCTAAAGCGAGAAGGTGCAACCTTAGCTGTTGGCATCCTTGTGTTGCTACTTAATGCCATTGGTGTCACTTGATGTACCAAGGGAACAAAATCTGCATCCAGCTCACCGAAGGTGACATCTGAAAATCCAACAAACAATACAGCAGTGTTGTCTTTGCTCAGTAAAAGGAGTGAAATTAAAAGAGCAAGAACTTCAGTGCAGCCACCTGAACTTGTGTCGCTTTATGGAGGAAACTGTGCTCAGTAGTGGAAATCTCAGTCTTTGCACCTTGGTTTGTTTTGAGATGGTTCTGAGTCTGGCTGTCTTTTTTGAAGTTCTTAAGACCTAAACTTTATGTGGAGAGAAATCTGCTTAAAAGTCATCATGTGCTGTGAGTTTCACCTAAATGGGGTCTGAAGAAGTGGTAAATACTCAGTAGTTTTTGAAGATGTTTCTGAAGGGACAAGGCTCAGTCACTAACCATGTGGTTGGCATCTCTGGCAAACCTGGCTGACTGTGTGAGATGCTGTCAAAAGCAGTAGTGCAGAAACAACCTCACAGCTTCTTAAAACTCTTCAGAATAACTTCATACAATTGACTAAAGTACAAGCATGCTGAAAACAGAGTAGAAAGAAAACTTATGTCAGCAGCTAAGTTTGTCTGGTCTTCCTTGTGGTGTTTCAGTGTTAAAATATCAGATTTTACAACTCCATGAAAGGAGGTTGGAGCAAAGTTAGAGTTGGTCTCCTCTCCCAGGTAACAAACAGCAAGATGACATGAAACAACCCTGCGTTGCCCCAGGGTAGATTTAGGTTGTACATGAGGGACAATTTCTTCCCCAAAAGTGTTGTCAAGGCCTGGTCTAGGCTGCCCAGGGCAGTGGTGGAGTCCTCATCTCTAGAGCAGTTTCAAAGCTGTGTAGATGTGGTGCTGAAGGGACATGTTTGATTGGTGATTGGGCAGGACTGGGTTAATGGTTAGACTTTGATCTTGGAGGTCTTTTCCAGCCTTAATGATTCCACAGTTCTGTGATGCCCTGGAGCACATAGGCAAAGGAGGGCATCCTTGACTTCCAGCAGGGCATGAGGAAATTTGGGGGTGAAGAAAGCAAAGTAGGAACATACAGTACTTCTTTTCTGAAACATTCAAATCACTTAGAACTCTGTCTGCTTTCCTGTAAACCAGTGTCATTTTAATTTCCAAATAAATTTGGTCCAAAGGGTCATAAAACTAGTTACAGAAACTCCAGGCCTGGGCACGGAATTCCTGTCCCAGCCCAATTAATGGTGTGAAAGCGTGGCGACAGCCCACATATAGAATTGCTCTCTTCAGATGGAACATTTTTTGCTTTCTTTGAGTAAATGTGGTTGTGGATAAATAAACTCTGTGTGTGCTTGTACATAGCGTTCACCAAGCTTTCTTGGGCGTGTATACATAAAAATATACATTGGAGTATTTCAGCAGCTTATTTTGAATGTTGTGCTAACCACTGTTCTGGCAGCTAGAGAGGGGTGCTGCTGAGTGCTGAGCTCCCTGCTGAGGGCTTGGGCTTTTCTTTTTCAAGGACACAAGAAGTCTGAAAGTTATTTCTGTTTTCTCAGGTCATCCAAATACCATCATCTGCTATTTTTTACTCTCTTTACTTGCTTCTCACACTCACTATATGGCCACTGTGGTCTGTGTTGTTGTAATTTGGGCGCAAGTGAAGGTTAGGGGGTGGATTTTTTAATTTGTTATTGTTTCATAAGCAGCTGTAAGTCTTCAGGATGGAGAAAAATTTATTTTGTTAGTTTTGAATCCTCCCTTCTCTGTGGCTAGCTCAGGTTTTGCTCAATGAAAACAAATGAACCAACATCAAATCAGAGCTCCAACAAGGATGTGAAACCCTAGATGCACCACAAAGCCAAATATTACACTTCTGGATAGGTTTTTTTAAGTCCATTTTATTTGTAACTCATTTTACTGTCAAGTACCAGCAAGAACTTGTAAAGCAAGAAGCAGAGGTTGAAGTGCAGTGTTGGAGGAGGAGAAAAACAAGTGTGAGATAGGAATGATTGTTGTCATTATTACTATTTAATGTATATGCAGACTTGGAAAATGTATTTTTAAACAGTGTTTGAATTTCCCTGCCAGTTTGGCCTTGGCTAGGTGGGATATATTTAACACAGTGTTTTGCAGGAGCTGGAACCAAGTTCCGTTGGTGCCAGCTGAGGTGTTTCCTTTCAGCTGCAGTGAATGAGAGAGGGCTTTACAAAGTGTAACATCTTTTCCTCCACCGCCTTCATTGCAGGGAAGCCAGGGAGACAGCAAAAATGCCAAGAAGAAGAACAACAAAAAAACCAACAAGAATAAGAGCAGCATCAGCAGAGCTAACAAGAAGAAGCCCAGCATGCCAAACGTGTCCAATGATCTGTCCCAGAAGCTGTACGCCACTATGGAGAAGCATAAAGAGGTACTGTCAAAACACACTGCCTGAACACAAGGTTTTATTCCTGTAAATCCAAGGAGGATGGAGTTCAGAGCTGAAAAATCAAGAGGAGCAAAGCTCTGGGTTCTTTACTGTTGTGTAACAGCATGGTGGAAGAGATTAGCTTAAACTAAGTTAATTAGATAACCTTTGTAGAACACCAGTACTGCGACTGGCCACGGGCTCTCTCCTGCAAGCTTATCTAACCTCTTTGTCTATTTGTTCCCCCCGTTTATCTGCAGGTCTTTTTTGTGATTCATTTACACGCTGGGCCTGTAATTAACACTCTGCCTCCCATTGTGGACCCCGATCCATTACTTAGCTGTGATCTGATGGACGGGCGAGATGCCTTCCTCACCTTAGCCAGAGACAAGCACTGGGAGTTCTCCTCGCTCCGCCGGTCCAAGTGGTCCACACTCTGCATGCTGGTGGAACTGCACACCCAAGGGCAGGATCGCTTTGTCTACACGTGCAATGAGTGCAAACATCATGTGGAAACAAGGTGGCATTGCACTGTCTGTGAGGTAGGTGTCTGTCACCAGAATCTTCTGTGCCCTCTTGCCCTGCAGCCAAGCTTGAATTTTTTTTTTTTTTTTTTTCCCCCTGTTCTCCAAAGTTTCTCCAAATGAAGCCTGTCTTAATGGAAGGGCTCCTAGTCCTTAAGGGAAGGTGATTACCTCTTCTTCTGGACAAAGTGTCTGTTTTCTCAACATGAAAACCTCTCAGTACTCTGAGGACTACAAAAATGCTGAGGGACCTGGAGCATCTCTGAGGAGGAAAGGCTGTGAGAGCCCTGGGGCTGTTGAGCCTAGAGAAGAGCAGCCCCAAGAGGGCATCTGATCAATGCTCAGCAAGATCTGAAGGCTGGGCAGCAAGAGGATGAGGCCAGATTCTTGTCAGTAGTGCCCAATGACAGGACAAGGGGCTGTGGGCACAAACCGGAACCTAGGAGGTTCCATCTGAACAGGAGGAGAAACTTGTTTGGTGTGAGGGTGCTGGAGCCCTGGAGCAGGCTGCCTGGAGAGGTTGTGGAATCTCCTTCTCTGGAGAGATTCCAAACTCAGATGGGCATTGTGATTTTGGGCAAGCTGCTGTGGGTGACCCTGCTTTTAGCAAGGGGCTGGATTGGATGATCTCCAGAGGTCACTTCCAGCCTCACCATGTTGGGATTCTGTGATTCTGTGGAATGGCTTCTGCTGCATCATTTATCTCAGTGTGGCTCCTCTGCACAGACAAGTCTTTAACTTTGAAGAACTTTAGGGCTAGGTGGTAGGGTGTGATGGCATCAGCCTCATCTGTATCTGCAGGGCACTGTCTCATCCACATAAAATAGAGGTCCATGTGAGGATTTAGTGTATTTCTGCCGGACAGCTTTCATTCTGCTTTATTCATGCTGTCAGTAGTGCAGCCAGGTGTATCCAGGCTGCCACAGAGCTGGGGAAAAAGGCTGCCACAGCTCCTCCTCATCGTCCCTTTGGCCCAGCATTAGTGGTTCCATGCCCTTCAGATCACACTAACTAATTGCTTCCTAACCTGGCTCAATACTTTTAATGACCAGTATAGATCACTTCTGCTGAACTGTGTTAGAGAGCAATTATGCATGGAGTTACACTGGTCGACTTGAGGAGAATTTGGCCTCCAGGGGTCTTGTGATGACCTCTGGCTGTAGCTGAACACAAGGGGGGAAAAAAAGGAATAAGTGCAGGCTGTTTTTCATACTGCAAGTTATTGCCAGGTATGCAGTGGAAGAGTCTTAATTAATCCCTATGAGGAGAGCATTGACCAGGGCTTCTTGAGGCAAGGTTGCAGGAAATGGATCCTGCACACTAGGGGAATAAAGTGGTGGAAGGAAGTATGGCCTTAGGTTTCTTTTGAGTACTTCTATGTAAGGAAGTGTCTTTCCTCCAGCAAAGAAGGACAGGGCAGTGAATAGCTGGGGTGTGAGCAGGTTTTCAGGTAAGTGCCTGTTTTAGCTTGAAGCTTCTGCTTCATTTAAGGGTCACTCTAGGGATTTTACAAAATATTCTGCCCCTGAGACCCCCGCTTTGGTGTTGGAGCCAGCTTGGGAGTCCTTGGCACAGGAGAGACTTGGACATGTTGGAGCAGGGCCAGAGTAGGCCACAGAAATGATAGGAGAATGGAAACCTTCTGCTGTGAGGCCAGGCTGAGAGAGTTGGGGTTGTTCAGCCTGGAGAAGAGAAGGCTCCAGGGAGACCTGCTGGTGGTTTTTCAGTGTTCTGAAACACTCCAGCATTACTACAGACACAGTGTTCAGAGTTTGTGAGAAACCTGGAGAGGGAGATTTTCACAAGGACATGCAGTGATAGACCGAGGTCAATGGTTTTAAACTGAAAGAGGGGAGCTTTAGATTAGATACAGGAATGAAATTCTTCCCCAGTGAGGGTGGTGAGTCACTGGAACAGATTGCCTAGAGAAGTTGTGGAGACTAAGTCTGGAAGTGTTTGAAGCCAGGCTGGATGGGGTCTTGAGCAACCTGGTCTAGTAGAAAGTCTCCCTGCCCGTGGCAGAGTGGTTGGGACTAGATGATCTTTAAGGTCCCTTCCAACCCAACCCATTTTAGGATTTGTTCTTTGTGTTTGCACCCCCTGAAACCCAAAGTGGGTCACTCTGGACCACTCTCACTTTTCTGTTCTTTGGCTGGCTTGGTTAAGTGCTTCGTAGACACCTGAACTATGGGTTTTTCTTTGCTTTCAGGACTACGACCTCTGCATTAACTGCTACAACACTAAGAGCCATGACCACAAGATGGTTAAATGGGGCCTGGGTCTGGATGATGAGAGCAACAGCCAAGGAGAGCAGCAGTCAAAGAGCCCCCAGGAGTCGCGCCGGCTGAGCATCCAGCGCTGCATTCAGTCCCTTGTCCACGCCTGTCAGTGCCGCAACGCAAACTGCTCCTTGCCATCCTGCCAGAAGATGAAACGGGTTGTCCAGCACACCAAGGGCTGCAAGCGCAAGACCAACGGTGGCTGTCCAGTATGCAAACAGCTCATAGCTCTTTGCTGCTACCATGCCAAACACTGCCAAGAGAACAAATGCCCCGTGCCATTCTGTCTCAATATCAAACACAAACTCCGCCAGCAGCAGATCCAACATCGCCTGCAGCAGGCACAGCTCATGCGCAGAAGGATGGCTACCATGAACACCCGAAACGTGCCTCAGCAAAGTTTGCCTTCTCCTACCTCAGCAACGCCTGGTACCCCCACGCAGCAGCCAAGTACACCGCAAACACCACAGCCTCCTCCCCAGCCCCAGCCATCCCCCGTAAGTATGTCACCGGCTGGCTTCCCCAGCGTCTCCAGAACTCAGCCCCCTACTACTGTTTCTACAGGAAAACCTGCAAACCCGGTGTCTGCACCTCCACCTCCGGCTCAGCCTCCCCCAGCCGCTGTGGAAGCGGCTCGGCAGATCGAGAGAGAAGCTGCCCAGCAGCAGCAGCAGCTCTACAGGGTCAACAACATCAACAATGGCTTGCCTCCTGGCCGCCCAGGGCTAGTAAACCCATCGGTGGGTTCAGTGAACCAGATGCAGCAGGTCAGCATGAATGTACCACGGCCCAACCCTGTTGGTGCGCCAGTGATGTCCAACATACAGGCGGGACAGTGGCAGTCGCCCCCGATGCCACAGCAGCAGCCGATGCAACCAGGCATGGCCAGGCCAGTCATGCCAATGGCCACGCCGCAAGCCGTGGCTGGGCCGAGGATGCCAGGCGTGCAGCAGCCACCACGCAGCATCCCCCCAAATGCACTTCAGGACTTACTGAGGACCTTGAAATCACCCAGTTCTCCACAGCAGCAACAGCAGGTTCTTAATATTCTTAAATCCAACCCTCAGCTTATGGCAGCTTTTATAAAGCAACGAACAGCCAAATACGTGGCTAACCAGCCTGGGATGCAGCCACAAGCAGGCATCCAGCCCCAACCTGGGATGCAGCAGCCACAGACTGGCATGCAGCAGCCGGGCATGCATGCCCAGGCAGGGCTGCAGAACATGAACGCAATGCAGGCAGGAGTGCAGAGACCCAACGTTCCTCCCCAGCAGCAAGGGATCGGAGCTATGAACCCCCAGGGACAAGCGATCAACATCATGAACCCTGGACACAACCCAAGCATGGCCAACATGAGCCCACAGTACAGAGAAATCCTGCGGCGGCAGCTACTGCAGCAGCAGCAGCAACAGCAGCAGCAGCAAGGAGGGGCTGGCATGGCAGGAGGGATGGCGGGACACAACCAGTTCCAACAGCCGCAAGGACCAGGAGGGTACCCTCAGGCCATGCAGCAGCAGCGGATGCAGCAGCACCTCTCGATACAGGGGGGTTCCATGGGACAGATGGCTCAGATGGGACAGCTGAACCAGATGGGCCAGCCCGGCATGGGGGCTGATGGCACCCCCAACATCCAGCAAGCGCTGCAGCAGCGGATCCTGCAACAGCAGCAGATGAAACAGCAGATAGGGTCCCCTGGGCAGCCCAACCCCATGAGCCCACAGCAGCACATGCTCTCAGGACAAGCGCAGGCGTCTCATCTCCCGGGCCAGCAGATCGCCACCTCCCTCAGCAACCAGGTGCGCTCCCCAGCACCCGTTCAGTCTCCCCGACCCCAGTCCCAGCCGCCACATTCCAGCCCGTCACCCCGGATACAGCCCCAGCCGTCGCCGCACCACGTTTCTCCCCAGACTGGTTCCCCCCACCCAGGACTCGCAGTTACTATGGCTAGCTCCATGGATCAGGGACACTTGGGCAACCCCGAACAGAGTGCAATGCTTCCACAACTAAACACCCCCAGCAGGAGTGCGTTGTCTAACGAATTGTCTCTGGTCGGTGACACCACTGGGGACACACTAGAAAAGTTTGTGGAGGGTTTGTAGCATTATGGGAGCATCACTTTTAATTTTTGGGTTTTGTTTTTGGGTTTTTTTCTTCTTCTTTTTCTTTCTTTTTTTTTTTTTTTTTTCCCCCCAGTTGTTGTTCCTTTTCGTGTTCTTGGACATTTTGTACTGAAAATTCAGACATCTGGGTTGTTTTGAATCCTAGATGGAACTGCTGCTTCCTACCCGTGGAAGAATGAATTGCTGTTTAACAAAAAAAACCAACAAAAAAAAAACCAACAAAAAAACAACAAAACAACAAAAAAGCAAAAAAAAAAGCCCCCCAAAAAGACAAAGAAAAGGAGGAAAAAAAAGAAGAAAAGAAGGAAAAAACAAAGAAGAAAAAACCCCACATTAAAAAGAAAACTACAATAAAAAAAACAAACAAACAATACAAAGAATATATTTTTTTGTTAAAGCCAGGCGGTTAAAAATATCTTTTGTGGGGGTTGTTTTTTTGGGGGAGGTTTGTTTATTTTTTTTCTTCCTTTTTTTTTTCTCCTTTTTTTGTTGCTGTTGACTTTTTTTTTTAATGGGGGTGGGCGATGGGAGGTGTGGGGAAACCAACTTCATTATATTCAATATTTTTTATTTGTATTTTCAAGACTTTAAACATTTGCGTTTAAAAGAAGAAAAAAGACAAAAAAAGACAAAAAAAAATGTAATATTCAGAAACTGTTTCCTGAAATAATGAAATAATGCAACCTTCTAATGTCAGCCCCCAGCAACTTTGCCACGTTGCTGGAAGATTTGTTTTTCTATAGTGAACTCTGCAGACGTTTGAAGTATTACCCCTTGGGAGGATAGGAAGTGACTCTTGCACACATCACCACACATTGGCCAGCGCCAACCCCCTCTTTGTCTTGCAGATGTAGAAATTGTTGCTTTGTTTCTCTGATTTAAAAAAAAAAACAAAAAAAAAAAAAAAAAAAAAAAACAAG
>VWZE01020451.1:200530-261563 GCA_013396675.1 Eubucco bourcierii
AAAACAACAAACTGGTTTTTAGATGAAAAAAAAAAAAAAGAAAAAAAAACAACTAGGGATGATCACTCTTAGGCCGTGCTGATTTGAATAGAGAAGAAGCATTCTTTTCTTTCTTTCTTCTGTGTGAAACTTGAAATGAGGAAAAGCAATTCTTAGTGTAAATCATGCAAGCGCTATAATTACTATAAATAAGAGGAAAAAAAAAAATCCAAGATGATTCAATCACTGTATAGAATGGTAAAACAAACAAACAAACAAAACAGAAAACAACAACAAAAAATAAACACAAACCAACAAACTCATTTCTTACTTATAGTATCATATTGTTAAATAAACTGTGTGCAACAGACAAAAAAAAAAAAAGGGGGGTCCTTCTTGAATCCATGTACATGGTATTAACACTTAGTGTTTGGGGTTTTTTGTTTATGAAAAAATGCTGTTTTCAACATTGTATTTGGACTATGCATGTCTTTTACTTTGGGTTTTTGTTTTTGGTTTTGTTTTTTTTTTCCATTGTATATAAAGTATTGCTTAAAATTGATATAAATTACGGAAGTTTTTAACATGTATTCTGTTCTTTAAAAAAAAAAAATCCATGTAAGAATGTTTTAAGGTTTTTTTTGTTTGGGTGGGTTTTTTTTTTTTTTGTTGTTGTTGGGTGTTTTTTGGTTTCTTGGGGGTTTTTTTAATTTATTTATCTATTTTTTTTGATCATGTTCTTTGTAAGACATAGCAATGAACATCCAGCCGGAGACCAGCCGTAGGAGCAGCGCCATTCCTGCAGCGACTCCTAGGTAGAGGGTCTGGTTTCTGACACCCGGTAGCAAGAGCTTCCCTCTGCAGGGAGAGGAGAGGAGGAAGGGGAGTGGAGTGGTGCCCACACCTGGAGTATTTGGAGGGGTTCAGCCATAAAGGGTTAACTGGAATAAATTATTTACTAGCCGTTGCTTTTTACAAACTGTGCTACTTTAGAGAAGGATCACCAATGAGAGGGAAATAGAGAGTATTGAGTTAATTCTAGGCTAATTTATTTAGTCTACAGTAAAATATGAACCTATTGACTTTAACACTATTTTTCTGCTGTTAACTCTGAGTCTAGATTTGAGGGTTTTCTGTGGAATAAAAAATAACAAATCATGTCCATGTTCCCTTTCATATCCTGTCACCATGGCCCTGGGACATCTCTCCCCAACCCTCTTTCAGTGAATTGCTTCCTTAGAGTTGAAGCGTCCAGGGATGCTTCTCCCAGCGTAGGTGCGAGCTGAAAACCCCAGCCATGCTCCAGCACCCTCGCTCAGACCTCGAAGCCTCTTGCTGGCGGGATTGGCGGCAGACCCAGCCTGCTGCTCTCCGGCCTGGCTGCCGCTCCAGTGGGGGAGCACTGGGCACATGCGGCCTTCCACCTGGAGTCAGCGTTCTCTCTAGCCTTGCCTGCTCCCAGGAATGGTGCTGGAGGGCCCAGGGGGAGAAGAGCAAATAATTTATCTGCACTTTTATCCCTGTACTATGAAGAGCAGCATGTGGACATGCTGCATGGCTCCTTTTAGGTGTAGACAGTCTCTGCTTCAACCCTCCCTGCCAACTCTGACCTGCTGTACCTTTTTCACTGCCATTGGATTTATTTGCCCACCCCAACATGTCTTCAGCAATTCAAGATGTCAATATTGGGGGCTGGGGCAAGGTCAGTGAACACTAACCCAGAGCTTGTCCAAAAGAAATTGCTGGTAAAAAAAAAAAAGAGCTGTGTCTCATGCTGTGTACTTTAAAAAGAAAAAAAAAAAAGGAAAAATACTATATTTGTGATCAAAATAGAGGAAACAACAAAATGTGCTGGTGTTTATAATAAAAGCTGGTAAAATTGCTTGGTTTGAAGGATGGTTCCCCTTGGCTGCTGCCCGCTGGGATCAGCGGAGCCTGACAGCAGGACTAAGATAACTGCGCTCAGTCTCACTAATACCTTTAAGTAGCCTCCATTTTAAAACCAGCAGCACCGCTTACGGATGTGGATAAGCAGAGTCCTGCTTGGAGCACAGAGGTGGTGATGTGGCCCTCGGGCTGCAGCTCATTTGGGTTTCTGCACCTGGGGAAGAGTGGAGAAAAAGCCTGATGGGAAGCAGATATTGAAGTGTTTTAAGAACAACCTGGAATGTGTTGAGAACATGGAGCAAGGGACAGATTTACCTGTAGTAATCCCAGCTTGCTGGAGCAGTTTAGATAAGAGCAGGTATTTCACCAGTGACAGAAGGGATGTAGAGAGCTGGAGATGAGGAGAGGCTGGGTTTGGTGTATGGCCCCTGCAGCTTCAGGAGGCTGCACTTTGGTCTTTTTTGCATGTCAAGAGGAAATTCAGTACGTCTGAAGACTGGATGAGCATCTAATTTTTCAGGTCCTTGGTCCTAGCCTGCATTTGCATGGGGAAGGTACTGCTGATAAGGAACAGCATCCCAGAAACGAGAACTGATAAGGCAGTAAGTGCAGGATCTTCATCACGAGGGCTGGCTACCAGGCTCCCCTTAGTGAATTCTGAAGGAGGTGGCAGTGATTAAATCTGAACAGCTTGGCCCTCTGCTCTTCGCTTCTCGAGCTCTCTGCCATGCTCTGCTCTGCTGCTAGCTCTCCTGCCTTCTCCTAACAGTGCCACCACAGCAGGCTGCGAGATGTTTCATTTTGCTACAGCCACACCAGATGAACTTCACTTTCTCAGCTGCTCTTTGCTATCCCATCAAGCCAGAAATCTGCCCTCAGCATTCCCTATTTTGGTCTTCCCCCTGGATACACTGGAGTGAAAGGGTGAGTGATCACAGCAGTGGGCCAAGGGAGAGGAGCCCTTCTCTGCCAGGGGTGCAGCAGGTGCCAAAGAACTGGGGACAGGAACCCCACTGGAAGCCAGCAGTGGTCCTTGTCCACAGCCATAGCAGCAAAACGTTCCGGCAGGTTGGCAGCAGCATACAGCAGCACAGAACAGCAGTTAATGGCTTACAGGTGATCTGGGTGTGCACCAAATGCTGCTTTCAAAGCAGGTCACAGTCCTTGATTTTCTTAATGCAGTAAAGAGGGAGCAGCCACTCAACCTGGAGGACCACAGCAGAGCACACAGTATGCAGCGGTCAGCTTCCTCAGTGCTTCCTCTCCGCAGCTGGGTCATTTGCACAGGGAGCAGAATGATCTCTGCCACCTGCAGCATGCTGCCAGGGCAGCAATTGGATCTAGTCATTGTCAACTGCTGGATCATCGACGTGGGCCTGGACAGAGAGGAAAGTCTGCACTAGATCCTCTGCAGTCTCCAATCGGGAACATGCTTCGTGGCTGAATGGTCAAAGCACATCTGCAGCAGGAGGAGAACTCGGGTGTTTCACAGCTGGTATGAGCGCTCTGATGTGGTGTCATGGCACAGCAATGCACAGGAGTGCTGTAGCATCAAGTCAGCTGGAGGCAGCATTCCACACAGCTGCAGAAGGGAAATGTTTGAAAGGGGCTCACAAGTCCTTTTGGGACTGGCCACAGCAGAGGGAACCTCAAGAAGAGGCAGGGGTTGGTTCCAGGTGGAAATGCAGTTTGGAGCAATGCAAACGCATTTGTTGTGCCTAATCCATAACATCTGGCCTGGCACAAATTCCTCTGCATGCAAATGGGTCAGCAGAGTCCCACAGCCGAGTTGCACAACTGAGTGGCACGTGTAGCTTCTCCAGCCAGCTCCCCCCAGCCTGGGCTTTATAGAGCTGTCTCAGTGATGTGGCCGTGGTTCCCTCCTGAAGGCTGTCTTTGTCTGGAAGTGGTTAGTGCTCACTGAAACGAGACCTGCTTAGCTTTTATTTTTAGCTGTGCTGTTCATTGAGGCCAGGCTTTGCTTTCACCCACGTTCCAATTTCATCTTTCAGCAATTTCTCTCTCACCTCACTCCATCCACAGCCTTCCTCTAGTACCTCAGCCATTTACATCTTGATCTACACTCTGTGTGCTCCCCAGGAGATAAGGAATTTCAGATAAATGGGAAAAGAAGAGACTACACAAGCAGCCCGAAGTCAACTAGAGAAGCCTGGCCAGTGTGGCGCAGGGGCCCTCCTAAGGGCATCTCTAGCCTGATACAGGCTTTCATTTGTCCTCAGCCCCCTTTGGGGGGAAGCTGGGTGAGCCTGTTCTGAGCTCCTGGCACAACCTCTTGCACGAAACAGGCTCCCTGACGTACACGCTGTGTCCTTAGCTGTGAGATACTCCCATAGGTGTCCCTGTGAGGAGAGGAGGGTAGTTGTATAACCTGCCTAGGTTCCCGTTACTGGCAGGTGCTCAGGGCGTAATAAACATGGAATTTGCAACCATCAAACGAGGAAAGGTTTGTAAATGGTGTCCTGGACTCAGCGTTACCGCGTCTGTTTTAAGATGCACAGAGGGCCTTGAAAAGCCGCAGCAGAAAGCCCCTGGCGCTGACTGTATTCTGCTTATCTGGTGCTGAAGCCCCGGGTCAGGCCGAGCCGAGCGAGGAGGGAGTCGACGCGACAGACCTGCGAACCGGCAGCCAGAGAAGGGTTTCTCCGCGGGCGCTCGGGCAGAGGGCAAACCCCTCACAGGGGTGGTGAGAAACCACAGCGGCAACGGGGCGGGGTGCGATGCGAGCAGCCAGAGCTGCACCCTGCGCCATGGGGACGAGGCATAGGCGTGCACCAACCGGGGGTATTCGGGCCGGCCGGCAGGGTGGAGCCGAGCCCGGGCCGAACGGGGAGCCGCGAGGGCTCAGCGCTCAGCACGCGGCCCGGGCCGGGCCGGGCCAGGCCCCGCCGCTGCCTGAGGAGGCGGCGCGGCGCACGCGCACTGGGCCCCGTGACGCCATCAGCGGGCGCCGGCGAAGAGCGCGCGACATGGCGGCAGCCGTATGGCGGGGGCGGTGCTTNCTGCACCGAGCCTGGCGGGCCCCGAGGGGGCGTAGGCCCGGGGAAGAGAGGGGAGCATGGGGAGGGCGGCACGAGGCGGAAGCGGGTTCCGGCGGCTCGACCCTAGGCTGCAGCACCCCTGCCCGGCGTGGTCTTTCGTCTCCCTGGGGCTGTTCCGTCTTTGGTGACGTAGCGACTCCCCGGGGCGGTGTGTGTGTACAAGCAGCGAGACTTCACCCGGTCGGGCCCAGCCGCGGAGCAGGCCTTCGGAGGAGAAAGGCGGGCGGTGAAGTGCCGGCTGGGGTGGGCCGCCAGCTCGAGCAGCCGCTCGCCGGAGCCCAGCTACCTCCGTGAACGGCAGCTGTGAGCGCCCGGCCCTCCTGCAGGGAGGAGTTCACACGGCTATGTAGGGTGTGTCGCAGGCGCAGAGTCACCGCCCGACTCAGAGGGGCCTGTAGCTGCTTCAGGCTGTGTACTGGGTTCGTGTTCGTTTCCTGGCTCGTGTGGGGTGTAAAGCGTGTTTGTCTCGTACATCACGTCCGGGTTCACCTGTTGGGTCATACGGGGTGTATAGCGTGCCACACAGGGCACATCGCGTGTCTAGGTTCATCCCCTGGCATTGTATGGGATGTCCAGGTTATGTCGTGGCTTGTGGAGGGTGTACAGCATGCTCAGGGTCATGCGCTTGCTCATAGAGTGCATACGACACATCCAGGTTGTTGTCCTGGCTCACACGGGTCCAGTTTTGTTTCCTACCTCATGTAGGGTGTACGGCCTGTTCAGGTTAACCTACTAGCATATACAGGCTACATACAGAACATCCAGGCTCATCTCCTGGCTCGTTCAGGGTATACAGCATATCCAGGTCGATGTCCTGGCTCATGTAGGGCTACATAGCTGGGTGCTGGGAAAGGAACAATGGAAGTTGGCATTCCTGTTCTCTGGCTGCTCCAGCTCCAGATAACCTGACAGATGAGCCCAAAGAGTTTGTGTTTCCCAGAGGTACACTCAGGATTTCAACTAAGAGCTGACAAGAATGAGGGCTGAGAAATTCTGAGCCCTGAGGTCTGGGTTCCAGGCTGTGCTGTCTTACTGAGGCCAGAGCACGTGGGTCAGGAGACATGCCCAGGAGCTGTCAGTAGCTGAGGCATGGTGAGGAGCTTCCTGCCTCTATCTGTGAGCAGCACATCCTGTGCTCAGTTTCTCTTTATCTGTTGTCTGGCTCCTAATGGACAGATTTGGAGGTTGTCAGTGTGGTCTGTGGTTTCCCTGTGAGTTATATGACCGAGGAAGTCATGTGACAAATACGGTCACTATCAGGGTCACACTGTTAGATTTATTGTGCCACCAAGTGCCACTTGGGTCTGTCTGGGCAGTTCAGTTTTTCCACCCCGGAAATCCCTGGTGGCTTCTTATGTCTGTGACTGAGGAAGAAGCTGTGTGCCTCCAATGGATTAGGTGTGCACCAGCAGAGCCAGAATTTTATCCCTCAACCTGTTGCCCAAGTCCATCAGGGAAAAAGTGGTGAGCATAAGCTGGAGTGGAAGTAAAGCAGGAGAGGCAGGAGGTGATTTCCCTTCACTCAGATGCAGGTGGAGAGCCCTAGGTTTGGGGTAAGCCATCATTTCCCTTTGGCTGTGATGTGTTGTCTCTTGGCTCTGGCAATGCTGAAAGTGATGCAGGGTTTTCTGGGGGATGTGTTGGTGTGAGCAGATTAGTCAGGGACTCTTCTCCCAGGACCTGGTGGCATCTCCTCCAGTGAGATGTGAGCTGGAAGCAGCTTGCTGCTTTGTGCTCTTCTGTGCAGGCGTGTCCTCAGGCTGAGGACTGCACAGTGATCAAGCTATTATGGTAATTTCTGCTGACCCAAATTCTCCTCTTTGTTTTGAGCTGCCTGCTGCTTTGTGCTCAATTCCCCACCCCAAGTGTCTGCCTGACATCGGCTTGGCTCCTGGCAGGCCTCTCCCAGGAGAGGCTGTGGTTTGGGTGGCATTGCTTGGGCATCCTGAGGCATTCTGGTGCCTGGTTTGAAAGGAGCCTCTGAGACCAAGGGTCCCTGCTGTGTTGCCTGTGTTCAAGGCCATGTGTGCGGAGAATCCCTTTAGCATTCATACAGAACTGAAAGTTGGAGAGCAGTGTGGGTGTCTGCAATCTCTGACAGTGCAGATGGGGCCATGATGCCATGTGGAGTCTGATGGAGCTCAGCATTTGATTAACCTGACAGAAAAAGACTTGATTTGCCCCAGCGCGTTGGGACAGCCAGGGCAAGAACCATTCCTTTCTTGTCTCATGGTCTTAGGAGTGGGCTCCTAATGGGTGTCTTTTTACCCTGTTAACTCAGCAGACACTTTCGCAATAGCTTTTATGTGCTGATAGTTGTGGTTTTATACCTAGAATTGCCTGGAACCTTTCCCCACTGGCCAGACCAAGGGCTCAGCAGGAGACAAAGGAGCTGAAGAAGCTGCAGCTTGTATTTTATGAGCCTTGTCTCTACCTGGCTGTTAATTAAAGATGATAAGACCAAGGATTACATAAATCCAAAAATAACTCTTGAGTTGGTGGGCGATGAATTATTGTTGTGCTTTAGAGGTAAAGAGGCAAAGAAATGGGTGCATCAGAGGCTGTAAATGGCTATTCTAGAGCCGCCCAGAGAGGGGGATGGGGGGAGCTTGCTTGGTGCCTTCAGGGCCTTGCTGCCTGCAGAAGTGGCCTTAAGGTTAGCATGGAGCTGCTGGTGGTCTGCATTTTGGGATCCTAGAGTCCAGGATGGAGTAAAATCCTCTTTTAGCCTGGACAAGAGGAGGTTCAGGGGAGACCTCATTGCTGTCTACAGCTACCTGAAAGGAGGTTGTAGCCAGGTGGAGGTTGGCCTCTTTTCTCAGGCAACCAGTGACAGGACAAGAGGACACAGTCTCAAACTGCAACAGGGTGGATTTAGGCTGGACATTAGGAAGAAGTTCTTCACAGAAAGAGTGGCATTGGAATGGGCTTCCCATGGAGGTGATGAGGTCACCATCCCTGGAAGTGTTTAAAAGGAGACTGGATGAAGCACTTAGTGCCATGGTTTAGTCAATTAGAAGGCGTTACGTGATAGGTTGGACTTGATGATCTTGAAGGTCTCTTCCAACCTGGTTAATTCTGTGATTCTGTGAAAATTGCCTCTTATTTCTGCTGGTTGGGAAATGTATATGTGTGCTTGCATGCAAGCGCAGGGTTTTCAGAGCGTCCCACGCCGTCTACCGTAAGATGAGCATCAGATGTGTTTACAAAGGGTTTACACATAAGTAAAGTATGTGAACCCTGGTCTGCCTGAGGCCCTGTCTGTCTGAAGCTGGACAGGTGGACAGCCACACAGTGAGTGTTGCACTGCTCTCTGCTCCATCCAGCCGAGCTCCTCTGCTCACTGCTTTCCCAGCTGGGCCCAGCCGAGGCAGACGGGTGGCAGCTGAAGACCTCGTCCTGTGGTAATGCGGCAGAGCTGTTTGTGACGCACAGAGTGAACAGTTATGTGTGTGGGAGGTGTTCAGATGCATTAAGAACTATTTGTGGGCTCTTTTCTTTAAGGGCAGAATGACTGAGGAGTAATTCAAGCTTCTGGCTGGAGAAGTGGATCTTGATTCAAAGCTTTTATGAGGAGGAGGATTGAGGACTGACAGCATCCTCGATCATCTCTTGGGGATAAGGTGCAGGAGCCAGAAGCACTGGCTTAGGTGTTTGTGTTCACCTCAGCCAGAGTGAGTGAGAGCCCAGTCCTATGGTCTGGAGTAGCAAGACCTGTTCTTAATGACCATACTGGCTAGCACTGCTAAGGTGGGCAACAGGTTTGAGGAGCACTTGTGAAGGGAGCTTGAGACCTCCCAGGATGAACTGGAGGACAGCAAGGGGTGTTGGTGAAAGGGCTGGGATGCTGAGTTCACTCAAGGGCCGTGACAAGGTGAAGGGGACTTCAGGAGGGTTCTCTCCCAGCAGAACACCTGGACTGGAAAGGCTGCGGATGGCCTCCAAGGGATGTCACAGGTGTGCTTCAGGGTCTCTCACCATGCGGTTCTCAGTTCAGCCTTTGAGCAGTTTTGTCCCTGTTCATCTGAAGGAAATGAGTCTCTTGGAGGTCTGTGGTTGTTCCTTACTTGATGGAACAAGCTGCGAGCACAGTAAGCTGTGAGAAATGCCTGGGCCTATTACTGCTTCCAGCCTTTTATGGTCCATGCTCAGATTCTACCCACCCTGCCCAGCATGGGCACTCCTGCCTCCCAAGACAGGCCTGTTATTGGTAGTGTTGGGGAAAGCCGAGTCACCACTCATCCCCAGCCCCACTGTGCACCCTCCAGGCTCTCATTCTGGCGCAGGCCAGACTTGCTGCAAGTAGCTGGCTTTGGACAGGGCTAGATAGTGCTGTAATTGGACTTTTTGCGACTAAGGTCGGGTTTGTTTCACGCTCCAGCAAAGTGTTCAGCTCACCTGAGCACAATGGAAGGAGGAGAGCTGGGAATCTCAGTCCTTGACTTGTGCCCTGTCTCTTGTTTTCCCTGCTGATGGCTTTGTTGCTGTGTGTGCTGCTTCCCCCAGAACTGCCTTTGTTGGAAGATATGATCCCTGTGCTCTGTTATCTGTGCTTGTAAAGTCAAGAGCCAAATGTTTGCTGAGCTGGCTGACAGACCAGGTGGAACTGAATGGGAGGAGCCTGTTGTAAAGGAGCTGGTTACTCTTGGCGGGATGAGGGTGAGCAGCAAGGAGGTTTGGGTGCGTAGAGCCCTGCCTGTTGGTCAGTATTAGTACAGCATCCAGAGAAGCTGTGTGTGCAGCGGAGGCATCTCTGGGAGGTCCAAGCAACCTCACTTGCACCAGGCTGTTGTGTTTTCACCAATGGTAATGTGGCAATTGCTGTTCCATGTTCCCAGCGTGGCCAGTTAGCAGCAATGAGTGCTGTAGACTGCCTCTTCCTCACAGGCTAAGTCCTTGTGAAAGCTGCTAATTGCCATCTTCTGGCTGGAATTTTAATTCAGAAGAGACAGTCTGAAGCCCTTCTTGTGCAGTGAAGGCAGTGCCAGTGGGAAGTGGTGGGTGTTTGATTGTGAGGGAACTTCAATCTTGCTGGGACAGTGTAACTCCCCATGGGATTGCTCAGGTGGGACCTTTTAAGAGTGCTCGTGCTGCTGATATTTGTGATTTGTACTGAAATGCCTCCAATTGTGTCTTCTAGCAAAAGGAGCAGCATGTCTCCAGAGACAAATACTGCATCGTGGGTGCCTCTGGTACAATGTTTGGGCCCCCAGTGTTCCTGCTGGCCGGATGTACAGCACACAGACTGCAGAGAGCAAGGAAGAGGAGCCCCTGCACACCATCATCAGCAACACGGAGAATGTCCAAGGTCAGCATGGACTCAGGTGTCTTGTGGGAACACTCTTGGAGCACAGGTAGATGTGGGATAAGATCTGGCTGCTGCTGTGCCCTGAATGTGAGGGTAAGTCCTCTTCAGTGGTGTTTCTGGAGGAGGAACAGGCCTTGGTCATCACATCCTTGCTGGAAGGCTACAGTTAGAAACTTTATTGCACTGTCACCTCCCCAGAACTGGGAGGTGTCAGTCAGAATGGCTGTTACTGAAAAAGGAGGCCATCAGAACTGCGGGGAGATGTGGCATCTGAGAGCTTACCCAAGCAATTGATACTCATGCATATATGCAGAGGCTCCACGGGCACTAGAATTGCTTTAAGAGACCTTTTTGTCTCAAGTCATTGCTGTGGATCATGAAGGTCTAATGAGAATGCTGGTGTCAGTCTTTTAGTTGGATCAAATTGCTTTGCACATCTCCACAGAGAGGTGCTTTAAAGCAAAACCACATGAGCTATCTGAGCACAGAAACAGCATCTTAACTCCATACTCCCGTGATTTTTCAGGAAGGTACTTTTGAGGCTTCCAGGCTGTGCAGCCCCCAGTAGGGTTGATGCACTGCTGCTACCACACCCCAGCTTTGCCCTGGCACTGGGGAATGTAAGAGCAAAGCATGGAAGAGATAGTGTCTGACCCTTGCGTTTCCCATGTTGCTTCAGGATTCTCTAAGGCTTCCCACAGAAGAAATGCTTGTTTTTAAAAGGCCAAGGGTGGAACTTCAGCTAAGATGTTTTGTAGTGTTATTCTTTCTGAGGAAGACTTTCTGGGCACAGGTACTTACAGATAGACTTTCCCTCCTGGGAAGCTGAAGCACATGATGAGACTGTAGTTTTGTTTCCCTTCCCAAGAGGACCCTGTCAAAACGCCTTAAAGATGTGTTTGTGATTTTATTCTAGGTGCAGCCTCTAAACACGAGTTTCAGGCTGAAACAAAGAAGCTGCTGGACATTGTTGCCCGGTCTTTGTACTCAGAGAAGGAGGTGAGGCACCCACTACTTGCTGGTGGATTTGCTGTTGGCAGAGCCCTGTCTGTCAGGGGTCACATCCAGAACTGCAGTGCTGGAAGAGTTGCTGCTCACTTTCCAAGCCAGTTCTGTGCTGCTCACATCATACTGTCTTGAGTGATGCCTTGCAAATGTTTTCAGAAGAAATTATGGCAGTGTCCAGGTGGCTCCGTGAGCCTTAGAGCCTCCTGAGTTCAGAGAGTGGGCAGCACAGCTCATTTTGTGGTGAGCTGGGAATTCATTTGTGAGTAGGCAATGAATTCCCAGGTCTCTGGAATCCCATGCAGTGGACAGGGCCAGGCGACACTGTCAGGTTGTGTCTCCTCCCCAGGTGTTTATCCGGGAGCTGATCTCCAATGGCAGCGATGCGCTGGAGAAGCTGCGGCATCGGCTGATGGCAGAAGGGAAGGCCCTGCCTGAGATGGAGATCCATCTGCAGACAGACAGTGCAAAGGGAACCATCACTATCCAGGTACTTCCTTTGGCACTAGGACAACCTCGTTCCCAGCTGCTCCCATCACTGGCCTGTGTCCTGTGAAGCATCAGTGGAAGCCGAGTGGCAGCACAGTTGCATGGATTCCCCGGCCTGCCTAAGAAGTGTTCTGTCCTCAGCTGCACTGTGGTTCTTAATGCTGTAACATCAGAATTTGATAAGACACCACTGATTTATCTGTTCCCCACTTGTCCCCATAGGAAAATTGACTGCTTCTCCCTCCCCTCTTAGGAACTCTCAGGTGATTTTCTTCCAGCACTTCGGTGCACTTTCCCTGGGCATATGTGCATTTCCCACCAGGGGAAAAGTTGGGAGTCTGATTTCGTCTTGACCTTTCAGGCAGATTTCCCTGACATCCTTAAGTTACACGGTAACTTGCAGACTTTCTCTCTCACCTCAAGCTGAGAGATGGTGAGAGGAACCTCACACTGCTTATTGTTGCTATCTCCTGCTCCAGGAGAGACCAAGTCTAGATGATACTGAGACTCAGTTCTAACATACTGGTGGGACTGTAGATTGCGGCAGCACCATAGCGCTTACCTGTCCTTCTTTCTGCAGCCCTGGTTTTGGTTGTTCCCTACTGGTGACAAAATGCTTGCTTAGAAGGAGGGGTTTCCATTTAAGTATGCTTGCTTCAGTGTTGGGAGGGAAGGTGGAGCTGGACCTTCTCTGTACCTCGATTGCTCTTGTTCGTGGCTGTTGTCCAGGGCGGAAGGCTGAGGCTCAACTTTGGTCTTTTCTTGATGAAGTTCTGAATGCCCAGAAAGCTCATCAGTAGCTTTCCTCGTGGAACAGTGTCAGCCATGAGAGTGCAGTTGAGGACTTGTTCCCAGAAGACCAGAGAATGAGGCAGGCAGCAGCACGTGAGTGAAGGCCAACACACACACAGACAAAGCACACAAGCTGCTGTTTTCCTCGTGGGGCAAAAGCACTGGCAGTTAGGGGCTGCTCAGGTATTTTAGACTTGTGTTCCTCTGCGGAACAAGCGGATGCGGTTGCCATGGGGAAGTTAGCACTCATCAGTGGGCAACACAGGCATCAACCCAACCACTCTCAAACCGTGAGGTGGAGGCTTTGCTATTCCTATCACACCTGACTGGTGCATCTTTTGACTGCTGTGTTGTTACAGAGAGCTCTTTAATGAGCTCTCTCTTCACCCCAAGTCTATTGCTTATCCCCATCTTCCTCTTGTCTCTCCCTTTTGCAGTCCTAGTGGATGCTGAGCCTCTGAACCCATCAAGACATTCTTACAGCTTGTGCCCTGTAACGGTGGAAGCTGTTCCCTGCCTTGGCAGTTTGGGTCACAGACCCATTTGCTCACCTTGCAGATAGGAGGGTGCATTTGATGTCACACCCAATTAGCCATGTGAAGGATTTGTCTTTTTATAACTCCCTACCTGGCTGCCTGCACATCCCTAATGCAACTAAATGAGTCTTAACTAGGAAGCTTTTAACTGCAGCAATGCTGTGCTCTCAGAGGGGGAGAGAGCAGCACTTCTCCAATCTCCTCTAAGAGGTTTGTCTTCTCAGTAGTGCCTAAAGCTCCTTACTTCCAGTGAAGGGTTTATTTATAACCTCTTGCAGAAACACTGTGTGTAGCGATTATGTTTGAACAAGGCTCTTTCAGAACACCTCCCTACCTTTATGGAATGCCAAGGTGCACAAAAACCTGCCTGCAGCGATTGAGGCAGAGATGAACCCCTCCCTTCATTGCTGCTCTGTTTTCCATACCCGCTAGGACCTGCCAGAACAGAGGCAGCAGCTCCCTCCTGTGTGATCTGTAGCAATGATCACAGCAGGTTTTTCTGGGAAGGTCCCATTGTCTGATCTAGATCCTTGTCCTCAGATCTTTGTGCTGCTCTTGGCCCCTGGATCTGCTGGATCTTACCTCTTCCAAGCCCTGCAGCATCACTTTGTGTCTCACCAGCTGAGAAAAGGCAAGTCTGAAATGTGTGATGGCCTCTGTTACAGACTGTTCCTGGGAGGGATTATCCAGCTCTGGTAAAGGACTATATCCATCTCTGTTAAATGGCTGCAATTCTGCTTGCTTCTTTGCCAGGACTGGATTTCAGTCAGAGGCAAAACAAGACCCAGAATCCTAAAACAATGTCCTCCTTCAGGGATGTCCTACCTAGGCATTGCAAAGTGCCGTATCAGCTAGGAGGGAAATGTTGACTCACTAGTCCAGTGGATTACACCACCTCAGGTCCTTCACCAAAGCCCCATTGTCTTAGCAAATTGCAGTGTTTTCTCCAGCCCTCTGCAAACTGCCTGGTTCTGTTTCTGGGACAGCTCCATCTGCTAGCAGCCACAGCCTGCAAGGTCAGACCTCTTAAGAAAATCCACTTGACAACATTAGGGGGGTGTGTTTTCAGTGAGGACAGATCTGCAGAGCTCTGCAGTTCTGCGTGCCAGGGCTTCACAGACAGACCCTCTGATGTGGCAACAGAGAAGCCCTTACAGACCTCAAAGCTGTGGGACAGCAGAACTCCCCTTCAACACCTGCCCGAGGCTCTGGCAACATGCTTGGCTGTGGTGCAGTCGGTGTTGCTGCTGCACAACTCTGCCGTACTGCAGTGTCTGCTGGCAGCCCTCCTTGTGCGTGAGCGCAGGGCTGGAGCTCTGCTCGTTGCTGGTGCCTCATTTAGGGCTGGGACAGTGCTACTGTTAAGAGGAAATTGTTTGAAATGTTTACAGAGCTAATAACTGCTGCTGGGTGAGGCAGTATGAGTGCTGTTTTAACGTGCAGAAGCAGTGTCATTGCTGCCAGGGCTTGGGCTGCTCGGTTCTCTTTGCTGGGCTTTCTTCTCGCCATCACAGCCATCCAAAATCAGTGTCTGTGAAGCCACAAAATAACAAGTTTGCTGTGTTTGGGAGGAGTTAAAATGACTGCAAACGCCACTCCTCCCTGCAACAGCTCCCTGTATCACTGAGCAAATCTCTGCTGGCTTACCAATTATGAACAGTCTGCAGCAAAGCCTGGGCTGTCCTGAGGCTCCAGCAGGAGCTGAGATACTGGGGTCCTAGCACTTCAATGCAGGTGCACCCACATATCCAGCAAAGCTTGGTGCACGTATGGAGCTGCTGGTACACAACTCCATGCTGGGTTGTGTACCAGCAGCCACTGTGCTACCAGGCTGCAGTAGAGAGAAGGGTTATGTCCTCCTCTGTGTGCAGTACTGCAGCGTCCCTCTGCCATTTGGGCTTGAGGAAGCAGGGAAGCAGGAGATGGACAGCAATGCAGGTTGAAATGGAGGAATGAAGCTGGCTGCACTTGAAGAAGCCCTGGGTGGAATGAAGCTTGCAGAAACTGATTTCATGGGTGGGTTAGAGCTTCCAGTAGTTGCATCATCTTTTATGCCAGGAGAACCAGAAATACCAACTCATCTCAAATAACCTGCAACATAGGAAAGGAAATGCAGAATCTTTTCTTCCTCTTCATGCCACAATAAGACCATGTCCCATCTGAAATGGGAAATTCCAAGGGGATAAAAGCAAGTACTCTTCTGAACAGCAGATTTTTAACCTGGTTGGATGGAGACCACTATAGGAGTCTTGAAAATAACTTGCAACACAGGGTACTGGAATGGAAAGCTCAGGCTCCCTGCTTTGGACAGCTTCCATGTAGGGAGGCCAAGATTACCTTGAATCTGCATGCATCAGTTTTATTGTGCAGCCTTCTGTTAGTTGCTGCTGCAGATGCTTTACTGGTTCTAAACCAGAACACTGCTCCAGTGCAGCTGCTGTCCTGGTCTTGTGAATTTTAAATCTCTTTAAGCAAGGTATTTAAATAACAGTGGGGGACACTTGCTAATGAGATATTTTGGGATATTACTGAAATGCATGTCCTTATTTTCTGATGTAGTCGGTGTTCTGCTAGTTCCCTGTTGAGGTTTTGTACTGAAGTGTTTCAAGTGTTTGTTTTACAACAAAGAAAAATGAAAGGCAGAGTAGCTGGGACTTGTCCCTCTAACTTTAGCACTCTGATGCAGCATGGCAAAGGCAGCAGTTAATGGTTACTTAAAGAATTGCTTGTTGTAAGGAGGCCCTGCAATAGTTTTAATTGGACTCAGGAAGTGAGCAAGGATGTTGTGTTACCTAGATTTTTGTTTACCAGCTAAACTAAGCAATCAGTTAATTTAAACTACTTTTGTTGTTGCAATAACGTGTAGGTTTTTTCTGCTTTGTCAAAAAGTACAGTGTGAACAGCAGAGCTGAGGGCTGAAACTGATCATGGAGCTGGAGGATGGAAAAGAGAGGTCCTCAAGGCTGTGGAGCAACCACAGAGCATTTCATATTGGGAGCCCTGAGGTGCTGTGTGCCAAACAGTTTTCCAGCTGTGGTTGCATGGAGCAGTCTTCGTTTGCAGATGTCTATGCACAAAGTTTAGAACAAAGGGCAGAGACAGCATAAAGGTCTCAGGAGATTGAACAACAGGTTTTGTGTTTTGAAGGTCTCTACACACAAAAAGTGCTCAACTGTTGTCTCTTCAGGGTAAACGTTGCTTCATGTAAAAGTGTGGTTGTAGAGCTCTTCACAGTCTCTCAGGAGGTGAAGATCTGTAGGCTGTTGTGTTGGCTTTCTGAGGGACAGGCCTGCAGGAGGGATGGGTTGGGGCAGGGGAGCTGTTTACTCTGCACCCTGAGAAGTCCTGGAAAGAAATTCAACCAGGTGAGTAGGTGGTTGTTGTGTCGAGAAACAGAAGGGCTTCTGTAATTAACCTTCAGCTAATGAAGTGTCAGTGCACTGAACTCTGTTTCATGTTATGCAGTGGTTGGTTTCTCAGAGCTCTGGAGAAGCATTTGGCACTTTGAAGTCTGAACAGATCTCTCACATCATGTAATTTGTGAAGTCCTGTGTACAATTTGCTCCATGTTTTTATGAGGAGCTCTGCTGTGGTTGCTTTCAACCTGAAGAAAGTTTTCTTGTAAATTTGAAGGGAGGGCTTGAAACTGCAGGGGAAGAAGAATTGTGATGTTGATGGTGGAGCAATGGCAATCCTCGCAGTTATGCTGGCTGATGGCAGGCAGAAGGTGTTGGCAGGGGGTTATGTGGTGGCTTGGTGGTTCCTGAAGGCACTTTGAGGGCCAGTGGCGTGCACAGTGCAGAGTGATGTGAGAAGGGCAGGAAAGCCGTGCCAGCTTCTTCCTTGGATTTCACGAAGCACTTGTCAGCCCGACCCGGGGCAGGCTTACTTGGTCCCACGGCTGAAGGGGACCTGCCCTGCCGCAGCCCAGCTCCTGTCGCTCGGCTGCCAGCGCTTGGTTACAGTTCCCAGCTGCAGCGCCCCCTGGTGCAAGGACCCCGCAGCGCAGCGCCCGGGCCTGCCGCAGGAAACGCGCTGGCGGCAGCGGCCGTTGGAATCGCCATGCCTATCCATGTCATCCGCCCAGGTGCTTCCCTGCACTAGGAAACCTCTACCTCGCCAGAGGCCTCAGCTGGCCGCCTCAGAGGACACTTTCCCTTCTCTTGGTAGCATCTCAGTGCTGCTGGGGAGTAGTGTTCTGAGCCTGCTGTTGTTCGTTGCTATTTGTCCTCATCAAACCAGTCTGCAGGAGCTGCCTTGAGGCGTTTTGCACTGAGTTTGGCAGGACACGTGGAATTCCGTAGCCAAATAAATTCGAGGGGTAGGGATATTGAAGTTGTTTTTTACCATAGTGGAATTTGGGAATGATATACTGTGCTATAAATAGGAATGGATCAGAGGAGTTAGGAGTTCTGCTCAGGGTCTGGCATGAACAAAACCTGAACCAGATGCTGAAAACTTCTCTTACTGGCTTTTTCTTCTCTGGGGGAAGGGACCATGGCAGATTCCTGAGACTTTGCCATACCCTATTTGTTATTCCTGGCTTTTCATCTCCTGCTGTTGAGATCTTACTGGGCATCATCCCTCTTTTCAGCCAAGCTGACTGACTGGCCTTGCTGTATTTAATGAGGGGAAAGGTGTTGCAGTGCTGTAACTCGGGGGGTGGGGTGCAGAACAAATGTCTCTACCCACGTGGCACCTCACTCAGTAACCTCTCAAGTTGACCACAGTTTGATCCTTCAGTTGAGTTAAACATTATATTAAAAAAATATGTACTGACATTAAGTAACTAAGCCCAGTAAATGCCCTGTGTGGGTGGTAGAGGCATGCTGTGCCCCAAGTCACTCTGGCATCTCGCCTCTGAGCCATCTTGCAGCAGCCAGTTCTGCTCCAGCTGGTTTTGCTGAATTCCTGCACACCAAATCCCAGCCCTACTCTAACAGCACTTGGGAATCTGCTGGGTACTCTCAGCTGTGACAGTGCACCCTGCTCACAGGTGCACCAGTGGAGCTAACTCCTCACCTGAACAGGATTCACCTTACCTGCTGCCTTACAGAGCATCTTGGAGAACTTGTGACTTCTCAGGATGCTTCCATCAGGTAGAGAAGCTGCTGAGATGAGAAGGGAAATGGCACTTGGTTTTCAAGTGGCATCTCAAAGGACATTGACCTACTTGTTGCTTCTGTAGAAGTGTGTGGAGCAAGTCTGAAATACATTTGCCTACAGAGATTTTTACTGGGATCCTCTGGGAGAGGATGGCCTTTTCTAGCTGGGGTTTGCTGTTAGCCATGTTGCCTTAGGGTTATGCAAACATGTAGTGGCTACCAATTAAGTTACAGCCTAGTCTGAGGTTTGCTACAGCCAGAGGATGGCAATGCTGCAGGATCTGTTGCCAGAGAATCATGTGCTAGCAGCAGACAGCAGTGCAAATCTGGATTAAACTGGGGATGACAACAAGCCATGTGACTTCAAAGTCTGGATGAGCACCTGGGGATAGCCTATTGCCCCTGTGCCAGCTCTAAGGGACCTAGACATTGACAGCTTCATACCCAGGTCCTGTGGAGCATAATGTTGAGGGGCAGAGGAGGGAGGGAAAGACAGAGCAGATGGAGATGGGTGGCTGTGGTGCTTATAGACAAGGGTCTACATTAACCAAGTTAAGGAATTTGCCGCTCTGTCACTGATTCATGGTGTGAGGGCATTGATTCCCAACCTGCACTTTGGAAGCAAGCTGCTTCTAACTGCTCCTCAACTCTCCTTTGGACTTGTTCAGGAGTAGAAACTGTCTCTGTGTGTGCTCAGCACGTGGCAGCATGAGGCCATGACTGGGCTGAAATATCTTTCCAGCACTGTCAACCTGTGCACTGTTGCGGGGGTGCAGAAAACAACCTCTCTTGGCATGCTTTAGTCTGCTTTGGACAAATGTCTCAAGTCTGAGTTTTCTGGTGGTTTATAGGCACAAAGGCAGCTGGGGCTGCACCTTGCATCTGTGTGCCTCTTGAGTCCACTGTTGACAAGCAGGTGGAGTCACAACTAGAAGTCTACTGGTGCATTTACTACTCGGCTGGCTGGGAGAGAGGAGGAGCAGATGTTGCTTGGGTGGTGTTGGGTAAAGAATCACAGAATGTTAGGGGTTGGAAAAGACCTCAAAATACTGAGTCCAACACCCCGGCCTAGGGGAGGTCACACAAGAAAGCATCCAGACAGGTTTTGAGTGTCTCTTGAGGAGGCTCCACAACCTCTCTGAGCAGCCTGCTCCAGGGCTCTGTCTACTCTCACAGTGAAAAGGTTTGTGTGGAACGTCTTGTGCTTCAGCTTGCACCTCTTGCCCCTTGCCCTGTCACCATCACTGAGAAGATGGTTCCTCTGCTGGTGTTTCAGCTACAACTGCTGTTTCTTTCCAGGACACAGGTATTGGGATGACCCAGGAGGAGCTGGTTTCTAACCTTGGTACCATCGCTCGATCAGGTTCAAAGGTAACTTGGGATGTGGCACTTTTTCTTCCCCACTTAAAAGATAGCTGTAACTGGAGAAGACTATTCTGTTCTCCTAGTAATTTCTCCTTTCTTTTCTTCCCTTGGCCCCCAGCCCAGCTGTGAAATTACACCCCTCTTGGAAGGTGAAATGTACCTGTGAAACCTTCTAGCTCCTAATGGTCTTTGCTGAGTGCTGTGGGAGGCAGTGCTAAAGGGTCCTGTGTGTGATACTGCTGTGCCTGGTTGCCCTCTCTCCTTCCTCCCCAAACCATCCATATGGAGTGGCACTTGCTCACTCAGCATTTGCCCTATGTCCAGGAGGGCAGTAACTGTGTCCTCATGCTGGCTGGTTTTGTGTAGATGTACCTGACACATGTCTCTTGTCTCTGGAAAGTTTTGTGCTCCTAGTGCTCTGAACCATCACTCATTTTCCTTTGCTGCTAGTAGCAGTGAGTGTTTCCTAAGCAATGCTCCCCTTTTCCAGAGGTGTTGGTCCCTGTGGGAGAAACCCTTTTCCTTGGACACCATCCTTGGAACAGTGATGCAGAGGTGTGGGATGAGGATGCTGACCTGTCTAGCTGCAGTACCTGGTGTAGGGCTGCATCAGTGCATGAGGAGCCCACCTAGAACAACCTCCCACTGGTGCCTGAAGCCTCTGTGTGCTGTTTTATCATAGAATGTTTGTGTTGGAAGGGACCTTTAAAGGTCACCTAGTGTCTTCTTTTTTCCTCCAGGCTTTTCTGGATGCTTTGCAGAGCCAAGGTGAAACCAGTAGTAAAATCATTGGCCAGTTTGGAGTGGGTTTCTACTCTGCCTTCATGGTGGCTGATAAAGTGGAGGTGTTCTCACAGTCTGCAGAGCCAGGGAGCCCAGGCTACCACTGGTCTTCAGATGGGTAAGGCTGCAGAATGGGATGGAAATTGGCTGTGTACAGACCAGGTCTGGACTGAAAACTGTGCAGAACAAGACAGGGTGTGTGTCATCTTTCATGACTGGGCTTACTGGTTTAGATCCTGCTCAGATTATCCACAACCTGGCCAAATGTGCCAGGGTGAAAACCACAAGGACAAATTTACTCTGTCTGAAGAGGTGTGTCATGGACAAAGAGAGTACCTGCCCCTCCTGTTCCTTCCTAACTGACAGGCAGTCACCTCAGAAGTGCCCCAGACTGGAGAGGCTGATTTCATCTCTTTGGTCTAGTTGTCACCTGGGTGTTGGCTCAAGGGCACCCACAGCAGGCAGTGCTGGGCAGTGGCTCTGTAGGCACATGTCTGCTATGCTCAACCTTTGCTTTTTACTTAAAGTTGCAAATATCTATGATGCCCAAGCTATGGACTGCTGGACTGTGTTCACATTGGATCTTCTGGGAGTGACAAGCCCTACACCTCATTACAATCTCTGAGTAATAAAGAATTTACAGAATTACTTAAATTCTTGAAATAATCCCTTGTAAGTGAGGCATCAGGCTGCCTTGGACTGCAGTCAAGCTGCTGTGCACCGCGTGACTGCACCGCTTTACACTTTGTAGGCTGTTCCGTCCTCTCCCCAGTGTTTGATTCCCATGTGGCATTCACTTAGCAGTGGGGTAGGACTGGTCACCCAGAACAGGCTGTCTTCAGGAGGGCACAGCTGCTCTTCATCATAACCAATTCCTGCATACTCCAGTGGAGAGCTGAGTGAGTACCCTCAAACAAGTCAGAACTGTCAGGGAAGAAGGCAGGAGCTTGGGCGTTGCGGCCACTGTAGGAAATGTATGAGAGTTAAAGGCAAGGCTCACCCAGCCTGGAGTTCATTTGAAGGTTCCTTTTCAGTAGAGGCTGCTGGTGGCCTTACAGAGCAGTGTGCCCTGGGGCTGGACTCTCTGTGTTGGAGACAGACACATGTTTTGGGGATGCTTCTCAGAGGCACTAAGAGCACTCAGGATTTTATGTCTTTGCCTCTCGGCACCAGAGCGTTGTGTGTGCTCTTAGGTTAATAAAACATTTTAGTGCCTCATCATGGATGGATCTGAGACACAAGCTGACACGAGGTCTGTTTCTAATCCTAGTTCAGGAGTATTTGAGATTGCAGAAGCATCTGGTGTCAGAACTGGAACTAAGATTATTATACATCTCAAAGAAGACTGCAAGGAGTTTGCAAATGAAGAGCGAGTCAAGGGTGAGTGGAGGAGGAGAAGGGAGGTGCTGAGGGGCTGTGTGACATCTGTTGGTGCCTCGTGAGTGGGAGGTGAATTTACAACCCATCTTCTCTACTGCAACACCTTTCACCTGCTGTTACCGGGGAGATTCTTTCTTTGGTGTTTGCACAAATGTGACTCTTCTGTGTCTTCTTTCCATTCCAGAGGTGGTGACAAAATACAGCAACTTCATCAGCTTCCCACTGTACCTCAATGGGAGAAGAATAAACACACTGCAGGTGAGCAGGAGTGTCACAGGCAGGTCTCTCACTGAGGTGAATCACTGTTATCCTTCACTGGAGACAGGAAAGAGCATAAAGCTGAAGTGAGGGGCAGATTGTCTGTGTATCACAGACTCTGAAGTGATCAATTAATGGAACAAGAGGAGACAATCCAGCAGAAGTCATGCCTGGGCCTGTTTGTATACATATGGGAGAGAATTCTTGCAGATTAGCAAAGGAGTTTATAGTTACGTGCACCAGAGTTACTATTTCACTGCTTTGTAATGCTTGTTCTAACCTTCTATACCAGGTGACATGTTGGTGATGTGGGGATTGTCCATATCACTGGTGTGCTGACACCTTGCTGCACTTCTTTCTGTCCTTCAGCACAGGGTAGCCAGTGTCAGTGAATGGTTGGTTTTCTGTGGGTGGCTCAGCTCACAACCTGATTTTTCTCACAACCCTTAACCAAGCACTGCTTGTTGCAAGCATTTTCTGACCACTACATACTAGATATGATGAGGAAATTCTTTGTTATGAAGGTGGTGAGACACCAGAACAGGTTGCCCAGAGTAGTTGTGGAGGTCCCTTGAAGTGTTTAAGGCCAAGCTGAATGAGGCTTTGAGCAACCTGGTCTAGTAGGAGGGTACCCTGCCCATGGCAGGGCGTTGGGAACTAGATGATCTTCGAGGACCGTTCCAACTCAGGGTGTTTTATGATATTGCAGCCAGGTCCATTTTGGTCAGCAGGAATTGCAGGAATCATGTCAGTGAAATTAATAACCTTTAAACCAAAAATCTTTGAATCACTTTTCTTCAACATCTCCTTTTCTGATTGTTTAAATCTTCCTCACCTAAGAGGGCAGGTAGAGAGCACATGTGTGTGTCTGTGGCTTTTATTTCCCTGGTATCTGGCACTGAATTCACAGAGTTCCAAGACTGTGCTTAAATATTTTATCATGTTAAGTTATCTAAGGTTCTGTAATTGGTGTTGTTAGTTACTGATTTGGATTCCCATGTAATTTTCTTTCTGTTTCAAAGGCTTTCCAGCTATTTCTTTTCAATTGCAAAATCAGAGCTAGATTTAGAGAGGTCTTTGCTCTTTCTACCTGACAATCAATAAAACAGACTCCCTAGAGAAGACCAGTACTAGAGCAGGGGCCCTAATAGTGCCATGTACTTTTATCTTCCTATCAGAATGTCTCTTTTCCCTTAGGGTACAGCAGCAGCTTTATTCTCATTATGCTCCTGTTTCAGGCCTTGTTGTTATCCAGGATCTTGGTTTCGTTTTTTTTCCCCCACATCAACATCAACTTACTGTAAACATATCTGTAGCTGGTTCCCTGGTGTGGATTTTCCTAGTTAAGCTCTTGAATGCTTGCCATGGAGCTGCCAGTGTGGAGTTAGTGGCTTCTCTGGTCTAACTGTGATAACTGTTAGTCTCTGGGAAAGCAGCACCTCACCTAACAACAGCTGCTGTAAAGCACCTTAGCACCGAGTTGAGTCCATAATCCTCCCTGTGATCCTGCAAACCCTCCAGGACCACTTCAGTGTGCTGGAAATATTATGAAGCTACTTGGGGAACAAGGCTTTGAGGCAGAAGAAGCTTTAAAGAACATGGCAAGGCTGCCAGAACACTGAATCCCTTGGTGTCTGGTAGGTGGAGGGTGGGCTAAATGTTTGTGTTGCTGCAGTAATCACTCCTGTCACTCAGGTGGGCTCAAGTGGCAAAGAGTGGTAGTGAGTGTAGTGGATTTCACCTAGCTGGAAACAGGAGATTCTTAGTTGAGTCCTGGTATTTGTTAAAGGGCAGAACCTCTCAAGTCTTTACTAGAGGCTGTTTTTTTTGCTGAGAAACCGAAAACTTAAATGTGATGCGAGTGTGAACTGAACGTGCCAGGAGGCACAGGGGTTTAAGTGGGAAACGTTGACAGAGGAAAGGACCTGGTCTGGAGCTTGCGACTTCCAATTTATATCTTGATGTGTGAAATGGTACTGCTGGAGCACTTCTGGCCCTGCAGCAGGGAGAGCAGAGTGCTTCACAAAGCATTTCCTGAGCTCCAGACCAAATCAGTAGAAAACAGGCAACCCAGGAGTTGCTTCACAAGTGCTCAGCTGACCTTATGGTGGGATGGTGACCTCCGGCAGAGAGGCAGAGTGACTGCAACAAGCCCGCTGGAATTTTCACTTTTCTTTAGCTTGCTGGTCAGGCCTTGAGATAATTGACCAGTACTGCTAGTCAGCTGAGCTGTAGTAACTGTCCAAGATGCTGTTTGCCAGTAGCAAGTGTGAGGCAATGGAGGTTAGCCACAAACCCTTTTGTTTTGGGCTAAACAGAGCTGCCATATCCACGTTGCAAGGCAAGAGTGCCTCTAGCAGAGGTGACCCAAGGTCAGGTGAGGGACAGTGTTAGTCTGCGATAGTGTGCCTGAGCCCATCCTGCAGTGCAGAGGAGCCTGCAGGTTTGAAATCTCAGATTGCCTTGTTCCAGCATCCTGGAGGGAGAGTGTAACTCTGAAAAAGAGCCTTCCTCTGTGAAACTGCAGATCTTGAAAGTTGATGGGAGCTCATCTTTCTGCTCCTTCACAGGCACTCTGGATGCTGGACCCCAAGGATATCAGCGAGTGGCAGCATGAGGAGTTCTACCGCTTCATCGCGCAGGCTTACGACAAGCCCCGCTACGTCCTGCACTACAAGGCTGATGCTCCCCTCAACATCCGCAGCATCTTCTACGTGCCTGAGCAGGTACCTCTTCTCCTGCCCAGGGAACAGGAGTTGTCTGCCTGACTGCTCTGAAGAGCAGAAAATAGGGGAAGGAGGCAGATAAGACAAGGATTGGCAGGGAGGAGTATCTAGTGTGACATCACTGTTGAGGCTGCACCTTAAATACTGGGTTGAGTTTTGGACCCCTCACTCAAAGAAGGACATTGAAGGGCTGGAGTGGGCCCAGAGAAGAGCAATGAAGCTGGTGAAGGGTCTGGAAAACAGAACTGGTGAAGAGTAGCTGAGGGGACTGAGGTTGTTGAACCTGGAGAAAAGGAGGCCAAGGGGAGACCTTCTCGTTCTACAACTCACTGAAAGGAGGTTGGAGACAGGTGGCAGTTGGTCTGTTCTCTTAGGTAATAAGCAACAGAATAAGAAGAAACAACGTCAGGTTGTTCCAGGAGAAGTTTAGGTTGGACATGGGGGAACAATTTCTTCACCAAAAGGGTTGCCAAGCCCTGGCCCAACCTGCCCAGAACAATGTTGGAGTCCTCATCCCTGGAGAGGTTTCAAAGCTGAGAACTTGATGATTTCCAGTCAAAATGATCCCACAATTCTGCAATTCTTTCTCTGCAGTGGGCTGGGAGCCACAGAATATTGTGGGGGCACTGAGCCACTACAGGAACAGGCCACTGAGCCACTACAGGAAGGTCCTTAGAGAACAGAGCCAAGATTTCAACTCTTGTTGTATTCAGCACTGGTGGGGAAGACCACAGTGTGACCTGGCCAGCTGGTGCAACCGCAGAGATACTACAGCATAGTGTACAGCTGGGCAGCCTGCACAGTGCTGACGTTACCTTCTATCTCTTGTTCCTGCAGAAACCATCCATGTTTGACATCAGCAGGGAGCTGGGCTCCAGTGTAGCCCTCTACAGCCGCAAAATTCTCATCCAGACCAAAGCTGCAGACATCCTGCCCAAATGGCTGCGCTTTCTGAGAGGTGGGTGCTGGGAGCAGGAGTGTTCAGGGCTTCCACAGAGAGTGAGGTGAGGGACTGCCTGCTTTAGCCTGGCACTTGTGTTTGCCTCACTGCTCAAGGGTTGTTGTGTGTTCCAGGTGTTGTGGACAGTGAGGATATACCCCTGAACCTCAGCAGGGAGCTGCTGCAGGAGAGTGCCCTTATCAGGTACGTAAGAGGTGGATTCTGTGGACTGCTGAAAGTCTTCTGGCTTCTTGATAGCTGAAGAAGGAAGATAGAGGGGTGTGGAGGGAATTAGTGTCTAAGTTGCAGTGTTTCCATCTTTGAAGGTTTCTATAGCCTGTAAAGTGAGTTGGTTCTCAGCTGGTCAAATCTCAAGACATGGGATCAGTGTCCTGTGTCATATGGTCTGCTGCCACCTGCTTGGACCACATGCCCCTCCTATCCTGCACTGCCTTTTGGTATCTGGTCTACAGCAGCAGCGCTGCATTTGCTATTTAAAGTGTCTTGTCTGAACCAAGTGGTTTGGGAAAAAAAAAAAACAGTCAGTAAAAAGTAAATACTAAGAAGCTGGAGCAATGAGGCTGACTGCCAGCAGGTGAGTCTCCTCCAAGAACCTTAGATCTAGCTTTGGTTTTTCTGTTTTGTCCTTCATATCCTCTCTCCCCATCTGCCACTGTTGAGACTTGATGTTAGACCAGGTTTTTATTCCTTTACCATTGCCACTGTGAACTTGTTAGATTTGATGATTAACTCTCTATTCTGCGGCTGGTGAAGTGTCTCTAACTTTACTGTAGTCACCAAATTAACACTGTCACTTTGGATTTTCAAGCCTTCAAAGAGAACTCCTCCAAGTGTAACACTTTTTATAGTTGTTCTTTCCCATGTCTAAGGGTAGCCGTGGGAGTGAGGCAGATGCCCTGTGCACAGTCAGTTATGTACTGCAGCATCACTGAGGCAGGAGTTACTGAAGACTGGAGCTTCAGCAGGACAGTTGTACCTCAACTCTGTAACTGTCTCCAGCTCAAGAGCTGCTCTTGACTGAGATACAAGAAGCAGATGTAGAACCACGAGCAAGAAGAGACAGTGGACCACTTTCTTCTTTGTCCTCACATTTGCAAATGCATCACTAAAACAAAGGGAGAGAGATGCTCACCCAAAACGTCTTGTCTTGGTCTAACAGCTGTCTTTAACAGCTTATTCCTTCTTCAGGAAGCTTCGAGACGTTTTGCAGAAGAGGTTGATCAAGTTCTTCGTTGACCAGAGCAAGAAGGACCCTGAGAAATATGCCAAATTCTTTGAGGAATATGGAGTATTCATGAGAGAGGGGATTGTCACCATAGCAGAGCAGGATGTCAAGGTACCAGGAGTCCTGAAGTACTGGAGGTGGTGGGAAAGATTACTGATATCTACTGTGAGCTAGAGTGAGGGGGGCTGCTCCTCTTCTGTGAATCTCATGTGCCTGTGACTTGTGTTCCTGAGCCTAATGAGATCTGCAGGTTCTCCACTGCCCAAACTCATTCCTTGTGACTGGATTTCATTCAAGCCATTGCAGGGTCTCTGTAACCATGCCATTATCAGCTTTCCCTGATGCACTATCAACTACAGCAGGCAATAAAGTAGGGCTTTTCCCTACTGTTGTCCTCTGCCTGGATTCCCATTTCCAGGAAAGCTCAGCCTACATCCTGTTCAAGTCCCTTTTCTGCCTCCTTAATATCTGGAGCAGGAAAAAAGGACTCAGAATGCCCTGATATTTTTTTTTGCGGGGCTGCAAACTGGCCTGCATGCTGCAAAGGGAGTTCTTGGGCTTGGGAGCAGTCAGGTGGAGCCATAGCTGCCTGCCTTCAGCTGACAGGAGTGTGTTTCTTGCAGGAGGACATAGCCAAGCTGCTGCGCTATGAGTCGTCGGCACTGCCCGCGGGCCAGCTGACCAGCCTGGCTGACTACGCCTCCCGCATGAAGGCAGGCAGCAGGAACATCTACTACCTGTGTGCGCCCAACCGGCACCTGGCCCAGCACTCCCCCTACTTTGAGGCCATGAAGAAGAAGGACATGGAGGTGGGTGAACAGGGTGCCATGGCCAGGGCAGCACATTGAGCTACAACATCAGTGGTCAGGGCTTACCTGGATCTCAGAACTGAGCAAGGCAGTGAGGCCTGTAGTGGACCCCTGCCACTGCAACATTTTTGCCCAGACTCCTCTGTCTGCACTCAGACCAACCTCTGTGGTGGGAGGCCTGGAAGGACCTGTCCCACACACTTTGCAAGCAGGTTGGTGCTTCTGCAGGCATCTTGTTCTGACATCTGTTGAATACCTTCACTGAACCCTAGAACAGGAACCTAAGAGCTGTTCTGCAGGGCTTATAATGTTTCTATAAGTGTCTTCTGTGAACAGGTAGCCATTTCAGGCCTGGAGTCATTGCTGGTTCTCACTTTCCATGGGGCAGCAGGACTTGTTCAGCTGCAGACCTACCACCCATGGTAACAGAACCCTCCAGGGGGTTGCTTTCGTTTGGGGCCCTGAGTGACAATCCCTGTGGTGTTAAACCCTGCTCATCTGCCCTGTGACGTTGTCACCGTTTGGTGCAGAGGTGCCTTGCGAAGGAGGAGAAGCTGCCGCACCCCAAACAACGTGGTGGTGTCCCTTTTTTGGCACAGGTGCTGTTCTGCTATGAGCAGTTTGATGAGCTGACACTGTTGCACCTTCGGGAGTTTGACAAGAAGAAGCTGATCTCGGTGGAGACAGATATCGTTGTTGATCACTATAAGGAAGAGAAGTCTGAGGAGAGCCACCCAGGTATTGTGAGGCTCCCCTGACTGTTCCTGCGGCCTGCAGTCCTGCCACCCTGTGCCAGCCAGTGAGGGTACACCTCATCCTGTTGCTCTCATACTCTGAGGCAGTTTGCCCTTGCAGATCCCTTTCATCCCACATGATCAAAGTTTAAGCAGTTGGCTAATTTAAAACAGGTGGAATGTCATGTGTGCAGCTTCCATGCCTTGAGTTTTAACATCACATCTGCAGGGGCAAGCAGGCACTGGCAGGGCTCAAGCCTGCCCTGTCTGGGTGAGGTTATGTATGTAGGCTTTCAATGAGTGGTGCTGCCTCCTGTTTCCACAAGGGAGGAGGTAAATGCTCCCTCCGTGGAGGTGGTCAATGCTAGGCTGGATAAGGCCTTGAGTGATGTGTTCTAGTGGGAGGTGTCCCTGCCTGTGGCAGAGGGTTGGAACTAGATGGTCTTCGAGGTCCCTTCCAACCTAAACTGTTCTGTGACGAATGTGATGTGAGCTGAGCTCAGGAGCAAAGCTCACTGTCTAGTGGCACACGGTAGATGCACTCTCAGATGTGTCCTCTTTCTCCTGTCAGCTGCAGAACGCCTGACTGAGAAGGAGGCTGAGGACCTCATGGCCTGGATGAGAAATGCCTTAGGCTCCCGAGTCACTGGTGTTAAGGTGAGTGTTCTGTGTCCAGGTGACTGAGTCCGGGAGATCCATGGAGGTAATAACCTAGGGAAACAAGATGGTGGCTCAGTGGGGATCTGCTGCCACAGCTTTTTCTTTGGACTCTGAGAGAAATCATTCTCCTCTCGTCCTCCTCCTTGTAAATGGTCTGAATGCTGGTGTTTGCCACTTGGATGATCAGCATGGCAGTGGAAGAAGCATATCCTAATGAGCAAAGCCCACCTGACTAGTTCATACTCAGGTTACCAGAAGAACAGGCTGATGACTGTCTTGCCTGTGGACTAGAAAGACTTATTGGCAAGAAGTGCTTTAGGGCCAGCTGCAAACTACTGCCTTTGGACTAGTGGGGCCATTTGGGCCCCCAGCTTTCATGATGGGAAGAAATGAATCATGGAGGGATTGGTATGGATCTGTGTTGGGGAGACTCAGAGTCTTTGAACCTCCTGCCCTCTAACCCGTGTGCGTTTTCCATCTCTTCTGCACAGGTGACCACAAGGCTGGACACCCACCCTGCCATGATCACTGTGCTTGAGATGGGGGCTGCCCGTCACTTCCTTCGCATGCAGCAGCTGGCCAAGACCCAAGAGGAGCGTGCCCAGCTCCTGCAGCCCACCCTGGAGATCAACACTGGGTAAGGGGAACAATGCCAGTTCCAGACATGGGGTGCTGTGGTTGGGGCAGGGAGGAAACAATGTCAGGCTCTTGGTGCTAGAGTGCTTTAGTCTGTGAGGCTGTATGAACCACACATGGTGTCCAGCCTGTTAAGGACTACAGGGGCTATCTCAGGACAGGATGGGAGAGAAGGGGGAAGCCCCAGAACAGGAGCAAGGAAGTCAGAGCTATTTTGCCTTTAAGTAGAAGCTTAACTGCTTTTCCTGGAAATATATTTCTCATTGTGTCCAAAAATACCATGTCTCAGAGTCGATTTCTCTCACAGGCACACTCTGATTAAGAAACTTAATGAGCTGAAGGACAGTCAGCCTGAAGTGGCCCAGCTGTTGCTTGATCAGGTAAGAGCCAGGCTTTCCCCAGAAGCAACACCAGTCTCCCCAGAGCTAGCCTGCAGACAATGCATGGCAGGGAATGGGGAGAAGCCTTTGCAGTGGACAAGAATCACATCCTGTGGTACTCACTCTAGGTATTTCTGGTTCTTACAGACCAGAAATAGGGTGCAGGTGACCTGCTTGGTCTCAGCATGCAAATCCTGGAGAGCGATGTTCAGTTCCTCTCCAGCTGTCATCCAACTGCACTTGCTGCTTATTTAATACCACCTTCCTAAAAGGCCACATGGGATAGTGCTGGAGTCACTGATGACCTGACAGTGCTGGGTTATGGATGGACTCAATGATATTAAGGGTTTTTCCCAACCTAAATGAGTCCATGATTCTCTTTTTCAGATCTATGAGAATGCCATGATAGCAGCAGGGCTGAATGAGGATCCCAGACCAATGGTGAACCGACTGAATGAGCTCCTCACCAGGATTCTGGAGAAGAACTGAGCCTCAGAAGACCGAAGGATGAACCCTGTGCTCTGTCAGCTATTGCAGCGTCTGCTTGCAGTCATTGTGCAGTAAGTTTTTTGTGTGGCAGAAGTCCAGGGACAACACAGGGAACTTCCAACCCTCGCTGCACAGAGAGGAGTCACTTGTCATTATTAGATCACGTGTCATCAACCTGTTCAAAGTATGATGACCTTGGTGGGAGCAAAATCCAGAAGATGCTGCTCAAACAATATGTCCAAATTTTGGATAAAAGCTTGAAGAGCTTTATACTGTTTCCAGAAATGGCCTTTCCCAAAAATGATGTTGGCAGCAAGATTCCCAGTTAGGTCTGTGAACACCACCCCATGCACCAAATCCCTCTGCACCGTTGTGCTCCCAGCAAGCACTGACAGAATTAATTGAAGAACCCTCCACCTCTGACCAGGCAGGAGGAGTTTGCTGCTATAGAGATAGATTGCTGCAATTAGCAGACACAGATAATACTGGTGGAACATGTCAGTGTAGTCCCACAGCAGAGAAGATCACCAAGCTGCTGGATAATTGAGTTCATCCTGGTTTTGCTGTGGAGAAAGGGAGGTAACTGGGAAGCAGCTTTCCAGCATGTGGCTTTCTGGAAAGTCTCCAAGGTTTTTGCCTCTTCTGTGGGATAAACTGCATGTCTAGCTGATCTGTGTTTATAATAAATAAATTCCTCTTCTTTTCCACACCCCTCCACTCTTCTCTCTTCCCCTTACTTTATTGGTCTTTGTGTCTTCCAGCTGGTGATTTGTTGGTTCCCCTGTCCTCAGATGCTGTTTGGTTCTTCAGGGCATCAAGGACTGGACAGTGATGGGAAGAGAGGGTTGTGGAATAGCAGTAGGTGCTAGCAGAGAGTGTGGAGGAAACTAGGAGAATCTGTAGCTCTGAACCCTGTTATCTTTGTCTTGGAGCCCAACCCTTTGAATCCTTCCTAAGGAGCAATGGCCATCTGATGGGGGAGGCCTTCTGACAGAAAATGAGGGACTGGATTCCCTCAGTGGGCTTGGTTTACACCATCCAAACTGGGTTGCAGGAATTCTTTCTCCTCTGTGGGGGCTCTGAGGCAGCTGTAGTATTTGTTTAGCTTATCTTTAAATTGCCAGATTAAGATTCCAGAACTGGATTTGGTTAACTGCTTGAATGCTTTGCTGGACAGGCCAACCTTCAGCCCCATAAACTGAAGCAATCCTGCTCATGCAAAGAGGAATGAAAAGAGTCTGCCATTTTGGAAGTGTATTAACCTCACCTGAAATTGCATTTTTATTCAGATGCAGAAGAGGGAAATAACATGACAATTAGAGAGGTTTGAGAAGAAAGAGGAGCTGCCTTCTACATCCTACACCCTTCTGATATATTGGATCAGCAATGGTGTGGCCAGCAGAACTAGGGCAGTGACTGTCCCCCTTGTACTTGACACTGGTGAGGCTGCCTTGAATGCTGGGTTCAGTTTTGGGCTCCTCAGCTCCAAGGACACTGAGGTGCTGAAGCTTGTCCAGAGAAGGGCAGTGAAGGTGGTGAAGGGTGTGGAGAACAGAGCTGGTGAGGAGTGGCTGAGGGAACCAGGGTTGTTCAGCCTGGAGAAAAGGAGGCTGAGAGAAGACCTCTTTGCTCTCTACAACTCCCTTAAAGGAGGTTTGGAGACAGGTGGAGGTTGGTCTCTTCTCCCAGGTAATGAGCAATAGGACAAGAAGAAACAGCTGCAAGTTGTGCCAGGAGAGTTTTAGGTTGGACACAGGGAACAGTATCTTCCCCAAAGGGTTTGGCAAGCCCTGGGACAAACTGCCCAGAGCAGTAGTGGAGTCTCCACCCCTGGAGGGGTTTCAGAACTGTGTAGGTACAGTGCTGAGGGACATGGTTTAGTGGTGACCTGGCAGTGCTGGAGTAATGGTTGGACTCAGTCTTAAAGGTATTTCCCAACATAAGAGGCTCTGTGATTCTCTGATTCTAGGGTAACTGTGTAGCTCAGCTAGAGGCCACAGGTCCTGATCCACCTCCTGGTGAGGTATGGTTGTTGTCTGTTGATTATTTTTGTTCCTGGAAACAGATGACAGATGTGGAGTTCAGCTGTATGCTTTGGGCAGCATTCCTGTCTTCCATGTAAGTTGAAGATCCTTTGCCATCAAATTTGGCATAAATGTTTGGGAACAAATTACTAAATGGATGTACAGAGCCTTGCAGGACACTTGAAGAGAGCAGCACATAGTGGCCAGTTCACAATGCAGGGTGTTGCACAAACACAGACTGAAGAAATGAAAACTTGTGGTGATGTTCTGATGTTAAGGGTACAGCAGGTCAGTGCACTGGCCTGCAAGGTGGTCACTTGGTGCTCACTGGGGAAGTACCTAAATATAGCCTCTGTTGGTGTAATGCCTGAGCTGAAACTGGATGCCAGTTTATAGAATGTGATGCAGTGAGAAGCAGAGTGTGTGAACTGGAGTATTGTATCCAGGTCTGGGGTCCCCAGTTCAAGAGGGACAGGGATATACTAAAGAGTGTCCCAGTAGAGGGCTACGAGGATGATGAGGGGACTGGAACATCTCTCTGATGAGGAAAGGCTGAAAGATCTGGGGCTGTTTTAGTCTGAAGAAGACTGAGAGGGCATCTTATGAATGTTTATAAATATCTGGGGGCTGGGTGACAAGAAGGTGCCAGGCTCTTTTCAGTGGTGTCCTGTGGTAGGACAAGGGGCAATGGATGCAAACTGGAGCACAGGGAATTTAACCTCAATGTGAGGAAAAGCTTCTTTACTATGAGGGTGACACAGCACTGGAACAAGATGCCCAGAGCAGTTGTAGAGTCTCCTCTAGAGGCTTTCAAGACCCATCTGGATGCATTCCTGTGACCTGTCCCAGGTGATCCTGCTTTGGCAAGGTGGTTGGACTTGATCTCCAGGAGTCACTTCCATCCCTTGCCATTCTGTGATTCTGTGGCTGTGAGATGATCAGGAACTGCCTGATGTCGCTTTAATCTTTCCAGACCTGGGAAACCTCCAGGAATCCCAGCAGCCCTCCAGCTCCTCATTTTTTGCTGCAAGAGGTTTGTGGCCAGAACATCAAATGAGACTTGTGTTCCTGGAGTGCAAACCTAGCCTTTGTCACTGTACATATCAAACAGGAGAGAGAGGTGGGGAAAGTCCAGGAAGCAGCAGCAGGATCAAGAGGGTACTTTGATCCAAATCTCACACACTTTATCATGCTGGTTTGTCCGAGCTTCATCACTGCATGCCCCAGCTGCCTCTTCCAGGTCCTCACCTCTCTGACTCAGCTTTCTCTTTTATGTAGCAAAGACCTGCAGAAGGGTGGTGCATGAAAATGTTATGCATGGCTGACAGAGCCTAGGGGAAGAGGGGGATGTAGGGCATTGTGTTGATGGGAATAGAGGTGAGGAGCTTGAAAGCTCGGCTGTGTCTGCGCTGGCTTCCACGAGGAATGCAACAGAAGCTGTTTGGTAAATGGGCAGTGTAAAACACAGGGTATTCCACACATGGTGGTAAAAAGGATGCAGGGGAAGCTAGTTAGAACCTAGCTTCTCATTTTCTGCACAACCTCAAAATGTGCTGTGCAAGCAGAGGAGATTTATGTGGATCTTGCATCAGGACTTCAGTTGAGCTCTTCCAGCTTCCATTCTCTCCACACAGGTACTAAACTACTCATCCTCACACACTTATCACTAAGAGGCTTCCATCCAGCTTGTGCTCTTCTGCAATGAGAGCAGTGTCCCCTGATTTTTATAGCATGTGGAGGTGAACCAGGAGTTCCAAGAGTGTGCAACATGTGGGAGTGGTGCTGTGAAGCACCCAATATGGGCTGGTTGTGTCCTTCACATCTGCATCTGATCCTGCTCTGGTAGGGGGATTGGACTAGATGATCATTCAAGGTCTCTTCCAGCCCATGACGTTCTATGATTCTAAATTTCTTCCCCCATATTTCTCCAAGGGGTGGAATTGGGGATCTCCAACCTGGGAGACCCTCATGGAGCTTACTTGGTTTCCTGGCTGTAGGCAATGCTGAACCCTAGTTCATGCAGGAGGTTGATCTGTTGGGTTTGATTTTTACTGGGGCCTTATTAACTACTGCCTGTCTCTTTTTCTTTGTTTTTCTTTTTGTTTGGTTGGGGGTTTTATGTGTTGGTTTTGTTTTGCTTTGTTTTTTGTTTGTTTGTTTCACTTGTTTTGGGGGGCTGTGGGGTTGTTTTTTTTTTTGGTTCGTTTTCCTGTAAGTTAAACTTTCTGTGCTGATGAACTGTTGGTAATAAATAGCATGGCCTTCTCTGTGGCTCTGCCCAGGCTCACCAGCTATGGAGTAAAACCTATATTCTCTGGGGCAGAAGATGGAAAATATTTATAGGCAGTGAAATCCAGTTTGAAAGGACATGCCTGAGACCTCGTGCTCTTAAAGTTGGACAGAATCCCTCTCACGTCTGGCTCAGGACCTTCAAACTAGGCTGGCCCATAAAGCAGTTCACTGGGCCAGATTGAGAACAGAGTTTTCTTCCATCCAGACTTCCTGCTGAGACGATCGAGAGTGTCTTGGGTAGGCTCCAGGTCTATGATTTATGAACAAACCACAGGCCAGGAATCTGCAATCTAAGCTCCTTGAGCAGCAACTGTTTAAAACATTATGTGAAGAAATGGCCACTGTTTCCAAAAGAAGAAAACTTGGGAGCCATTAATAATGTTTAGCACTTCTGTGGTGTCTCACAGTTGTTAATTAATCCTCCCACTCCTCTTGTGAAGTAAATCAGAATTGTTCTTACTGTACAAATAAAGTCTGTGTGGAGCTTAAATAAATTCCCCTGAGAAACACAGGGAATCTGTGTCAGGGACACAGCCCAGGACTCCACAGAATCCTAGCACAAAGGCATATAAGCCTTCAAGATCAGAGGGATAAAGACAAGTGCCTGCTAGGTTTGGATGAGGCAATCGACACAAACATGACAGCATCTCTGCCCCATGCCTTGTTCATTTAGAAACCCTTCCCAGGGCAGTTCTGGGTCTCCTAAACCTTGTCCACTGAGATAATGTGGAATCACAGTAACTCCTGGTTTAAAAAAATCTCTGGGATTTCAGAGGATACCTGGAAGCCTTACTGCTTACTGGAATTATCCAGTACAAAGCCCTTTCCAGCTGGTTGTCTCCCCTGTTGCCTGAGAAGAGGATAGTGGGCTAAAACCTGTCTTCTTGTCTCTCTCTATTCAGAGCAGCTTCCTGATGCTTCTGGAGTGGGTCAAACATGACTTTTTTTTTTTTTTTTTTTCTTTCATCATTGGGAAACATTTCCAGGTGGGGAAAAAAGGTTATTTGTTGTCCCTTTGCTCTTAGACTCATCTCTTGTTTCTCCTTTGCCTCCTCCCTTCCAGTTAACATCCCATCTTCTCTAGAGCACTTAGTGGCTGATGATGTGGTTGCAACACAGTTGAAGCCAGAGTGGAGTTCATCTGCCTGGACAGTCATTTTCCCATTCTCACCCATGACAGGAGGCTGCTTCTTGGTGCTGTCTCACACTGTCAGTCCTTGACCCCCTTCAAACAATTTTCTCTCCAATCACAAGCCCCTTCCTATCACATACCTGGAAACAGTCTGGAGTGTGTGAACAGGTGGGATTGGGTAAAAAAAGTCCTGGTCAAAATGAAGTAGCTGGCAGGAGTGCCAAGACCAAAGGCTTCCATAAGTACTTAAATTTGTAAGGGCTCCTGATTGCCTTATTGCTGTAAATCCATTTATAGCGGCAGGAAGGGTGAAAAATGAGTGAAAGAAACTGAGTTTCCTCCTCTTTCTAAATCTACTACATGGCCAAAAGTGCTGTAATGAACTGTCCTTTGAATGTGTCTGCCCAGCTTTATTCCAGTATATGAGCTGCAAAATGTTTGGGGTCAAGTAATGGCAGTTAACAAAGCAGCACTCTGTGAAGCCAAGCAAAGCTTGCTTCTCCTTTTGCAACCCAAGTATATGAGAGCTAATTTGGGTTAAAACCCAATCCAGAAGTAAATCAGTAAGTAAATCCATCATGGAACTAAAATCAAACTCTTTGAAACTCAGGAAGTCAGAGCTATGACAGGAGATGGAGGGAGATTGGGCTTGAGGTTTCTTTCACTAATCACTGGACTTGTTCTGTCTCAAGTGGTTTAGCAGATAGTGTAAAAACCCAGGGTTGTAAGTTACCTTGCAATATGCTTCAGGAAATCAAAAGGATATGGATTTTTTTTTTAATTTAAATTTGAAACTGTTTCAATGTGTTTAGAGATTCTTAATGTGTGTTTAATGCTATTACTGAATGGTGGTGATTCTTCTTGGAAATTCTATTCCATTTCACCTCCCAGGAGAACAGGACAGATTTTGGTTTGTAACAAGTTAATGTGGTCTGCACAGTCTAACTCCTGCTCTCTGCCTTACCAAATGGAAACAGGCATCTTTTCCTGGCAGGCTTACAAGAGGAGATGGATATGGTGGCATGCACCAGCCCAAAATTCACACTTCAGAGGAAAAGCAAACAAAACAAACTTGCACTTGAGGAAAATGCCACATTGTGGCTTGTTTAGCCCTTTCAGGAGAAGCAGTGGGTTGAGTACTGTGCTGAGATCTGTCATCCAGCATGGTCAGAGTCCATGAAAAGCATGGACTAACAAAATAAATTAATGCAAACCTTAAACTTCACTTACTGGAATTGGCAAAACAGCTCAAAATGAGAGTGTTGTGGTAAATGTCCTGCCTTTCACAATGTCTTTCCAAAGTGGTGTTGAGAGACCTGCCTGCACTTCTACAGCTGTAATCCACAGGAGAGTACCACAGCATGCATTAAGCAAAAAAATTCATACTGGAGTCTGAAGCACTGAGGCCCGAGTCCATCTCATCAGTTTTGGGCACTTCACTCCAAAAAGGACATTCAGGAGCTAGAGTACATCCAGAGCAAGACAGTAAAGAGGGAAGAGTCTGGATAATAGGTTGGGTGAAGAGTGGCTAAGGGACCTTGGGGGGGGCGGTTGTTCAATCTGGAGAAAAGAAGGCTCAGGCGAGACCTTCTGGCTCTCTACAGCTCCCTGAAAAGAGGTTAGAGCTAGGTGGAGATTGGTCTCTTCTCTCAAGTAGTAAACAATAGGACAAGAGGAAGTGACCTGAAGTTGCATGCAGGAGAGGTTTAGATTGGTTATTAGAAGAAATTTCGTGACTGAAAGGGTTCTCAAACCCTGGAACAGACTCCCAGGGAGGTAGTTGAATTGCCATCCCTGGAGGGGATTAAAGTTGCAGAGATGTGGTGCTGAGTGCCATGGTTTAGCACCAGACGGTACAGTTAGATAATGGTTGAATGTGATGATCTTAGAGGGCATCATTTCATGTGCTGGTTTTCCCTGACCAAAATGTTAGAGGTTTGCAGCTGACCAGCACCTTATGGAGATCCCCCTCCAAGTCCTTCCAGTTATTCTTTTAAATACTGATGCTGTTAAGTTCAGGTCATGTTGAGGGTACTGTGCAACACAGTGCTAGAGTGACTTGGTGTGGTCATCCAGGTGGAAGCAACATGGTGTCTCAATACATCACACCCAGAGTGCTTTCAGCCTACGTTTGTGCAATGTGTCCTTGCAAGTTCTTGCAGGATCTTCTTCAGGGTGCTCCTAATTTCCCCTAAGTGTAGCTGCTTGAGAAAAATCCTGAGCAAACTAGTAGAAGTGTTGAAAGACACAAACCAAAGTATTTCTTCACATCAGTTTCAGGTTCTCATACTGACATGGGCATGTTGCACCTCCTAGGGAGGTTCACGGCAAAAAAAAACCCAGGGAGGTTTAGTGCCAGCCTTGCTTAGATGATAGTTGGACTTGTGTTAAAGATCTTGCTCAAAGTGGCCATGAAGGCTGACAGCAGCATCCTGGCTTCTGTTAGACGCCTGTGGCCAGCAGGAGCAGGGGGGCGTGAGAAGGGCAACAAGGCCTGGCCTGTGGAGAGCACCTGAGGGATAGGGATATTCAGTCTGGAGGAGACTGAGGGGAGATCTCACTGCTCTCTGCGACTGCCTAGTGGGTGGAAGAGGACAGCCTCTTCTGGTGGCAAGTGACGGGACTGGAGAAAGCAGTTACAAGCTGCACCAGGGGAGGTTTAGGCATTGGTGTGGTCTGCCCAGGACAGTGGTGGTGTCACCATCCCCGGGGGTGTTCAAGGGGCATGTGGACCAGGCACTTAGGGCACTCGTTTAATGTTGAGCCTTCAGTGCTGGGTCGAAGGTTGGACTGGATGATCTTTGAGGTCTCTTCCAACCAGATATATTCTGTAATTGTCTTTTCCAACCCAAACGATTCTGTGACTCTCTGAACGGTTCAGCCGTTTATGCATCTCTGGATTCATCCCAGGCCGGGAGGCTGCCGAGCCCGTCGCCTCTTCCCCTGGAGCACGGCCGCCCCCGGTGGCCACCGAAACGCTGGCTTCAGAAGGTGCCGCCGCCTTCCCCGGGGACTCCTCCCGGCGTTCTTGCGGAGCGAAGAGCCGCCCTGAAGCCTCTGCTGCTCGCCAACAGAAGCCACGGACACAGGGCGCCGCGCTCGGGGAGAGGCCGAGGGAGGGCATCACCATGGCGACCAGTGGCGGGAAGCGCATGAGCCTGCGCGGGGTGGGAGCGGCCTTGTCTGCATGCACATGCGCACTGCTCGCCGGCGGGAAGCTCACTGGGCGTTGGCGCATGCGCGCCGCGGCCGTTAGGGGCCGAGGTAGACGGTTGTTGCCCCGCGCATGCGCTCCGGCAGGGTATTGCAGTTCCGCGGCGGGGCGCAACGAGGCGACGGAAGGCTGTGGCCGCGGCGGAGAGAGGTCAGTTGCGGGCCGGGGCGCCGGGCGGTGCGGGCTGAGCAGGCTGAGCAGTCCCCGCAAAGCGAGGACCCTGCGAACCGCAGCGGCGGGCGGGCGGCGTGACGTCATGACGCCATGATGCCGGCACTATTCGTGCGGTGAGGCGCCACCTGCTGGGGACGAGGCGGTGGCGTCGAGCACTGGAGCGGGCGTCACTCTCCGACGTCTACGTAATCTGTGCGGATGTGATGTCGACAGACGTCATGAGTCAGGGGAGTGGGAGGCAGGACCCTAGTGTGTCCCGGCAGGACCCTCGGTGTTCGTCCCCGGCCCTCTCTGGCGCACGAAACTGGTGGTGGGCCCAAACGCCTGCACGCAGTGTTCTGTCATAGTCTGAGCCGGGATGCAGAAACTTTGGGGCTACTCTGAGCATGGCCTTGAAGTGATGGCGCATTACTGCTGCTGTACTGCAGCAGTTCAGGATGGTGAAGCTCCATCCTCGATAAAACGAAATTGTAATGGGAGGGGAGGCCTGGTTTTGGGGGTGTTGGAGTTTAAAAACTGGTAGATTTATTAAAAGCTTGTTCAATGCATCTAGTCTCAAAACCTTCTTTCAAGCAGTGTTGTCATGGAAAGCAGTTCTGAGAAGTCTACCAGCTGCTTCATGATGAAACAGTGTGGATTTTATCTTTCTCTTCCAGTCTTGGGATTCAAGGAGCAGCATATTGGCCTGCCTTGAGAGGAGGCAGAAGGTGTCACCTGGTTTACTGACAGTGGTTTGTCCCTGATCCTGCAGATGCAGAGGTGTTTCTTTTAGCCGTGACAGTTTTCAGTAAAGCCAAAATTACGTGTGCTAGGCAAAAGTACATCTTAGTTGTAGAGTGGTCTTCAAGGGACCTTTCAACCCAAACCAGTCTGTTGTTTTCTGGATAAACACTCAAAAATCATAGTCTAGCGTCATATTTTGACTGAAAAAAAAAAAAGACAGGGCTGGCTCTGGGCTGGCAGTGCCCAGTGCCAGCTCATCTCCAGCTTTTCACTGCTCAGCACCTCCAAGTCATTCTCCACAGTGCTGCTCTCCAGCCCTTCATCTCTCAGCCTGGATTGATACTAGAGGTTGCCCTGACCCATACACTGGAGCTTGCACTTGGCTTTGTTGAACCTCACAAGGCTCAGACAGTCCCGACTCTCCACCTTGTTCATGTCCCTCTGGGTGACATCCCATTCCTCAGGTTGTCAGCTTGGAAGTTCATCGTTGTTCTGTCCCATTCCTATACCATGATGTTATCTTACCTACCTGTTTTTATTACTCCTCTGGTTACTTTTCTTTCCCTGAAAACCAAGTCAAGTTTTAGTAAGTACCCTTGTCTTTACTGGTTTGGGGAAGGGCTGAAAAGTTTTTATTCAGTTTTTAATTATCTCATTTTTTTCTTTTAAATTTTTGTTGTTGTTGTTTTTATTCAAGTCAAACAGGCATTTTTGAAACTAGCTGCAGTTGTGTGCTGCTGTGTTTGCATACAAGCCATCAGCATTTGCACCTGTGCAACCGTTACTTTTTATTTTTGTATTCACTTCCCCTTTGTCCTTCCAGGAGGTAGCATTTTGATGAAGTGCTTGATGAAGTAAGGTTGATTTCTCCGGTGGTTGGAAGGTGGAGGGATGTTTTGTCTTGTAAGTAGTGATTGCAGATCCATGTCTGGGGTGTGATAGATTGTTTCCTGGCAATGAATACTTTGCCATGTGTGCAAGACACTAGCAGGGGGAGGAAAAAGAAATGCGAGCATCCTACTCAGGTGGATATCAGGTGATAGCAGTGGGAAGTGTCAGGGAGATGCTGGTGCTGGTCATTGCTAAGATTGCTTGTTAGAATATGATTATGATTTTCCTCACTGTTGTTTTCTTGTTCAGAGTTAATTTCTCGTTTCCTGTTTTCCACATCTGGCTTTGTTACCCTTTACTGGAACAGGAGAGTTAGTACCTGACTTGGAATTCCTGTTCTGCACTTAAATTTGTTCTCTCCTTGCAGAAGAAGCATTCATGTCCTCAGTTAATTTATTTGTGCTTGAACAGAGACCCAGCACTGTACCTATCTACTATTATATCTCTGTAGTGTCAATACAAAAGTGTCAATTTAAAGGTTGAGAACAGGCTGTAGGGAAAAGAGTCTCTAGGAGTAGGGAGGATAATGGTGTTTTTCTGAAGTTTCACCACTGACATTTAAGTTCTTCTCCGTCAGGAACCTGTAGGAAGATTTTTTTGGTTACAGAATTTGGTCTGGAACAATCCCTACGGACCACCTTCTGGTGTGGCTTCCAGAACAAACACTACAGGAATTCTTCCCTTTGCAGTATTTAGACTGACTTGATTGAAAGTTTGGCTCCAACCTTCAGATGTTCAGACTGCAGATTCCACAAAAAGATAAGGGGCGGGGGGAGGGTGATAAAACTTCCAGTGCCAGCTCAGCAACAAGCATCCTATACTGTCCACACTGTAATTGCCAGCCTGGGTTCATACAGGCTATGGTATTTAACTCATTTCTGAAGACTGAGGGTCAGTCAGCCTGGAGAAGAGATGTCTCCAGTGAGACCTTACAGCAGCCTTCCAGGATATGAAGGAGAGCTGGAGAGGGACTTGTAACAAAGGCATGGAGTGATAGAACGAGGGACAAAAGCTTCAAACTGGAACAAACTCAAATTATGTTAGACAGTAGAAGGAGGAAATTCTTCCCCATGAGGCTGGTGAGGCACTGAAACAGCTACACTAAATCAAGCCTTTTCCTTCCATTTTCCAGGTTCCATCTTTCATTCTGCTCCTGCTTTGTACCGTTTTGCTGACCCACGTTTACTTGAAAGGCACAGCTGGGTTATAGATTTGGCATCTGTGTGGACAAGTAAGTGCTACTATTTATTTTATTTCATAGAATCATTAAGGTTGGAAAAGACCTTTAAAATCATTGAGTCGAACCACAACCCAACTACCATGACCACTAAACCGTATCCTGAAGCACCATATCCTGAAGCACCACATCTACAGCTTCTTGAACACCTTCAGGGATGGTGACTCCACCACCTCCCTGGGCAGCCTGTTCCAATGCCTGACCACTCTCTCAGTAATGAAGTTTTTCCTAATGTCCAATCTAAACCTTCCCTGTCACAACTTAAACCCTTTACTTTCATTCTGTCTCTAGTTACATGGGAGAAGAGACTAACACCAGCCTCACTATAACCTCCTTTCAGGTAGCTGTAGAGAGCAATAAGATATCCTCTCAGCCTTTTCTTCTCCAGTTAAACAATCCCAGTTCCCTCAGCTGCTCCTCACTTGACACCCTCCAAACTCCTCACCAGCTCTCAGTGCTCGTCTCTGGACATGCTCTTTCCTAAACTATGGTGTGCAGAATTTAGCACAGTAGTCAAGCCGTGGCCTCACCAGTACTGAGTACAGGGGCACAATCTCTGCCCTACATCTTCCAGGCACGCTGGTTTTGATACAGACCAGGATGTTGTCAGCCTTGATGGCACCTGGACACATTGCTGGCTCATGTTCAGCTGTCCACCAGCACCCCAGGGTCCTTTTTTACCAGGCTACTTTTCAGCAGCTCTGCCCCAAGCCTGTAGCATTGCTTGGGGTTGCTGTGACCAATGTGCAGGATCCAGCACTTAGTCTTGTTAAACCTCATTCCATTTGACCTCTGCCTGTGAATTTAACCTGTACAAATCTCTCTGCATTTGGCTAACTTTGTAATTTGTGGAGTCCTAAAATCTTCCCAAATTGATTGAATAAAGTATTGGAAGAAATTATTTTCATAGCCATTCCTTTTCAAGCTCTACAAGCTGTGGCCAAAGCTGGCAGTTAAATACACCAACAGCAGCAGCAGCAGAGACACTGGACAGAGCAGAAGAGTGTAAATGCAAGTCTGGAAAGGGATGAGTAAGAGCTAAATTGAAAGTTAGTTTTACATCCTCTGTATGTCTGACTTGATCTACCTAAGGCATTTAACATTGATTGTAAATGCAAAAGTTCTGATCTCTTTCAAAGTTCAGTATCAGGAACTCGCTGTAAGTAACACGACTGTACAAATGTGTCTGGGAGAGGTATTTAAAACCATGGAGGATGTGAGATTCTGTTTTTCTCCACATGCTGTCTCCTGCTTGAAAGAAAATGATCAATTTACAGCGATAACTACACCAAGATTCTGCCCAGGAAAGTTAAATTTATGAACTGGCTCCATAAAACTTCAGTTTCTCTCTAACAGGAAATGACTCCAAGATTCACAGCAAAATCCTCTGCTGATTTGGGAGCCAGAGATTAAAATAAATAAATCCATTAACATCTGTAATTGCTTATAGGAAAGGCTGACCCATGAAAGTGTGTAACCAGCATTCCTTGACTTCACATGTCTGCAGCCAAGCTGTTTGAGAAAACAATCTCCCATGTGTCTTTCCTGCTTTTTGAGTCTTTTCTGTGCCCAGAGCTTTGCTTGAGAAACTGAACCACAGCTGCTCCAATTCCAAGTGAAACACTCTGATTTAGACTTGAAAGAAATAGGTTTGAGGAGCAATATAAAACTTCTGGTGAAATAGCCTGAACCAGAGTGAACCTAGAACCAGGAAGAAGAGGACAATCAAAATGTCTAAGAATAGAGATCTAATTTTAATGTTACCTGGGGGTTGATGGCATTCCCAGCTGGACACTCTACCCAGTGTTGTTGCAGGTAATCCTTAGCTAGCACTGCTGTTCTTACTCTAGTTGAAAAGATGAAGAAACTCATCGAAAAATACCATTTGTGTAGTCTTTTTGCTTTGTATATTTGACAACAGTTTGTGAAGGATGGTCGGTGCCGTGGTTTATTGGGTACTCAGAGGAAGAACTCAGCATCATTTAGTAGGAGAGCTCATCCTGAAGGTGGTCAGTCATGGAGGGAAGAGGAGAGAAAGGATGAGCATTTTTGATAGGATTGTTCTCAGCCATGCCCCAGAAAGCCTTCTGAAATGGCAGAAACTGCCTTTACTTACTGCTGAAAATGAGGTCAGGCTCTCCTCTTTATAGCTGCGCTGTCACATTTGTACTCTAGAATAGCTACTGGATCTGAAGGACTTCTTTTTCCCCTCTTCCTTTGCTGCATTCACTGATTTTGTGTTATATAAACATAAGCATGAATGCATAGAGAAAAAAGGACAGTCTCAAATCCTGAGCTGTGGGACAAAAGCCTAGCCAGGATCAGATAGCTGTTTCAAAAGCTTTCCTGTTCTTTCCCAGCCTGCCTTGTGTGTATCTTTAGTACTGTTACAAGGACAATGTTTTGGGTCAATATGTGCTCTTTCTCATCTTACAAATTCCTTCTTCAGCCCTGTCCCACACTCTGCATTCTGTGTAACCACCTTGTTTTAATTCTTCATTTAAGGGCTTAAATAAGTGTCTTTCTGAAGCTCTGGATCACATCACGAAGATCTGCTCATGCTCTGTGCTAACACAAGTGCTTAACTCAGGGTCTGCACACCTCTGAAGAACAACTGGTCAAAAAGATCCTTGGAGAGAGAATGTGCTCTACTAAATGGCTGTGAATTAAGTGTGGAAGGATGAACTGTCAGACCACTACAGAAGTGCTCAGTCTGACCTTGTTGAAGTCTGGAGAATGGAGACCTCTGAGGTGGTGGAAGGAAATTAGCGAAATTGCAGGTGTTGCAAGCCTGAGCTGATTCTGGTATTTCCCCTTGGCCTCCAGTCATCACAGTGTTGTTGGGCCACAGTATTACTGGAACCTGCAGGCCAATGGATGACCAGGACAATGATTTTAAGGAGTTGTGGGCAAATATTTTGGGTAGAGCAAAGAAAAAACCTGGAGATGCTGAGGCAGCAAAGACGGTTCAGAACAAGTCAAGAAGCACTTCAGCAAAAAGCAAATTAAAAAGAGGCAAAGCTGCTGCCAAGAGCAAAAACTATCATCACTTATCAACACTGAAAGAAACAGACTTTCCTCAAGATTTGAGTCAAAAGGAGCAAACATTGGTGCACAAAGAAGATGGCAATGCTGTGGCCTACAGTAGTGATGAGGCTGCACAAGGGAGTGGAAGGAGAAGCCCTTTCCCTGCCAGCCAGCTGAGTTCAGAGGCAAGTGAGTGCAGCCAGAGGACTCTGACAGGTGAGTCAAACAGGAAACAGGCTAGGACTGAAAAGTTTCTGTGGTTCAGTGGAGCTCTCCACCTGGAGATGATGACATAAAGCAGCACTGACCAAAGCAGGCTTGCATCTTCCCTGCTTAGGCTTATCTAGAAGTTTAGTCTAGGAACATCTCCGTGCTAGAGTAGGCAGAAGATGTCCTTCAGGAACGTGAAGCCTTGGTACGAAGTGATGTGTTGGGGAGTCATCATTCACCATTTTTTACACCATCAGAACTGAGGAATGTACCCCCAAATCATTTAGAACCAAACTTAGAATATATAGAATTACTTTTCCAGCCAGTGCATCATTGTTTGGTGAAATAGATTTCCACTAGATTTTACCAAGGCAAAAAATATAACTGAGTTAAGAAAGGTGTTGGATTAATTCATAAAGGATTAGCCCTTCAATGGTTATTAAACATGATGGCCAGAATGTGCTCACCTGTGCAGGAAAGCCTTAAACTGATAAATAAGGGCAGCTAGGGAAAGGATTATTTAGTACCTGTCCTGATCACCTCTTCTTAAGCATGAGGTGATGACAGCACTCAGAGACAAGACACTGGACTGGTGAGACCTTTGGTCCCATCTTGCTGTCCATAGCCATAGGATGCCTCAGCTGGCATGCTGAAATGTTAGTCTGGCATTGCTTCTGCCTCCTGGTTATTACTACCGGCCTTTGAGAGCTCCAGGTGCTTTCAGCTCAGCCTGGAGGTTTGAGCCACAGGTGAGGTCTGGAGATCAGAGCAAAGAGCAGCAGGAACCACAGGATGTTCTGTGGTGGGGCTCTGCACAGCTGCAGGGCTGCCTTACTACTTGTTCTGGCTAGTGACCGTCACCAAGGCACTCCTTAGTATTCCATGCTCTACAACAGACACAAAAATCCCTGAACAACACTGTGGCAGAGAAGCCTACTGCTGTTACTGTGGTGAGAAGTATGAAGTCAGGTATAATTATAGTTGAAAAATCATTCACTTCTTCCCCTCAAAAATGACTCTGAGCCTGGCTTTGGCTGCTGTCAGAAAAGGCTTCCCTACAGCTCCCTGGATTGCTCAGCTGGGTGTTTAAAACTGACTGGTAAAGCAGTGCTGTTTTCTCTCCCTCTAGTAAATACTTTGAGTGGCTCTTCCCAGACGACCTTGTCCTTCCATCCTGCTACACAGCCAGGGACCTGCTCTTCACCCACCTCAAAGACACCGCCACTTGCTGGGTCGAAACTGCGGGTAGCAGAGCTGGTGGTGGAGAGAATGCAACAGTTCAAGAGAGTGGCACCTGAGCAGCTAAAACACAACACAGAAGAGAGTTTGCCAAAGCCTGTAGTCAGCAGGGATTTCCCTGATGAAAGCCAGGAGCAGAACACAACAGAGAGGGGTATGTGTCTCCTGTTAGCTATGGTATGTGCAGAAAGAGTGCTGTGGGCTGGTGGGAATGGTTGCATGGGAAGCAGTCTGGATTGCTGGGCTTTGTTCCCAGCTAGCCTTGTGGCTCAGTGTACAGCACGGAATAAATCACTCCAGCTCACTGAGACAAACTTGCTGTCTCTGTTGCTAACCATCCCAACTCTTCTCTCAGGCTGAATTAAACTCATGTTTAAACCTTCCAGAGGGATAACTGTCTTTTTTGGAAACAGAATGATATTCCAACAGGATCAGTGAACTTTGTTGCCCTTCCCTTGGTATAATGTTAGGTAGCTGTGAGCTGAATTTGACTTCCAGGTAGCCCTTATTTTCTGTACATCTCCAAGAATTCTATAAGGTAAGATCATAGAATCCACATAGAATGATTTGGATTGGAAGTTCCACCCCTCTGCTGTGGGCAAGGACACCTCCCACTAGACCATCTCAAGGGCCCATCCAACCTTTCTTTGAACACCTCCAGGGAAGAGGCATCCACAACTTCCCTGGGCAACCTGTTCCAGTGTCTCCTTGCCCTCAGTGTAAAGAATTTATTCCTAATCCCCTGTGTAAATTTGCCCTTGTAAGGTTCAGTCCATTCCCTCGCATCACTACAAGCCCTTGTAAAAAGTCCTTCCCCAGCTTTCTCATAGGCCCCCTCAGGTGCTGGAGATGTTCCATGGAGATAAATTCACAGCAATTTTACTCCAGTTTAGTTCTTTGTGAGTCAAGGCCCCTCTGATTCTGTATGGGCATAAAAACCTGCCGTGTTTAATATGGAAGGTGTCACAGTCTGTGCTCTCCCCAGAAACTTCAGCCAAAACCCACCCACCATGTGGCTCTGACCTGTGAGCAAACTGCCCCCTCCTGCTCTTTGGTCACTGCAGTCCTGTGGCATTGTTTGTGGGAGATCAGATGTGTAGATGAAAGAGGAAGATTACAATGAATTGTGATGTGCCTAGTTTAATTAATAATGACAAGTACAGCAGCTATATGTCTTGCACACAGGATTCTTAGTTTCCAGTCTTAGATCATCTCTCCCTTCTTGGCCAGATACCCACCACCTTCCATCCATGGAGCATGACACCGCTCTGGCATTGGCTCTTGAGCAGCAAAGCAAAGAGGAAGCCCTGGTAAGCCTGGAGGATGAAGGCTTATTTTTCTGTCAGATTTGCCAGAAGGATCTCTCGGCCATGAACACAACCCGACGAGAGCAGCATGTTAACAGGTAAAAGAACAGCTCGTGTCCTTTCCACACCCTTTCCTCTTCGCCTCAGAGACTGCTCACTCAGTTTAGCCACAGAAGAACTCGGTGACAGGGGAATCTGATCTTGATGGCTGGGATTAACAAGTTCTTTTGATCTCGAAGCAGAGGCTAATTGTCTCGCCCTGCAGGGCTTCTGCTTGTGTGAGGTAAGGCCGTTGCCGCTTTCTTCAGCGGTGTGGCCTGGGGGCCGTGAGTGTAAAAGGGCTGTCAGAATGAATGAGGACACCGCTGCAGGTTTTGAGAGCCTCTGATTTCATCCAGCAAAGCCACCTTTGCTCTGCTTTGCTAAAAATTGGTCAGCTAAAGACATCTAGTGTGTCACTGTGCATCCGTGCTGTTTGCTGAGGGAAGAGTGATGCTATTCAGAAAGGTGAGCGACCTGAAATTAGTGCCCTTAATTTATCAGTTTCCTTAGTGGTAAATATCAAGTAATAGTATGCACAGAAAGTACCAGAGGCCACACATCTGAATGATTATAATTTCCTAATTTGAGCACTTTCAGAAGACAAAAATGATTTGATTTGTCCCTCCTGAGTGACTCAGGTTCATTAGGGTGTCTGCACCTGCACCTTTAGAGGTGTGCTTGTTGTTTCTCTCTTCAGGTTTTTACTGCTGCTTGAAAGGGCAGAGGTTGTGAAACAGTGCCAGTGTGTCAGAAGTGCTTTTTGGAAGCTAAGCCTGCTTTCTGAGCTATTAAGCATGTATCATGTGATGAGATCACCAGGTTATATTAGCAGTGGATTTTTGGTAGCAGTCTGCATCACAGAGGTAAAGCTGATAGATAGCTAGATAGATGACTGGCAGACTGCATCAGTTTGCATCACCAAGCCTAGCACATCAGCTGCATGATCTCTTAACAGAACTCTGTGTGTATCATTACTGAATCAGGGAGTGTTTTTTATTAAAGGTATTGCAGATCCAGGATTTTACACCTTGAAGCTCTTTGAAGAGAACAGAAAAAGAATAATTGCCTTTTTTTTACATAGTTTTGGCCTACTTAGAAGTTCATCATCCTGCACTCTTCAGTGCAGTGTTGATTTCAACTGCTCCTTTTTCTTTGACATAAAGCACTGGCTTTGTCAGGTGAGATACCTGGCTTGAAAACACTCGTGTTCTCAACAGTCCATGTGGTAATGCCTACAGTGGTAGTAGGAAAGACAAGTAGCCATATTTCAGACAAGAAAGGATTCCCATTTTTGTAGTAGGGTGATTCTTTTTGTAACAGTGGTTTATAAGTTAACTGGAATGTTAGAATGAATGCAGAAAGATGGGCACACAATGAGGTTAAAGAAGGTAATTAGCTGCACTTGCTTTGGAGCAACATGTTTTCTGTGTGCTCCTGAAGCCACAACCTTCATGTGACTGTTACACGTTGTAGTCACAGTATCACAGTATCAGCAGGGTTGGAAGAGACCTCAAAGATCATCAAGTCCAACCCATTACCACAGACCTCAAGACCAGACCATGGCACCAAGTGCCATGTCCAAACCCGCCTTGAACACCTCCAGGGACGGTGACTCCACCACCTCCCTGGGCAGCCCATTCCAGCAGTCAATGACTCTCTCAGTGAAGAACTTTCTCCTCACCTCCAGCCTAAACTTCCCCTGGCACAGCTTGACACTGTGTCCTCTTGTTCTGGTGCTGGTTGCCTGAGAGAAGAAGGTAACCTCCCCCTGGCTACAACCACCTTTCAGGTAGTTGTAGACAGCAGTAAGGTCTCCTTGAGCCTCCTCTTCTCCAGGCTAAACAACCCCAGCTCCCTCAGCCTCTCTCCATAGGGCTGTGCTCGAGGTCTCCCACCAGCCTCGTTGCCCTTCTCTGAACACGCTCAAGCACCTCAATGTCCTTCTTAAATTGAGGGGCCCAGAACTGGACACAGGACTCAAGGTGTGGCCTAACCAGTGCAGAGTACAGGGGGAGAATGACCTCCCTGCTCCTGCTGGCCACACTATTCCTGATGCAGGCCAGGATGCCATTGGCCTTCTTGGCCACCTGGGCACACTGCTGGCTCATGTTCAGGTGGGTGTGGTGTGTCATCATGGTGGAGGACACATCAGTCTTGCTTCTTTAGGGGATGTTTCTGGCTCGTGTTAGAGGTGTTTGTGCTTCTTTTTCTGTAACGTAGTTTCAGTCTTGGCATGGACAGTGCTAAAGCCTTCAGAGGTAAGCTTTGTCATCGTCTCACAGGTGTCTGGACCAGTTGGAAGAAGCACAGGTGTCATCCTCCAGCAAACCAGTGGTGCCTGAATGTCCCATCTGTGGCAAGCAGTTCCAAACCCCCCAGAGCCGAGTCAGTCACTTGAAACGCTGTGCTGTCGAGATGGAGGTTCCTCCTAAGCTACTGCTTCAGGCAGTGCAGTTGCAGGCGTCTACACTTGGTGATGCACCTCTTCAGTGTCCCAGGTAAGCTGGCAAAAAGAAAAGGTACTGGTTTCTTTCTTTGACCTGTGCTCCTGGGAATGAACAGTAGAAACAAGGCATACTTGCAGACTGGATGGGCCCCAAGTCAAAGAAGGTCAAGTAGAGCCATGACCCAGCAGTACCACATGAGGAGGATGTGGTAGGTGGTTGGAGAAACCATCCTGCTTTCCTTCAGAAGTGGTCAGCAGGTAAGAGCAGAATGGGGAGTAAATAAGCTTATGCTGGTTGTCAGAGCTAGTTGTGCTCTGTGAGGCAGTTCCACAGTTGAGCTGATGGGTGTCTGAGCTTATTGAGCAAACCACACAACACCAGTGTGTAGTCTGTCCAGAGCAACTGCCCTTTCAGGGCTGCAGCTACTCAGCCTGTGGCTGTGGTTTGCACCCCAGGCCAAAGAGGAAACAGATGAGAAGGTCTGAGATGTGCTCAGTACAGAGCTGCATTTGCTGTTGTGGATTTGAGCAGAATCTTCAGAGAGCAGCAAGTAGTGCCTGGGTGAATTTGTAGAAGGGCTCTTAAGTCCCTTTGTGCTGAGGAAGAACTGTTGCCTGTTTCCTCTGGAAGCAGAAAAGTGGGAAAGCATTTTCTGATGATGTTTTGCTCTGTTTCAACTTGGCTTTCCCCTTTGGTACAAAGAAGCATTCGAGGTAGAAATAGCAGATGCTTACATCAGCACTGTGCCCTTATGCTTACATTCTAAAAGTAAGACTTCTTCTAAATGGCTCTAAATGCCCTGGATGATAAGAAATCTATTACTCTCTGCTAGGGAAGAAGGCACTGAATGGTTTTCCCTTGTCATTGATATTAGAATCATAGAGTCGTGAAACGCATTAGGTTGGAAAAGACCTTCAAAAGCCATCTACTGTAACCCACTGCCATCAGCAGGGGCATCTGCAGCTAAAGCAGGTTGCTCTGAGCCCCAGACAGTCTGACTTGCAATGGTTCGAGGGATGGGGCCTCTACCGCCTCTCTGGGCAAACTGGGCCAGGGTCTCACCACCTTCAGTGTAAAACAGTTCTTTCTTCTGTCTAGTCTAAATCTCCCTCTGTTAGTTTAAACCATCACCCCTTGTCCTGTAACATCAGGCCCTGGTAAGAAGATTGTCCCTATCTTTCTTAGATCCCTCTTTAAGGACTGACTCTATTCTGGAGTGCTCATTGTTTCTTGTCTCTGGTCTCTGATCCAGTCGCATTAACTTGAGTTTCCTGCTGCATTCTTGTATTTCAGCAACCAACCAAGCAGGCCAAAGCGAAAGGCTTCCTCCAAAGAGGTCCCAAAGACAATGCAGAAGAGGGCCAAAATGGAGACTAAAGATGAAGATTTGCTGGTTGCTATGGCGATGTCACGCTCTCTGGTGGAGCAAGAAAAGCAGGAACAAGCACAATCAGTTACAAATGTGAAACCAGTGGCTGCTTTCCCAATCAAATGGAAGCCAGGATCAGGTATGTGATAAAAGAGTTGGTGTCAGAGGCTGTGAGGAGTAATGTAGCACAACCTGCTCTTCACTGAGCTTTCTTCTTGGGTGTAGTAGGGATGACAGCCCTGTTTATGGTTTATTTAAGCTGTCAGAACTTCAACAATCTGCAGTGTCTACACAGAGTCAAGAAATGCTCAGGATGTCCATGGAGTTTCAGTGAAATCCTTGAATCTCATGGGTTTTTTTTTCTTGATGGATTGTTTTGAATCAGTGAAATACTCTTCAGATAAGCTATTAGTTTCTGTAAACTGTGAGAGTGAAAATAAATATCATCAAGAGACAATTCTTATTTCTTTTTCAGTAGATATTTCCTATTCATCCTGCTGCAGCCTGGATTAATGCAGCTTTTCCAGATATATATCTTCTCTCTGCTTTCTTTCTGTAGTGTTTACTACATGCTGCTGAACATGAATTTTGTTATTTCAGCCTGCAGAAAGATTTAGAAAAGAAGACAGCTGCCAGAGAAGAGTACTGAATACTGTAGAGAAGGGACACTACTCTTCATGACCCTGCTCAGGTCTCCTCCTGCCAATGAGTAGTCCCAGTTGTATTTGGCATTGGGAATTAGTAAGGCAAAGGTAGTAAGACCAGGATTTCCAAATGAAAGCTGCTCAGTGTTTGTGTGAGCTGGGGTTTGATGTCATCAGTGATCAGTACACAAGAAGTCCTTCATGGATTTTCTCTCCCTTTTTTGAGAGGCACTGCCGTACAGGCACCATCCCATGGCCCTAGAAGGTGGACTGGATGGGTATCAGTTGCTTCCATAATGGTCAGATTTTGCAGAGAAGGGAGCTAAGCAGTGTGAGCAGGAATCAGTCAGTCTGTTCTGGTGTTTGTCGCTCCCATAAGGGTGATGTGAGGCTTTGGACCGCCTGTGGACATCTTAAGAGCTGTGTTCAGCTTCCGTCTGCTTTTTGGTTGAAACTGACTACAGCACCTCAAGGATCTGGCCTATTGAGCCACTCTGCCCTGTGTGTTGAGCTGTTTATTTATTTGGGCTTCTCTTCCTTCCCTTTTTAAAGAGAAAAAACGGCGTAAAAGAGGCCCAACAGCACCTCCTCCGTTGCTGCTCCAGGACCCAGAGAAGGCTCGCAAGAGGATCCAAGAGCGTGTAGCTATGCTGCTTGCAGAGGAGGTGGAATTCCCTCCCACGCCTCAGCTTCCCATTAGTAGGATTTTGGAGAATGAATCTGGGAAAGCAAGCTGGCTGCTGCCGTTGTCCAAAACCAAGGAGTGCTTTTTATGGAATATCAGTGCTCTGACAGGACCTCACAGCCCTGAGTCATTCTATACTGCCGCATTAACCCCTCCAATCGAGCCTTGGAAACCTGTGCAGGTGGGATGCTCTTCTGTCCTTGCTCTGATATTTGGATGCTCTGGTTCACTTGCCCTGTAACCCTTCTGTTTCCTCACTTGGTACCTAAATGGATGATCTCCTGCCTCTACATGCTCACTGCCCATGCCCTTTTGTCTTACAGAGTCAGGTTTTATGATCACAAACTTTAATTTTCCTCTTTTAGAGGGGAGACCAAGGCTGTTCTTGAACTTTCAGAAAACAGATCTAATGGGAACAGAGAGTGCTGAGTGAAAGGAGCCCATCCTTCTCATTTTGCCACTGGTTTGAGAGTGTTTACAGCAGCTTGACTCTTGCTTTCCTTCCTGGCACTTTCTTCTCATGGATTGTGGTATAAGCTTTGTCCATGAACTGCACCCTGGAAAGATCTGGGTGAAAAGTTTAACTGAAGACTGATTATTTGTTTTGCACAGAGAAGGTGGAAAGCATCTGCACTTCAGGCTTTCCCTCTACATGCTGCTGTCTCTTGCTGCAAATGAGCTTTGAAGCACTTTCAGTTCCACTATTTCATTCCATTTTTCACCTAGATCTCCTGCCTCTTCCAGTGCTCTGTATTTTTATAACTGCCTGCAGAAACAGACAAAGCTCTTTCAGTCTCTCATCACATCACTCACTCTCTGAGAAAGATCTCTCATCTCTTCCCTCCCTCATTCTTTCCTTGAAGTATTATTTGGTGCCTCTGTTCAAAAAAAATTGTGCATATGTAGGTGCTTTATTTAATCCTTCTTCCCCAGTCAAAGCCCTTTTTTTTTTTCACTGGTTGATTGCAGGCTTGGGCTGCAATGGAGTGACTCCATTCTGGGAGTATTTTGTTCAAGCCAAAAACTACCAGAGAAGTTTTAAAACTGAAACTAGGAAGACCTTTAAAATCATGACAAGTGCTTATTTTCCTTCTTGATTCTTTCCAGTCACAGAAATGGCTGCACCATTTTTACTTAGAAATAAAAAAAAACCAAAACTATTATTTTGGGAAACAGAGACCAAACCTGGAAAATATCACTCCAAGGTGGAAGTCTGGTTTAGTTACATGTAACTGCAAAAGCATTTCAGAGCTTAAAACAGAAGCACCTGGAGCGCTTCAGCTGTGACTGTTGCCAGGGGCTCCAGCTATAATGAAACATTTGGGAGCATTTTCACCATCCTTTCTCCCTGCTTGGAAGCTGCCTGCATAGACATGCTTGTGGAGAAATCACCTTTTCTGCCTTTTCTGTTGTAATTTCATTTCCTTTGTTCAGAGCTCTCCTGTCTCTGAGTCTTTCATAAAGCTGCAGACAGCCTTTGCCTCAGAAGTCCCTGTACCTGAGGAACGCTCTGTAGTCCGTCACTAGATGGTTCAGAAGTGTGAAACAGACTGTAATTTGAGCTCTCCAAATACATAAGGCCTAATTTATCAGTGTCCTTTTTCCTTCCTCTTTTGATCAGAATCATAAACCAGAGAACCTTCTGCCATCAGCGGGATCTGATCAGCCAGAAGTACCCCAGCAAGTGCAACCTGACCTCAGTTCTCAAGAGCCTACTTATAGAGAGGCTGGAGGCCAAACTTCTGATGAATCCAAGTCAGGCCCTGAAGGAAATGGGCAGTTTTTATCTCACAGCCAGAGTGATGCTCAGACCCTGCAGGACCTGGTTGAGTTGGCCAGAGAAGGACTTACCCTTACTCAGCAGAAGCTTGATGCTGCCCACATTCAGGCAGCAGAGCAACCTGGTGAGTTCTGTCAGCTTTGCGAGCCCTGACCCTCGTCTCTTCAGCTACACAGAGCCATGCTTGGGCTGTGCTAAGTTTGGAGAGCCATGACAGCACCCACAGGATGCTGGTGTTGAGCCAAAAGGTGATACTGTGAGGGGACATAGTTCTGCTGTAAGCTTTAGGTACAATCAAGCTGATGTTTCTGAAATGATTCATAAATCCCAGCACTTAAGAGAAATCCTGGACAGCAGATAGTAAATTTTAGTTTTACATTCCCTTAAGATATCAAAGTATTTTCTGCCAGGAGGGAGCCCTGGCATGTTCAACAGCTGGGAGAAATTCTTCATCCCTGCCCTTTGGACAGTCTTTCTGTTATGAGCACTGTCTTTTCAGGTCTTGAGACAACTGGATGAGAGACATGTGCAAGAGGGATGATTTTATGTTGCTACGTGGATTTCACAAACCTGAAGTTTGTCTGAAAGAGAGTTGAAAAAATACAGCACCTAGAATTCCTCTGTGGGCAGCTCTCTCATGTCCCCAGTCATAGCTGCATGTGGTGCACATTTCAAGGTCAATGACATCCCTTGAAATGGCCTGGCTGTTCCCAGAGTCTGTTGGGTGTCTCCTGTCCACCTGTGAAAGAGAACATGGTTGATAAGTTCACCTGGCTGCATTTTCACTTGGGTGTAAAAGTCCTCACTTCCCTTCCTGAACTGCAGTAAATGATTCCTGATCCTATAAATCCTTTCCAGAGATTTCACTTGTTGAGTGAGGGAAATATTTCTGCACTCAAGTGTGTATTGTGTGTGTAATGTAAATGAGTCCAGGAGGAGCAGGAACACTGCAAACCCAAGATGTTAATTCTTTCTTTGGCTCTGATCCTGTTCTCTGCACTCTGTAGACTACCACAGGGCTCTGGCTATGTGGAACTGGTTTCAGTGGTTGCCTCTGAGTCCTAGGGGCCCCCATCATTGTGTCTAGGTTGATATATACTCTGCCTCCCTGCTAGGATGAGACTATGGCATGTCCCTTCCCACTGGAGGAGAACTGCAGCCTGAAAGCAGAGAAGCAAGTGGCATTCTGCAGTTCCTCCATCTGGATGATGATGGCACAGACAGATCTGCAGTAGATCAGTGCTGCTCGTGGCTGGATGGTGCTAGGGTACCCACAGCCTGGCACAGCCTAGAGCACCCACAGCCTAGAGCACCCACAGCCTGGCACAGCCTAGAGCACCCACAGCCTGGCACAGCCTAGAGCAAACCCTCTGAAACAGACACAAGGAAGAGGCTGAGCCTTCAGCTCAGTCAGACCCATTGCAGCAGCTACTATATGTAATTTGTGGTGTGCATTTTCTTCTTTGAGGAAAAGAACTGACTTCCAGTGACATTCCATGTAGTGGCTTTCTGCCCCCATCCAAAGAGAAGAACCTCCTGTCAAGCAGCTGTAAAAAAGTAAGGATAACCCTTTTCTTCCACTTTCTTGGTATTTGTCACTATAAAAAAGAAGGAATTTGTGCAATTCCTAGAAATATGGAATATTTCCTGTTTCTTCCTGTAGAAACAAAGAGGTACTTAAGGTTCAGGATCACTCAGGAGTCATCGTGGGCACAGGCGAGATCAACACATGTAGTGGTATTTCCCTGATGCCCACAAACAGGCCTTGGATTGTTCAGCACTTGTCCTGCCTGATGAGAAAGGTGACTGAAAATGGCAGGTAACAGGAGGCCAATCTGCATAGTTTATATCAAGAGAAGCAGGTTAGAGTTGTGTTGCAGTATTAACAGTATTCATAGGATCACAGAGTGGTTTGGGTTGGAAGAGACCTTTAAAGCTCATCCAGTCAAACCTCCCCTGCAGTCTGCAGGGACATCTGCAACTAGAGCAGGTTGCTTAGAGCCCTAACCAAACTGACCTGAAATGGCCCCAGGCTTAGGGCATCTACCACCTCTCTGAGCAGGCTGGGCCAGTGTCTCACCACCCTCTCTGTAAAAAAATTCTTCCTTGTATCCAGTCTAGATTTCCCTCTTTTATTTTCAAACCATTACCCCTTGTCCTTTCACAAGAGGCACTAATAAAACCTCTGTCCTCATCTTTCTAATCAGCCCCTTTAAGCACTGGAAGACCACAGTAAGGTCTTTCTGTTCTCTAGGCTGAACAACTCCAACTCTCTCAGCCTGTCCTCACACCAGAGGTGCTCCAGCCTTCATTTAATTTTCAAGGCCTCCTCTGGCCACACTCCAACAGGTCCATATCTCTCTTGTGCTGAGGACTCCAGAGCTGGCTCCAGCACTGCACGTGGGTTCTCAGCAGAGTGAAGCAGAGGGACACAATGCCTTGGTTTGACCTGGCAGGAACTAGGGATGCAGCTGCACCGTTCTGTTTTAACACCCAGGCTGTAGCCCAGGAGAGAAAGAGCTGCCTGGTGCTTCCTTGGGGTGGTTCAGAATGGAGATGTTCCTCCTCTGTCACCTTCCTCTCCACGTTGGACAGTGGAAGAGAGACTCCTTGGAAGGACTATTAGACTCACTGTGAATTCTCTAATGTGGTATAAAAGGCTGGCAGATGATGTGGCATGCTGTGGGGTCCATGGAAGATGAGTTTGTGCTGCTAACGTGAGCTATTAAAAAGTTTAGTCTAGAAAATCCTCAGCAGTGGGAACACATCAGAGAATCTAGCTTGAAAGTCAGTGTGCTCTCAGAAGAATACAGGCTAGCAGATAACTTTTTTTATCAGGCCAGCAGTGTTCTGTAGAACCATAGAATGCTTTAGGTTGGAAGGGACCTCAAAGATCATCTAGTTCCAACACCCTGCCATAGGCAGGGACACCTCCCACTAGTACAGGTTACTCAAGGCCTCGTCCAACCTGGCCTTGAACACCTCCAGGGAGGGAGCAGCCACAACCTCTCTGGACAATCTGTGCCAGTGCCTCACCACCCTCACTGAAAAGAACTTCCTCCTAACATCCAGTCTAAATCTCCCCTCTGCCAGTTCAAACCCATTGCCCCTTGTCCTGTCATTGCAAGACCTTGTCAGTAGTCCCTCCCCAGCCCTCCTGTAGGCCCCCTTCAGATACTGGAAGGCTACTGTAAGATCTCCTCGAAGCCTTCTCTTCTCCAGGCTGAAAAGCCTCAACTCTTGTAGGCTGTCCTCATAGCAGAGCTGCTTCAGCCATCTGAGCATCTTCGTGGCCTCCTCTGGACCAGCTTCAACAGTTCCATGTCCTTCTTGTGTTGGGGTCTCCAGAACTGCACACAGTACTCCAGGTGTGGTCTCATGAGAGCAAAGAGGCAGAATCCCCTCCCTTGCCCTGCTGGCAACACTTCTCTTGATGCAGCCCAGAACACAGTTGGCTGGCTGGGCTGAGTGCTCACACTGCTGGCTCGTGTTGAGTTTTTCATCAACCCAGACCCCCAGGTCCTTTTCCTGTAGATCCCACCTTTCCCCAGATGCACCAGTGGATATCCAATCCCTCACAGATGTGTAATGTTTTCTTCAGTTAAAGTACACAAGCCCCAAAACCTAATTCATCTTCTTACCAAGGTCCTCCACTTTGCCTGCTGAAATTTCTCATCACTGGTTTGATAATAAATAATCTTGCCATAGCGGCCACTGGCTTTTGAGGCCAGGTAAATTTTGATGCTTTAAGAAAGGACTTTCATATTGTGCTAACAGAATTAAGAGACTCCTCACAAGATACAGTTCAGTCAACTTGAGCATCCTAGCTGCTAGTTACAGAAACTCTGAGGGTACTGGGAAAAAAATCCTTAGCAGGAAAACCCTTCTCATTTAATAAGCTTCTGAGACTCTTAAACCAGAGGCCTTTAACAATACAGAAGCTGTTCTGGTGAAACTCAGTTGCTACCAGCAAAGGCAGTATGATCATTTTTTCAGATTTAGTTCTGTTTTCCTGAACAGATGAGGTGTTGCTGAAAGCTTGGGTTGCCAGTGTGAGAGGTTTGTGCTTTATATGAGCACAGACAGAGTGTAACTACATAGAGCAAGTACATTCCCTCCACCCATGCCTAAGACCTCTGTCACATCCGTGGTGTCCCTTCTCAGCAGCAGAGGGTGTGCTGCTGTTTTCCAACAGAAGCACATGCCCCCTCAGAGCTGTCTTCAGGCCAGTCTGTTTGTTTTGTGCAGAGGATGGTACAGCCAGGAGGTTTCTGGCCTTATTTAATTTCCCCATTCCTGACTGATAATTTTAGCACCAGCAGGAAAGCTGTTCTGGGCTTGCTGCCTGGAACAGAGCATCAGGAGTCTGTGTTTGCTGGCTTCCTGAGGTACTGTCTTGCAGGTGTCTTACCTGCCAAGAATAAGCAAGCAAGAAATACCAGATTAGTTTCCAGACTGAGCTTCCTGTCTTCCCCTTGGAGAGCAGTCCACATCACTGCCATGACACGCAGAGCCTTCTCCAGCCCACCTACAAAGAGCTGGAAGCAGTGTTCTGGTGTGTGTGGCTGTGCTGGTACTAATTCATGTTGGCTGCCCACAGGCACATGCCGGAGCAAGTAGAAAGGCTGCATTTCCACAGCCCACTGCTAATGTGGAAACCTGCTAATAAAATAAAGGGCTGTGTTGTTCCAGGTGGAACTGTATCTCGTACAGATGTTCGCTGGAATAAAACTTGCAGCTCCTCAACTCTGCAGTAGGTTTGAAAAGCACAAGTTCAGAGATTAGTATTAACTACAGACTGGTTTCAGCTTACAGGCAACCAGCCTCTCAGGCATGAGCTGTATTTGACAGCACTCTGAAGCACTGGCCACCTCCAGAGTCACACTGACCTAGAGGCATCTGAGCCTTTAGAAGGTTGCCTGGGAGCAACCCAGAGCAGCTCCAGAATAAAAACAGAATGTTGACCCGGGCCTGACCTTACCATCACCAGTAACAGTAACAGGTGGCTCAATCAACATGCCTTCCCCAGAATTCCGTGTAGGGGTTCTAGAATGATAATAGAAGTTCTGTTTCTTTTGTATCATTTGGCACGTTTTTCAAAAGGGGTTTCAGTAACAAGCACATCAAGTCCCTCTGAACTGGAATCTTGTATCAGTTTTATTCTATGTGGGCCCCTTGTTGCAGAGCTGTTCTTCTCAGCTGTCATTGCCACACAGTGAACAACAGAAGAAAGGCTCATTACCCCATCCCTGAATCATCCTCTTTCTTCTGACTCTAATTATAGTGGATTCAGTTCAAAGTGGAAATTACAGCTTCCTAAAAATGTGGTAGAAGGCACCAGATCAAGAGGCCATCTGTAGGCAGTAGGTAGACCACATCAGGAAATGGTGTGGTGAAGATCTGAGGGTGATAATGTGCTGTAATACAAGGCAGAACAAGTACAGCAGGGTGCAACACCACTGCCCTTTCTTCACAACTGCCACACTGGAGGGAAATCAAGCCAGAAAGGTCTGTTAGCCCTACCTGCTTATTTGTCTTATGGAAGACCTGAAGTTAATATTCATAGAATCATAGAATGGTAAGGTTGGAAGGGACCTCAAGGATCATCTAGTTCCAACCCCCTGCCATAGGCAGGGACACCTCCCACTAGTACAGGTCACTCAAGGCCTCATCCAATCTGGCCTTGAACACATCCAGGGAGGGAGCATCCACAACCTCCCTGGGCAACCTGTTCCAGTGCCTCACCACCCTTACTGTAAAGAACTTCCTCCTAACATCCAGTCTAAATCTCCCCTCTGCCAGTTTAAGCCCATTGCCCCTTGTCCTGTCATTGCAGGACCTTGTAAATAATCCTTCCCCAGCCTTCCTGTAGGCCCCCTTCAGATACTGGAAGGCTACTATCAGGTCCTCTCGAAGCCTTCTCTTCTCCAGGCTGAAGAGCCCCAACTCCCTCAGCCTGTCCTCATAGGAGAGCTGCTCCAGCCCTCTGATCATCTTTGTGGCCTCCTCTGGACCCGGCTCCAACACTTC
>VWZE01020451.1:264600-278851 GCA_013396675.1 Eubucco bourcierii
GGGCTCCAGAACTGCACACAGTACTCCAGGTGGGGTCTGACAAGAGCAGAGTAAAGTGGCAGAATCACCTCCCTTGCCCTGCTGCCCACACTGCTCTTGATGCAGCCCAGGCCTCGGTTGCTGTCTGGGCTGCATGCACACACTGCAGGCTCATGTTGAGCTTTTCATCAACCCAGACCTCCAAGTCCTTTTCCTCAGGGCTGCTCTCCAGCCATTCACCACCCATCCTGTATTTGTGCTTGGGATTGTGCCTACCCAGGTGCAGGCCTTGTTGAATTTCATAAGGTTGGTCTGGGCCCACCTCTGCAGCCTGTCCAGGTCCCTCTGGATAGCATCCCTGCCCTCTGGCAAGTCGACTGTGCCGCACAGCTTGGTGCCATCTGCAAACTTGCTGAGGGTGCACTCAATTCCTCTGTCCATGTCACTGACAAAGATGACATGGCTTTTGTCTGAGTGACACCTGGAAGAGGGCTTTCCAAATTTTAGGAGTATATTGGATCTTGTGTGTCTTGGGGAACAGGCATCCTCATGCAGATTCTTTATGAGGCGAAGAAATACTGGAGGAGAAAATTACTAACATTAGTTTTATATCCTTACAGGTTTGATGTGAGGGAACTGATGGCAAAGTGTGAAAACAACACTGGAGAGAGTCAGATATCTTCTGGAGTGGATTCAGAAGATGATCTTATCTCTGTGAGGGATGACAATGGTTGTGAAGACAGAGCTGAGAATTTCCAAGACCTGTTGAAATCAGTGTGGGTGGGTGAATATGAGGAAGAAGAAGCAATGCTGAGCCCTGAATGCCAGAGGGAAGATGACAATGGGGTGGGTGAGCAGGAGCTGAAGGAAATCTATGAGTTTGCTGCAACTCAGAGAAAGATGGCTCAAGGAGAAATGAAAGTGAATGAGGGAACAGATTCCAGTGTCTGCAGTGATGCTGAGACAGCCCAAGATACAGAACAGCAAACTAAGGAAGAAGAGGTGAAGAGACGTGAATCTGCTTCGGTAAGCTCCACAGATGACAATGATGTGAAAAGATCTCAGCTTGACTTGTCTTCACAAGAAAAGAAAATGCAGAACATAAATAGGTGCAGTAGTGTGAGTGAGCCACAGACCACTTTTGCACCTCACCACAGTGAACCTCAGAAGTGGGACGGAGTATGCCATGATGCCACTGCTAATGAAGGAGAGCCTGCTAGGAAATGTGAAGATGTGAAGGATTCCAAGTCATCTCAGGTCTCACCTGATGAGGCAGATCACTGTGAAAAAGAATTTCCTGGCTTTCATGTCGATATTAATAGAAATGGAAGTTATGAACACTTGTTTTCTGTAACTCAGATTGATTCCTGTGAGCCTTCCCCAGTGAAAGAAGTCATCAAAGAATCAGGAAAGACTCCTAGTGAAAGCCGTGCTGATGTTAATGATTCACTTCTCTACTGCAGGTCACAAAAAGACTTCTCTCCATGTAAGGATGAGTTTTATGAGAGTCCTTCTCCCAAACCTTATGTGCCCATTTTTCCTGCAATTGGTTCCTCACCTGCATCTCCAGCATCAAATTTTGCCAGAGCACATGTGTCAACACCAGAGCAAAGCAGAACCAAAATAGTCCCATCTGACCTGGATACTACATCAAGAGAGGAGAAACTAGTTTCTCCAGCAGAGCTTCTCCACACTGATTTAAACAACCATACAGATGTCCCTCTGTTGTCATCACCAGTCAGCAGAATTCAGGGTGCTGCAGCTCAGGGGAACAAGGAAGGTGATGTTATTGTTTTATCTTCTGATGATGAAATGGAGTTAGAACAAGACAAGGAATCGCCAGAGTCAGGCTCTGCTCTGAAAAATGTGGAAATCCCCAAGCAGATGAAATGCACAAACATAGAAAAAGGTCCTGAGAAACCAGAAGCTGAACATAACTCACCAGTCACTGAAACAGACCAGAGATCAACCCAGGTCTCATGTGGCATTACAGCTGCAGTGCAGACAAGTAATTGTGTAAAGATGTCCACTGAATTGTCTCTCAGCAGACAAACAGATGCTTGTATGGAGAGCAACCAGAGTCCAAACCCAAGCCCTGAAGAAAGGCTGGATCATGAAATGTCTTCAAGCACAGACAGTTCCTGGCTAGTGCCAGACACACCAGCTCTGAGCAAAAACAGAAGTTTCTCAACACAGACTGAGGTTTCAAGTATTCATTCTATAAAGAGTCTAGGATCTAAACTCAGCACAAAGGACTTGGTGGCAGGTAGAAGTAACCATGAAATGACTGAGGGTTTAATAAAAGCTGGTGAAGCAACATTGCCAGACAAACATCTGCCTGTGGAGAACTTGGTCAGTGAAAAGAGCCTGCCCAGCAGCCCAGCAGCAGGATCATTCCCCCAGCACTCCCCAACAATTTCTCCAGTGAATCTAGTTCTCTTCCCTGGCCACACCAACACAAAAAGCAAACATGCAAAAGCAAAGATGTCATCTTTATCCAAATCTGTGCCTCTGTGCCATGAGCAATCCTTGGAAAATAAAACAAACATCAGTGTGGTTGAGATAGAGGACAGTGAAAAGGAAATAAGTTTGCCCTCTGTGAGCAGCAGTGTCCTGCTTTGTGACGAGCCCCCGCTCCCCATGGATGACTGCTGGCATGGGGAGGATCTGTCACCAGTCAGAGGTAGCAGCCCAGACCCCAACCAAGGCAGCTGTGCAAAGACCAGTACTGCCAGCAGCCCCAGGCCTGGCTCTTGGCATGGCCACTGGGAGAGCCCAGTCCACATGCAGGAGATTAAGGGCAGTACCCCTCTTGGAGGAAGTCCTGCTGGCAGAAGAACTGCTTTGCTCTCTCCTGGAAAAAGTCCTATTGAGGGATGTTCATCAGTGGGTAGTAGACCAAGTTACCTGAACTCCAAAATCTGGGATGACTGGAATGGAGAAGAGGAAGAGAACTTCCCAGAGGTCCTTCCTCTCTCTCAGAGGTTGACAGCTGCAGCCAGTACCTGTCAGACAGACCCTGTAAAGACTCCTGGTGAGAGTTTGTGTACTGGATTTGTTGAAATTGGTTAATTTTTTTTTTTTTTCAGGTGGTCATCTCACCTGTGGTTCACTTGATACACTGAAAGGGTTTTTTTGCTTTCTGCTCTGAAGTAGTTTTCAGTGTGCAGAAGGTACAGTCTTCTGATGTGGGAGAAAACAGATGTAAACGTGGGATTCTTGGACCATAGATGCTGGTATTTCATTCACACTGGTTCTTTGATGGTGGTGGTGCTCCTTGCAGAAGCTATGGGTATCTGGGGGGTGGAAAACCTAACCAAAATAGATAAAAAAGCAGCCTTCAGCTTGCATGATAGTGGGTGTTTGTTTCCTCTGGTAGTGAATGCTCTGTACAGTCTTGCTTTTTTTAGTTCACCATGAGACCAGCAATGGTGCCCTTGTGGCCAAGAAGGCAAATGGTTCTTATGGGCTGCATTAAGAACAGTGTTACTAGCAAGTCAAGGGAGGTTCTCCTCCCCCTTTAGTGGATATCTGCCACTAAAAAGGGAAGATTAAAGCCATTTTAACTTCTTCAGTAACTGATCATAGTAATTTCATTCTGCTCCAGAACCTTCCTGTCAGGAGAAGTCTCCCAGCACTCCAATGACACCAATGCCAGCTTACTCCATCATGGAGACCCCACAGCTGAAGAAGGAGTTGAGCAGGTTAGTATTACCTCCATGAGTACATCACTTTGTGAGCAGAAACTTGCTGGCAGGTACTGTGAAACAAAGTTCCACGTCAGGGAATGAAACTGGTGAAGCTTCAGTCAGTGTTTTCTGAGGTCCCCTCGTGTTTTTCCAGCTGACTCCTGGCCTGAGTGGGAGGTGCAACATTGTCTTAACCTAAGTTCCCACCTTTCCCTTTCAGATTTGGAGTCCGTGCTCTCCCCAGGCGCCAGATGGTGTTGAAGCTGAAGGAGATATTCCAGTACACTCACCAGGACGTGGACTCTGATTTTGAGGGTGAAGTCCCCTTGTCCCAGCCTCCCCCAAAGAAGTCCCCAGCCAAGCGCTCTGGGCAGTCCAAGGCAGGGCGGGCTGCAGGTGCAAAGCGTGCTGGTGCCTCCAGGGCTGTGGGCAAAAGGAAGCAGGTTGCTGCACCTTCTTCAGAGGTCCTTGTAGGGATGGCTGGTGATGACCTTGCTGGATCCAGTGTAACAGACTGTGCAGCACCCAAGGAGGGAAGTAAAATGCCACATCACCCAGAAGGAGCTGAAGAGCAGAAAAGACTGTCTGTATCTCCAGAGAGATGGTCCAGAGATGATGGTGAGGAACCTATGCTCTCGTCATCTCAGCAGTCTGCAGTTTCTTCACTGAGTGGAAGTGACATCTCTTTTGGTTCACAGAGGTAAGGCAACAAAGTATTAAACAAAACAGTTGGTGATACAAGACAGAGATGAGCTAGAGATGTGGCAAGCAGAGGTGAGTGTCCATGGGGTCTGCAGTGGTTCTGCCCCTTCCTTGGACATGTCATTTTAAGGTCAGCGTGCTCCCACAAAAGGTCTTTGGTTTTTCAGTCTAATTCTTAGTGAGTTATTCTCAGAACACAAAAGTGCTTGTAGCTGCATGTAGACAAGACACAGATCTGCCATGCCTGTTCTGTGCAAGTTAGAGCAGCAAGGGGCACTCAGTGTTGACTGAGAACCTGCAGCTTGAGCAAGGAGAGGATGGCACAGCACTATGTGACAGAAGCTGTGTATCATGACAGCAGTAGGTGTTGTGGGTCAGGAGCAAGGAATGCCAGGCAACTCCAGGGCTGGGTGAGCAGGACCAGTGTGCTGTAGCAGCTAGGATAGGGAACTGTGCAGCACACGTGACATGCTCCACTTCACTCGTTTTGTGGGTGTCAGTATTGTAGAGCCTGTGATCCCAGTGGAAGGTAGTCACAGCTGTTGGTCACCAGGCATTTGCAGAGCTCTGGTCCTGTCCTTGATGGCCTGGTCTACTTGATCTCACTTTTAGTTCTTGGATGAATGGATTTGAAGCCTGTGCTTTTGCATCGGAGGAGGAAGAGGAAGAGGAGTTTCCAGCCTCTCAGGCAGCTGCTCGGGAAGAAGAAAAGCTGGAGGCAGTGAGGTGCTACATCCGTTCAAACACAGCCCTGTACCACAAGGTTCTCTTCTATGAGCCGATCGAGCTGGCTGAGCTGCACGCAGAGCTGAAAGCAAATGGCATTAAAATTTCCAGAGCAAAGCTGCTGGATTTCTTGGATGCTCAGTGCATCACCTTCACTACAGCCAAAGCTCGGAAAGAGAAGGAACAGAAAAGAAAGGGGAGCAAAAAACAGAGGAGACGATACTGAGTGGAGCCCCCTCTTTCCTGCACGGAGGCGTTCTCCACCAGCTGGAAGCTCCACTGCGGGCTGGTGCTAGCAGCAGTGCTGTGATGGGTGAGGTGCTCCTCCTGGTGGACTGCCGTCCCGATAACATGCTGCAGAACCGCCTGAACGGAGTTGTTGCCAGCCCTCTGGTCCAAATTGCACGAACTCCTCCAGTCGCTGCCCTGTCTTCAGCACGGGGGTCATCTGGGGCCTCTTTGCCCGCCTTGATTTTCTTCCTGTGCCTTTTCTTTCCTCTCCATTTTTCGAATAGGTTTTAGATCCCCAACTTTTCTTCGTGTTGGTGCTTCTAGAGGCAGGTGTTTCCCCCAGAGACACTTGCCAAAAGCTTTTCCCTGGCCTTGGGCTGCGAAACACTTCACTCTTCAAGAATAAGCCACCTGCTAGGAACCAGCATCCTTTCCCCTGTGTAGATCACTGTGTTTAGATCTCAGTGACTTCCATCTTCATTTCTTCAGCACACAGTTTGCCCTGCTGATGTTTAAAGCAGGGGGCAGTGTGAAAGGACAAAGCCTTTCTTCTGTCTTTGGTTCAGTTTGCACTGAAGGTAAAACTCTTCCATCTGTGTTTCTTAAATGGCTGCAAAGCTGCAGAGGTCGTTTTGGAGTCTCTGTAATGCCTCCCAAAAGTTAAGAAGGTTCTTATAACAGATGTCGCATGAAAGTCTCTCAGATCCAAACATTGAATTGTGTGTGGTCACTCACATGCTGGATCTGTGTTAAAGGTCCCATCTGCTCCATTGTCTGAGCACCATTTTGCCTTGTCAGTGTAGATGGATTGTGCCCTGGACAAAGATGTTTTAAAGTGTTACAGTGGCCACTGGATCTCTTCAGGACTTCCTATCTCCAGCTCTAAGCCCACTTATCTGAGCAGTCTCACTTCCAAACTGGGCTGATCTTGGGTTGTGAATTGTCTGGCACTGTTGGGGAAGTCTGGGCCCTAAACTGTTATTTTTTATGTATTTATTCTCACATCTTCTGACTTCTGTCTGTTCTGTCACTTATGAATCTGCAGAGAGTCTTGCTTAACAAAATGGACCCAAGACTCAAAAAAAATCAGCCAGAATTCTCTAAGTATTTATGTATTTGGAACATATAAAGAGTTTTTTTTCTATTTTTGATACAGATCTTCTGGGGTTTGTTTGGTTTGTTATGTACAATAAACAATTGGAAAGGGACTAATGACAAACTGTAAGTAACGTCAGAGACTTGGAAGGGGTTCTAAGCAGTACTGATGCACCCTGTGATAGGACAAGGGGCAATGGATATGAACTACAGCACAGGAAGTTCCACCTCAACATAGGAGGAACTTCTTCACTGTAAGGGTCATGGAGCACTGGAACAGGCTCCCCAGAGAGGATGTGGAGTCTCCTCTGGAGACTTTCAGGACCTGCCTGGATGCATTCCTGTGTGATCTGCACTAGACTATGTTCAGGCACTGGCAGGGGAGTTGGACTTGATCTCCAGAGGTCCCTTCCAACTCCTAACATCCTGTGATGGGTCTAGCTGAGAGCAGTAGAGTCAACAAACTGTACCCATACTGGCTGAAACACAAGTAGAGATCTGGAGGAAGAGTCATCACAGCACCCAGCAGCAAGGAGAAGTGGAATAGGAGAGCTCATCCAGCAGTGACCAGTGGATTTGCTGCCTGGCAAGAGGAGCTGCCCAGTTCCTCTGGGCTACAGCCCAAAGGTAAGGGAGACCTGAGGTGAAGGTCTCCTGGGAGGCTGGGCTGTGGGGAAGGGCTGGGCTGCTGGAGATGGGGAAATACATGACCACTTGTGAGCCCTCTCTTTTGTCAGAGAAGTCTGTGGCTTATATCATGTTGGGGGACCTCCTAGAAAAGCCTTCTGTCATACCTGGTGGATTTCCAGGAATTTGGAATAATTTTCCTCCCTACTGCCCAAGTGGCATTTTAGGAAATGTTTCCCTCACTGTATGGGATATTTCAAAGTACACACCTCCCTCATACACAGAAGTGTCAATCCTGCTTACCATTCTTAATGTAAGATTCCCTCCCATCTTTTTCTTTCTGTTTTTACATAAGACTTAAATTTATGATCAAAGATTATTTTATAATCAGTTCTTTTTTACATCTTAACCCTCAATGAGTGTCACAGGTCAGTGGGTATAAATCACAACATTCTAACAGTCATTAAAAATTATTTAGCATGCAGTGAACAATCACCAAGAATTTTAGTCACTGACAGCATCTCCATCTTCCTCTCTCTGCCATCTCTAAACCCTGCAACAGGGCAATCTTTGCCTAACACAGAAAGATGATTTTAAATGCATCTGTGTTGTCAGGCTTTGGAGGTGACTGCTTTGCAGGGGGTTGCCTTGATGCCTGCTTGTTGGTGAAGCTGATGCAATGAAAGGATTATCATTAGATGATGAGAAAAGAACTTAAAACCTTTTACAGCCCCCAAGACAAGGACACATCTGACAAATCATCTGAAAGCAGTTACTCATCCACCTGCTTCATTAGTCCATAAGCAAAGCACGCCTCCCCGGGCTGGCACTGCTGGTGCCATCTGCCACTGGCAATGTGTTGCCAAACACTTCCATTTGTCCATATTTCTCTGTTTTCTTGCCTTCCTCCTGCAGTCTCGTTTGTCTCACAAAATACATTGTCGTCATTTTTTATTTCCAACTGCCAGTTTCAAAACTAGTTTGATACTTTGGCATTGCGTTTAAGCTGCTTGGTTTTTAAAGTGCCTCGAGGTGAGAGCCTTCAGCAAAGACTGATTCAGTTGCTTTCCTCCAGAAGAGGGCTTCAGAGGTACCTGCAGTGTTACTGTGCCCAGGTTCCTCACCTCTCTAGCTGCTCTACTGCCCTGCTGCTTATCTTGGAGCCTAGATTACTAATAGTTGAGTCCTTAGTAAGGATTTAAGTGACTGCTAAGTATTTAATCTTAAAACTAAGATCCTTTCCCAACACTGAAGACCACATCTCCACTCTCAGGACCAAGGAGGCTCCAGCAGCCTGACAGTGCCCCAGCAGGTCTCCATTTCTTGTAATAATACCCAAGGATGAATTTCCAGAGCTCACATTTGCTGTCCTCTAGATACTTTCTTCTCCTTACAAGGTGCTGGCTGCTACCTTGGCTTCTGCAACAAAGAGTTTGTGTTGCTCCCTGAGGTGGCATTTAGAATCACAGAATTGTTTTGATTGGAAGAGACCTTTAAGATCCTGACTCAAACTGTTAGGCCAACACTGCTAAGTCATCACTAAACCATGTCCTTCAGCACCACATCTACACAGCTTTGAAACCCTTCCAGGGATGGCTATTCCACCACTGCATCAGTTCCAGGGCTTGGGAACCCTTTCAGTAAAGAAATTATTCCTCATTAAACTTCCCATGGCACAGCTCAAGGCCATTTGCACTTGTCACTTCTTTCCTGGGAGAACAACCCCAGCTCGGCTCCAACATCCCTTCACAGGGAGTTGCAGAGAGCCAGGTCTCGCTGAGCCTCCTTTTCTCCGGACTGAACAATCCCAGTTCCCTCAGCTGCTCCTCTCCAGACCCCCGCTGGCTTCATTGCCCATCTGTGGCCACTCTCCAGACCCTCAATGTCCTTTGAGGGGCCAAACCTGACACTTCTGTTCGCCTAACGGGGATCAGTCTGCCTAGACAGGCAGCGCTGGAGCGCTGCTGTCCACAGGTACCACGGGAGAAGCTGCTCGGTGGGGTGGCGATGCTGTCTCATCCAGCACCGCATCGCCCACCCGGCAGAGGCCCCGCGAGTGGAGAGCTTCGGCGTGAGCTGCGAGCGGCTCCGGCAGCAGGCAACCCACCCACGGCCTGCGGGATGGCCCCGGCGCCGCCATTTCCCTCACACTCCGTACCGGGCGTGCCGCCCCCCATTGGCCGCCGCCGTCACATGGCGGAGCAGCGGGATTGGCCCCTGTCGGCAGGGCGGGACCGGGCCGGTCCCAACCCCGCGCAGGTAGCGGAGTCGTGTCCTGCAGCACCCGGACCGCCCCTATCCCAGCCCCTGGGCCGTACCAATGTCCTGGGGCCGTGGCGGTGCCTGCGAGCTCGGAGTTCCCGGTCGTGGAGCTGGGGTCCCCGCCCAGTGCGGAACGGGCTGTCCCTCGGCGCTGGAGCCCCGCTGCAATTCGCAGTAGCTGGAGCCCAGCTCGTCTGACCCTGCCCGTCTCTTTCCGGACCGAGACTGCCAGAAGCGGAGCCGGAGCCGGAGCTGGAGCTGCTGGCTTCCATGGGTCAGAAGGAGGAGCGGTGGTTCTCCCACCTGCGCGACGGGGAGAGCGGCACCTGCGCAGGTAAGGGGCCGGAGCCGTCACCTGTCCGCCCGGCCGGGAAGAACTGATTCAGCGTCCCATCAGAACGAGCGGGAGCGGCGCCACTGGGTCAGACCTTCCAGCTTTGCTGCTCCCTCTGACAGAGGCTGGTACTGGCGACCCAGAGAAGCGCAGCCAGCCAGTGGCGTGTCCCTGGCTGCTTTCCCAGGCCCAAACATTCTGAACTAACCCCTGAATTCGATGTGTCATGTCTCAGTGCCCTGTGGCTCTCTGGATATTTTCTTGCCTTCTGAAGCTGCATGGACTTTAGCGTCTGTGACAGCTTGCAGCAAGGAACTCCACATCTTACTGAGCTGTTTTATGAGTTGCTGCCTCGTTTGCTTTGAAGCTGCCTTATAGTAGTTCACTTGATGTCAGGAGTTCTTAATTTAGAACAGACAGTGCAGGATGAATCCCTACCCATGTCATAGGCCACTAGTGTTTTTATAGTCCTCTGTGATATCTGCTATCAACCATACCTTTTCCTGGCAGAATGGGCAGTTGAGTCATCTCCCATTGTCCCAGGTTGGGAACTATAGGGTTAAAAAAAGTCCCCTAGGCACTTGAAGATTGTTATTCAATCCCGTAATTTTGCTATCTCTTCATAAGCTCACAGCAAGGCCAACTTGTTCTCTTTTCCTTCCCCTCCAGCCTTGTGTCGGGCAGGAGCTGCGTTATCGGGACAAACATGTAAGGATAGGCCTGGTTTGGGGCCTCCAGAGGCTGTGCTTAGGCCTCTTGGATGGCAGAGGCATGGCAGGGGGGGGAGGCTGGAGCACTGGGGATGATAGATTTAGTTTTGGGTTGGGGGAAAATTTCAGGGGGTTCGCTTATGAATTATGTATCTGCTTGGTAATTTCTATCTGTAACTCTCTCCAAATAGAATTCTCTTTTTCCTCCAATTCTTGTGAGAGTTTCACTCTGTCGGCTCTTTAAACCCATGACACCTATACAGGAACTGGTCTGTGCCTGTGATCCTTCATGTCATGCCCTGCATCTTCCTCAGCTTGTTAGAGTTTGTTTGAAATAGGAGAGCTGTCCTGTTCCTTGCACACAGTCAGGATGTGGGCTTTGAGCAGCAAGGCAGAATTCTGTTCTCTTTTAATCTTCGTTTTTCACCCAACAGTCACTAACATTTGACTAGCTGGTTTGCCTGCCTAGGAGCTGAAGTTTTCATCTGTCTGCTCAAACTCCAAGGTGCTGTTTCCCTCTGCAGTTCTTTATGTTTAACTCTCTCATTCCGCTGTCGCCTTCTTGATTGGTATTATAAGGTTCTGCCATAGTTTACAATCAACCTTTGTGTCCTTAAGTGTGAATAACACAAAACCATCAGGAGATGCTTCCACCTCTCTTTTCCTTCTGAGGGTCACTCATCCCACAGCAGCTTAGTTTCTTGATCAGTTTTGGTGAAGTGTGACTGTCTTTTGTGGAATGCTTTTGCACTCCAGATCTCGCTTTTGCTAAAACTGGTGACATCTCTGAAGAACTCCAAGTGGTTTGTGAGGTGAGACATCTCTTTCCAAAGGCCATCCCAGCTCTTCCTCAGTCTATCCTCTTTGGCCATGTTGATGATGTTAACACCAACCCAAACTGGCATGGGCTGTGGAAGAATCACATTGTTCCTACATCTCTTCCTCGTTCACCAGCCACCTTTTTTCACACTGGATTTTTTCTGCACTAGTGGAAACATGAAGTTACCCTTCTGCTCTAAGACTGGCATAAGCCAGGCTCCAGGTGGGCTCTGTGTCATGCCTTAGGGCCAGTGTCTTCTTTCACAAGTTCCACCATGGTGGGGGTTGGAAGTGATCTCTGGAGATCATGCAGTCCAAACCCCCAGCTAAAGCAGAGTCACCCACAGTGGCTCGCCCAGGAACACAACATCCAGGTGAGTTTGGCATCTCTTCAGAGAAGGGAACTCCACAGCCTCTCTGGGCAGCCTGCTCCAAGGCTCTGCACCCTCACACCAAACAAGTTTCTTTTCCAGTTCAGATGGAACCTCCTGGGTTCCAGTTTGTGCCTGTTGCCCCTTGTCCTGTCACTGAGCACCAATGGCAAGACTCTGCACCCACCTTCTTGCCTTCTGTCCTTTAGATATTGATAAGCATTGAAAAGATCCTTTGTACATCTTCTGCAGTACTAGCAGCACAAGATCAAGGAGGCCACTTATGGTACAACCCAAGTAATATTCAGCTGTGCAAGGCAGCTCCTTATGGCCCTCCCTTGACTTCCAGTTCTGCTGCTCATAACATTTCCATATACCACATCCTTGAAGAACAGCCACCTTTCCCATTCCAGGACCAAACTTCTAGTATGCAAATAATTTTTGTATATCCAGGTTCTGGCAGAGCATGCAAAGCTATTGCTAGGCTTTGTTCCTGCAAACACACTGAGAAATCCACTGTGTAGTTTGGAGGGAAGCATCAGAACTTTTTATACCTAAAGTCAGCTCTGGATTTTTAGAATTTGACCCCTTCTAATTTCCCCTGTCCAAAGTTTTCTGTCCTGCCTATGACTTCTCTCTGGATTCTCATTTTATTGCAGCTGACGATGGGATCGTGACCCACAAGGAGGAAAATGCTCACCAAGACATACCTGGGCCAGCAGAGCCTGAGGGTTTAGTCTCAGCTTTCTTCAAGGAGAACAACTTCCAGAGTCCTGCACAGGACCCAGTCCTCACGCACAGGTCAGAAAGGCTTCGGAGACCTTTGGAGAAGAGCCAAAGCCAAGTGATGCTATGTGGAAAGAGGTTCAGGAGGCTTCCAGATACTATCCAGCAGAGAAATCCTTCTGTGAGGAAACTGATGATATGTGGGGAGTGTGGGAAGAGCTTCCAGATGAGCTCCAACCTGGTCCAGCACCAGAGAATTCACACTGGAGAGAAGCCCTTTGCCTGCACCGAGTGTGGGGACAGTTTCCGGCAGCGCTCGCATCTCATCCAGCATCAGAGAATCCACACAGGGGAGAGGCCCTACAAGTGCTCCGAGTGCGGAAAGGGCTTCAGCATGAGTTCAAAGCTGATCCGGCACCAGGTAACCTACACTGGGGAGAAGCCCTACAAGTGTGCTGAGTGTGGGAAGAGCTTCTCTGGGAACTCGCAGCTTGTCCAGCACCAGCGAGTGCACACTGGGGAGAAACCTTACGAGTGCAGTGACTGTGGGAAGAGCTTCAGCGTCAGCTCAGCCCTGACGCGACACCAGCGGGTCCACACCGGGGAGAAACCCTACAAGTGCACAGAGTGTGGGAAGAGCTTCAGCCAGAGCTCAGAGCTCATGAAGCACCAGCGAGTCCACACCGGGGAGAAGCCATATGAGTGCTCTGAGTGCGGGAAGAGCTTTACTGTGAGCTCAGCCCTCATCCAGCACCGTCGGTTCCACATGGGTGAGCGTCCCTATAGATGCACCGAGTGCGGAAGGGCCTTCACCGTGAGCTCTCACCTCATCCAGCACCGCCGCTTCCACACTGAGGAGCGTCCCTTCGTGTGCACCGAGTGCGGTAAGAGCTTCCTGTGGAGATCAGCCCTGCTCCGGCACCACCGAGTCCACACCGGGGAGAGGCCCTACGCCTGCGCTGACTGCGGGGACAGTTTTCGGCAGAGCGCTCACCTCATCCAGCACCGCCGCACCCACACCGGGGAGAGACCCTACGCATGCACCGCCTGCGGCAGGGGCTTCACTGTCAGCTCAGCGCTCCTCCGGCACCAGCAGATCCACAGGGGTGGGAAGCCCTAGGAGAGGTGAGCGTGGGGAGCAGTTAGGTATGAGTACCCCTGAGGAGCAAAGCCCTGCATCTCTCCTTTTGCTTTATTGAACACCCTGCTTGAGAAGGGTGAAAGCAATTTCTTTTCAGGAGAACAAGTGCTAGAAGAGAGAGGTGAAGAGTTGGAGCAAGGAGCTGAATCAGAGATCTGAGGAAGATTCGAGTGACACTGCAGGGGAAGGAGGTGGTGTGCAGTGGGATGGTGCTTGGGAGTGGAAGTAGTTTGAAAAAAATGGAATGTGCTTGGAGATGGATTTTGAAGGAAGGTCAATACTTTCTTTTCTCTGTGCATGTGTCTTTGGGACAATTTGTAGAGTGAACCTGATGGACAATCTTGGAGCGTGCAGCCCTCTGACTAGATGAACAAAAGTTCTTGCTTTTATTCCCTGCCACTGACTTAATCAGAGGCTCTGAGTTACCCCTCTCAGTCTGGGGGTCTGGGTTTGTGGCACAGAGGAGCCAAAAGCCTGATGACCACTGTGCTGTCCCAGGGTGGGCTGTGCTCCAGGCTATCCATCCTAGTGGGTGCACAGTGGGTGTCTGGCGGGGTGCCGAGTGGGACACAGAGTTCAGTTGTGGTGGCGCAAGTCGTTGCGGGACCGTGTAGCACTTCGTGCCCGCCTAGTCCCGGTGGGAGCCGAACGATGTATTTCTGTAAAGCTGCCGAATAAAAGCATCGTTACAGGCCTGCACTGCCACTGCGTTTCCGTCCCCCGGGCCGGAGCCGCCTGCGCATGCGCGGCCGCACGGCGGCGGCGGTTGGCTGACGCTGAGGCGAGGGCAGCGTTAGAGCCGCGGAGTGGCGTCGCGGCTGCCGTCTCTGCCAATCGAC
>VWZE01020451.1:279013-312510 GCA_013396675.1 Eubucco bourcierii
GGTTGAGGCCCGGGGGACTTACAGGGACTTCCCAGGACTTCCTGCCCGACCCCGCGGGTCTTCCCCCGCGGGTGACTGCTCAGCCTGCTCCAGTGCCTCGTCACTTCCCCGCCGGGAGTGGGAGGCCTCCCTTCTCTGGAGCTGCTGTGACGAGCCGGCACCAGCCTCTCTCGCCCAGCTGCTGGCGCGCCGGGAAGTCTGTCCGCTGCATTTCAGGGCCGCGGCTGTGCGCCTTCCGAGCCCTGTTCGGGCCGGGCTGGGGCCGGGGAGCAGCGCCCGGCCCATGGTCTGCTCGGCCTCTTGCTCTCCCAGCCCCGGGGAGGGCTGTCGCGGCCGCTTTGCCCGAGGCCAGGTTTCCCGGTGTGCCGGCGTCGCCCCGGGTCCGCAGCGCCTGTCAGCGAGCGGTGCGCTTGTGAGTAGCTGAGCTGCAGCAGTGTGCCGGGCGGCACTTGTCAGGTCTCCCTAATCTTTTCCTTCTGCTCCTGTGGCCGATTGCCTGCACAGCAGCTGAGGAAGTGTGCCAGAACAGTTGCCTCATCCCTGTAGTGATTCCTGCCTGCAGCTTCTGAAGGATGCCAGAGTTTCGGGACATGAACCCAGTGCTGAGTTGTTCTGAGGTGTGGGGGCATTTGACTTTTCTGGACCCAGCCGAGCTTAGTGGAGGACGAAAGACTTCGAGGCGTCTTGCTCTCCCTGCTTCTCCATTGTTGGGTGAAACAGATGTCTTATTCAAGCCTCACCGTGCCTAGCACTTGTACACAGTGCTGCATCACATACATCAGCTCTAAGTGCCTGTCACTGGCCGTGCTGGGACAGGTAGAACAGGCACTGTCTCTTTCCAGAGCAAAAGCAGTTCCATATATTCATGGGTGCCTGCTTCTCTCCCCAGAGCTAACTCTGACTCAACTGCCCTTTGTACTGTTCTAAATAGTGTGAGAAAATGGATACCTGATGCCTGACACAAGGGCTAAAATGCAGAACTGAATGAGATCTGTGAACTGTGAAGGAGTTTTCCTCCTTGGGCAATTTGTTGAGATGCTGGATCACAGTCCTGGGGCCAGGAGAAGTGTTTGCATGGGTACTGCTAGAAGTGTCTTAGATATTAATCATTGCTTAAATTTAGGCTATGTACGTTTGAAGTCTTAAACTTAGCTGAGCTCAGGTAATGTAGTAGCTTATTCTGTGAGGCTCTGTTTCCAGCAGCAACCACTGCAAAATACATCCCCAGAGGGAGAACAAGATGGGAAGCTGTCATGATGTTAAATCTTTGATGATTCTTCAAGCTGCTGGGTCTGTGAGTTCTGGGGCTTGTCTCTGCTGCAGTGAAGCTTGGGTAGGTCCAGCCTCACGCTACTGCTTGCTGAAGCAGGATGTAAGCTCCGTGTGTGGGGATACATCTCGAAGCTGCATGCTCGTTGAACAGCAAACATGAGCTTTGTACTGGATGCCTCTGAATTAGAGAGCTTCTCCTAAGGGTGTCCAAGCAAAGCCAGGGCTTCCAGTCCTACTTTCCTGCAGTAGCAGGGTCTACATCCCTCAGAAGGCATGGGATTATTTGGATTAAGTGCCTACCTGCTTTGAGAACAACAGCTGTGCATCTTGAGTGTGGAGCTTGCTGTGGAAATGTGCCTGTGGGCAAACTAATTGCTGGTGAGGTGAGATAGGAACATTTTCTTGGAGGGTTTGAACACCATTAATAGGGAAAAAAAAATGTTTGGTGTGCTGAGGGAATGTGTAGCAAACCTTGTCTCCAGTCTTCAATCCTGCTGTCCCAACTCTTACAGCTTGGGAATTTCTCCGAAGCAGGCTGTTCCAGGGCACTGAGGAGGTATGTGCTGACCGTGAACATCAGTCAGGATCCTGATGAGCAGAGCTTCTCAGCAAATGAAACAATGTTCCAACCTCTGCAGTGGAGGGAGGAGGTTTGAACCTCCCTCTTGGTGAGCCGAACACTGCTACTTTCAGAGGAGCAGGGTGCTCTGAAAAAGCAGAACTGTGACCAGTGATCGTGTTGTCGGATTTGAGTTCTCAGTTTTTGGATTGGAGCGGTGATGTGTGGTGGTAAGAAAGAGAGAAAAACATTGTGACTTCCCAGTTCTCATGGAATATTCTCATGCCAAAATAGGACAGGGGTCTGTTTTGTCTCCTGAATTTGTGGGTCACCAGGGATGCACTTATACTAGAGACAGCATCAGGAAAAATCTAAGCTTCTGTATTTTCCAGTTGGTGTACTGTCCTCACCTCAGGATAAAGGAACTGGTGTGGTGTTGTCACTGCCCTACCTGTCGCTATAGAGACAAACATGTCAGATCGAGTCTGCAGAAAAAGCACTGGGAGATACAAGCCTGAGAGTGCACCAAAGTCCTTAGGTGACTCTGTGTGTGCTAACGCCTCCTTCCAACAGCAGACATAGTTCACTGTTGTGACCAGCTGTGGTCCTACAACCCCGAGGCAGAAGGCTTTTAAGACCCCATCAGGTGTCCCCAGTGTAGCATGGAGAGCAAAGTTCCATGGTGGTGAAAGCTGCTAAACGTGAGTGTGCTGCAAGGGTTGAGTGTGGGGCTCTAATGAGTAAGTTAGCAGCCAGGTCTTGTACAGTAATGATCTTAGGTGCCACAGCGAGGATGTTCAGCACCTCTTGGCCCTTGGAAGAGGGGTGAAGTGCTGTTTGCAGCTCTGCTTTTACTTGCTGCTTTGTTAGTGTGCAAGGCAGCACACCCTGCTTCCAGGACACTGGCATTCTGCTCTCGTCAGACCCCACCTGGAGTACTGTGTGCAGTTCTGGAACCCTCAGCACAGGAAGGACATGGAAGTGTTGGAGCGGGTCCAGAGGAGGGCCACAAAGATGATCAGAGGGCTGGAGCAGCTCTCCTATGAGGACAGGCTGAGGGAGTTGGGGCTCTTCAGCCTGGAGAAGAGAAGGCTTCGAGGGGACCTGATAGTAGCCTTCCAGTATCTGAAGGGGGCCTACAGGAAGGCTGGGGAAGGATTATTTACAAGGTCCTGCAATGACAGGACAAGGGGCAATGGGCTTAAACTGGCAGAGGGGAGATTTAGACTGGATGTTAGGAGGAAGTTCTTTACAGTAAGGGTGGTGAGGCACTGGAACAGGTTGCCCAGGGAGGTTGTGGATGCTCCCTCCCTGGATGTGTTCAAGGCCAGATTGGATGAGGCCTTGAGTAACCTCTACTAGTGGGAGGTGTCCCTGCCTATGGCAGGGGGTTGGAACTAGATGATCCTTGAGGTCCCTTCCAACCTTACCATTCTATGATTCTGGAAGTACAAGATAAATTGGAACCAGTTTGTCTAGTTTAATTTTCGAATCTGCATTTCTTGCCTGGTCTGAAGTAAGCTGAGCAGGAGGCCAGGGTGTCGTCAGGACTGGTGCATCTGTACTGGCAAGAGGCTGGCTGTGCTGCAAGGCAAGCAGGCTGTTCCATGGCAGGCTCCTGGCTGAGCCTGAGCAGGTTATTCCCCTGTGCCTTAATTTTCCTTCCTCTCAATGGGCACTGGGTGTTTGAAGCTGAAGCTGTGTGAGGAGCAAAGGTAGGTCGTGTGTGCTGAATTGGCATGAAGGTGAAATGGGCAATACAGCACCCGGACTTGATTCCTTCTCACCTTCTTTATCTGCCTCAGCTGTGTCATCCTGCTCAGATTTCTCTACCTGAGGAGCGAGGGGGTTGTTCTGCACACATTGCTGTGAGTCAGGGCAATGGGAGTGTGGGGTTGCCACCCCTGGTGATGACTCCTGCTGTGCTGGGCCAGCTGGCATTACAAAGTGATGTTTTGGGGTCATTCCTCCCCTTGGGCAGGCTTTGTCCCAGTGAGCCCTTCGTGATGCTAGCAGAAACCTTCACCCTGGTGATGTCCCCCAGACTGAGTGCTGTGCCTGAGTGGGAGGCCTTGCTGTGCTGCACCCAGAGATGGCTGCTCAGACTCTGCTCCCCATGCTTCTGTCTGAGGCCTGGGTAGAATGTTGAGGGCAAAGAAAGTGGCTGTGAACCAGGGCCTGGAAAATCGGGTGTGAGGAACCAAAGGGCAGTTAATTTGTAACTGCTGTCTGCTTCATGTGAGTGGGGATCCAGCAACCTGACAAGCTCTCAGCCCCCCAGACACGATTCCAGCAGCAAACCTGCAGAGGGAGCCCACCAAAGGGGACCCCACTGAAGAGGCAGATCATGAGGGATGCCTCTCTCGCAGAGGATGCTTTCTGAAGAGACAGCAAGCAGCTTCCTTGCTTCTCTGGCAATGTGGTGCTCTGCACGAAGCCGATTACAGGTCCATTGTATAAATGAGGTGGCTGGATTTGGGGCTTAGCAGGAGTGCTCAGCTAATATAGGCCAAGTGTCTTACTCCTGCTTCTGGCTTAGTCTTGTGTGTCCTGCCGCATTCAAGGAGGGCTTTTACTTTTTGCAGGTCTGGAGAGAGAACCCAGTTACTGCTGGGGTTTGAAGTAAACTCTGCGAGGCAGGAGAGGAGAGTGGTAGCAGGAGCACCTGCAGCTAGCTCTGTTTAGAGGGCAGCTGCTTTGGCTTCTCATGGAGTACAGCGCAAAGAAGGCAGAGCAGGGAAATCTGCCCCTGCTTTGGAAGCTCCTCTTTATATACTCTGTTGCAGGCAAGGTTCTTGTTCCCTTGTGGGCTGCCTAACTTCAGAGCTTAGCGGGCCTGATAACGCTGCTGCTTGCTTCAGGGGGAGGAGACTCTGTACTGCTGTAGAAAACAAGTAGCTGCTGCTTCCGAGTGGAGAAGTGCTTCCTTTTCCCATATACTCCGCTTGAAGTCTGACATTGGGTGACATTTGGTAGCACCAGGGGAAAGCAGCTTGCTCACTGTTTCAGTGCATGTTGTTGCCATGAAAGTCTGCGATCATCTTCAGCCAGAAGTCTTCAGCCTGAAGTGGGAAACTTAATGCAGGCTGCTTGCTGTGCTGTAGGTCTCCTCTGAGGATGTTTTGTGAACTGGGTTAGTGTTGAGGTTCACCTGAGGTAGCTGAACTGAACAAGTGACTCTGCTTCCTTGAAAGCATCTGGTGTGCAATGGAAGTGGCCAGCAGCTGCTTCTTACCATCCTGCATGGGGGAGCAGCTCTGAGCTCTTTACTGGACTGCTCAGCAGTTTGTGCCGTCCCTTTGCTGAGGCAGCCTCCCCCAAACTCCTCTCTCATTTTGCCTTTCAGCTTGTCTGATCTGCAGCACTGACCAACAATGCAATCTGCCATGGAGGGCCCTGAGGGGGTAGAAGAGGGCGAAATCTTGTGCTCTGAGGAAACAGAAGATGACAGCGTCAGGTGAGCCCTGTCTTACTGCGTGGCACAGGCACAACTTTGGGCAAGGCAGGAGACCTTCCACATAAATCAGTGACCTTTCTCCTCATCTAGAAAGGAGTAAGGGACTCCCATTAGGTGATTAATCCAATATATGTGCAGTAAAAACTAACCTGGAAGAGTGGAAGAGATGGGAAGGAGCAGCCTGCTGAAGGCTGACAATAAGCAGGTTTTTTATAGTCTCTGCTATCAGACTGGCACTTTTGAAACACTTTGACCATTTGGCAGTTGCCTTTGTGCCTTCCTAGCCAAGGTGAGCCAGTTTTCCATGGCTTGTTCAGCAGCCTCATCTGATAGCAGCTCCTTGTTTTGAAAGTTGTCTCTAGAGTTGAACTCTGCCCCAGTCAGCTGCCTCTTCTGCCTTCACAGTATACCTGCTGGTCTAGGCAAGGAGCTTTCTGTGGAGGCTAGTTTGAAAGCTATTCACATGTGCTCTGAAAGCTAAGGCTTGAGATTTGGAACATGAGGAGGGTGGATAGCATGCTTCCAGGGGTACCTAGATAGATTGGTTGGCTTCTCTTGGACTTGGCAGGCTCAGTTTCGTGAGAAGCTCTGCTGGCACATCCAGGCCTCGTCTAACCTGTTGGCTGTGGTGTTTAGCCACTCATGTAGGACCGGAGCATTCAGAGTTTGTCTGTTATAGCTAATGTGTATGTGCTGCCTGGAGCAAAGTAGTCATTGAGCCTCTTAAGGTGCCCTTTGGCATTTTCTCGAGGGCCATTATGCAGCACGTGCAGGGCAATCAGATGAGCAGGCCCATTCAGCATGGGTTCATGAAGGGCAGACCCTGTTTGACCAACATGACTCCTTCTACAACAAGGTGACCCACTGAGTGGCTGTGTGCTGGTAAGCTGACAGCTGGATTTGATCTTAGAGGGCTTTTCCAACCAATACTGTTCTGTGGTGCTGAATGATGGCTCTGCACCAAGCTCCAGGCAGATGCAGCAACTGTAACCTAAAGCCTCAGACCTGTTTAGAAAGGCAACCTGCAGAAAGCTGCCAACCCGGTGTGATTTGGGATGCAAACTTTTTTATGGATCTTCTTGTCCTCTTTTGGCTCTCATCTCCTCTCCTGCAGCTGATACTCAAATTTGAGAAGCTTAGGGTCCTGCCTGTGTATGCATCTACCCTTACCTGGGCCTTTCTCCAGAGAATAACACCAAGACTCTTGTGCCCTTTTGCATGCCCTGTTAGCTGCTGTTCATACACCTTCTTTGCTAGTATTGTTGGGATTCACATGGATTGAGACGCAAAAAATTGTGGTGCATTCGTTTCAGCATCGTGGCTCTGAGGCCCTTGGAAGCCCCAACTCTCCCAAAACAGTAAGTCTGGGGTGGCACATGCGTGCCTGCATCTGTGGAAGGAACCTCAGTCTACTGCCACCCTGCTGCTTCTTCCTGATAGGACTAGCCTGAGGGATTCCACCTTGTATCTTCTCCAAAGCAGGCCTGAGATGGTAGGGGGTGGGGGGGATTCCTCCAAACATAGCAGACACAAAGTCATTACTGCATGTGGACATGGAGTGAGAGGAGCTCTCTCTGTCTGCCCACAGTCCCACTGACCTTTCAGAGCTGTTGAAGGAGGGAACCAAAGAGTCCCACGACCGTGCTGAGAACACTCAGTTTGTCAAAGACTTCCTGAAAGGACGGATCAAGAAGGAGCTCTTCAAGGTGAGTACTGCTCTGCTCCTGTGGCAGCTCTTCAGTGTACCCAGGGACTGATGCAGAGCCCCACAGCTCTCCATAGGGATTCTGACTGAAGAGTCAGAACTGTGAGTGGGCTCCTGCCTGGTGTATCCCTACAGGTGGGACCCAGAGGGTGAGTAGCACAGCTTGGCTTAAGTGGAAATGCTGGACTCAACTTAGGTGTGGCTGCACCACAGGTATTGGTGATATAAGCTGTTAAGGAGTGAAATCCTGATGGAATGACAAGTAACTCCATCCTCTGGAGATGGCTATTCTCCATGGACTTCAGACTGGGTTGCTTTCTCCTCTCTTTTGGGTCTGAGCAGCACTGTCTGATCTTGAAGGTCTTGGTACATACAGTGGTCTGCTTTAGCTGGAGGCTGCTGATGATAGTTCATAAAATGTCTCAAAAGTGGGCCAGTGCCAACTGCATGAGGTTCAGCAAGGCAAAGTGCAAGGTCCTGCATCTGGGTTGAACCAACCTCAGGCACAAATCCAGGCTGGGTGCAGAGTGAGTTGAGAACAGCCCTGAAGAAAGAGACTTGGGGGTGTCGGTTGCTGAGAGGCTCACCATGAGCTGCCAGTGCCCTCTTGGAGCCCAGAAGGCAGCTGTGTGCTGGGCTGCAGCCAGAGGAGTGTGGGCAGCAGGGCAAGAGAGGAAATTCTGCCCCTTTGCTCTTTTGAGACCCCACCTCAAATACTGCATCCAGTTCTAGTGTCTCTGACAGAGAAGGGCCACAAGATGATGGCAGACCCAGAGCAGACAGCTGGTAACATCAGGCTAATTCTGAACTCCTGCTCTGTAGGCACTGTTGTTAGAGCATAAGCAGAGAGGAGCCTCTGACCTTTCAAGTTACACACGCCTGGTACAGACTATCCTGGCTGCTTTTGTCAAGCCTGGAGGGCTGCTTCTGTGCTGACCCCCCACACCCATACATGGGGAGTAGTGACAAGGTGTGACATGCCAGTCCTGTGAATAGCTTTTCACATGAGCTGTGCTTTGTCCCTAGCTGGCCACTGTGGCCCTTTACTTCACCTACTCTGCTCTGGAAGAGGAAATGGATCGTAACAAGGACAGCCCAGTCTTTGCTCCTCTGTATTTCCCCCTAGAGCTTCACCGGAGAGAAGCTTTGGCCAAAGACCTGAAATATTTCTATGGAGAAGACTGGGAAGAGAAGGTGCAGTGCTCAGAGGCAACTCAGCACTATGTGGACAGGATCCATCACGTGGGACAACATGAGCCAGAGCTGCTAGTGGCTCATGCTTACACACGCTACATGGGAGACCTCTCTGGTGGCCAAGTGCTGAAGAAAGTAGCCCAGAGGGCCCTGAAGTTGCCCAGTACTGAGGAAGGGATCCAGTTCTACACATTTGACAGCATTTCCAATGCACAACAGTTCAAGCAGCTGTACAGAGCCAGGATGAATGCCCTAGACTTGGACAAGAATACCAAGGAAAGGATTGTGGAAGAGGCCAACCGAGCCTTCAGGTTTAACATGCAGGTACTAAAGCATTCCAGCCCTTGGACGTGTAGGTGCTGCTGCTTTTGGGTCTGGATCAGGTTAATTCAGTCCAACTGTTCATCCAGGCATTGGTTTGGGTCAGAGACCACCAGAGCCCCTTCTTCTTGAGGAGGTGGGATTCTAGTTTGAATAGCTTGTTGGGAGACAGAGCTTGTGTGGGGCAGGAATTCTTTCTCTGCTCCAGCACCACAGCCAAGCCTTTGGTTAGGGCAGAACTGAGATGACTTCATTACAGTATTCCTGTGGACTGTGTGGCTCAAGCAGTGGTGGGAGCAGAGACATCCTCAAACAGTTGGAGGTATTGCACCACACTGCTTACATTCAGTCTCCTGTCTCCTGTTTGAGATGTTGCCTAATGGCCAAACCCCATCTGTAGCCTTTTATTCCTTTCCGTGGAGCATTTGCCTTTCACAAAATCTGTTTGAGCTGCTGCTTGCCCCAGGGGTTTGAACGCAGAATCACAGAACTGTTGAGGGCAGAAGAGATCTTTGTGATCCTAAGTCCAGTTGGTCACCGAGAGCTCACAATCCCACTACTACTACTAAATTATTAAATTTAGCTATTGAATGGAGGCTTTAATCTGTACCTTTAGCAGGTCTGTGTGGCTTAAGCTGGTCAGCAATGTGGTGGCTCCTATGTGAGGATCCTTATGAAAACCCTATTGTGCACAGAGTGGAGCAGTGAGCCCAGAGAGTGTCTGCAGCTACAGGGGGAGAGGCTGTTGCCCTGTATTCCCCCCAGAGCAGGCTGGGAGGTGACCAGCAGCAAGGTGATCCTGTGTCTTGCCCCTGGATCTGACTTGATGCTGTTGCACTGGGCTGTGCTTTCTGGGTGCCACAGCCTGTGCCTGGTGTCACCACAGGCCCATCTGCAAGGGGCTCTGAAATGGACAGCACATTCTGTCTCTGGGGGCAGGGAGACGGGAGTGGGGATGTGTAGGGTGGATATTGGTTAAAATTCCATCCCCAGCAGGGTTGTCAAGACCTGGCCCAGGCTGCTCAGGGCAGTGGTGGAGTCCCCATCCCTGAAGGGGTTTCAAAACTGTGGAAGTGTGGTGCTGAGGGTTCTGGTTCAGTGGTGATCTGGCAGTGCTGGGATATCAGTTGGACTGGATGAGCTTAAAGGTCTTTTCTAACCTAAACTGTTCCCTGATTCCATGATTCTTGCCTGCTCCAGACCCTTCCAGGGGTGGGGCTGAAAGCTGCCTCTTGCTGTACTCACTGTGACCACTTGCAGGTATTTGATGAGCTGGACAAGATCGGCAGGTCGCTGCCAGAAGCAACCCAGGACGGAGGCTTTCCAGTCCACGACGGGAAGGGAGACTTGCGCAAATGTCCCTACTATGCAGACAAGCTGGGTAGGTGTGGGCAGCAGCAGAGCTGCCCCATGCGCCTGGCACAGCACCCACAGCACTGACGTTGCTCTCTGTGTCCTGGCAGGCAAGGCTGGATCCAGCTGCCCCTACCATGCCGCTTCAGCCCTGGCAAAGCAACCCCTGGTGCAGCTGATCCTGGCAGCCTGCGTCGCAGTGGCAGCAGGAGCTGCGGCCTGGTACCTGATGTGATGGGGACAGCGGCGCGTGGCTCCGAGGGGTGGCAAGGGGAGAGGCACGCGCCCAGTGTCCTTCCAGCTGTTCTCGTGGCGGTGGTGAGTTGGCTGCGGGGTGGGAGTAAGAAAAGAGGCAGGACTCTCTGGGGTCATCGAAGACTCTGTGCACTGATAGCTCAAGCGCTGTCATGTAATGTCTCTAGCTGACTGCTGCACGGGACTGGTGTGGCGTCAGGATGCCACTTCAGCACTGCACTGCCCAGACTGGGGCAGCTTTTAAGGCTAGAGATGTCCCGTCCTGTGCTGCCAAAGGCTTCACATGCTTGGCTTTTCGTCTCCTCCGGGGAGCAGCCGCTGGAGGGAGTTTTCCTGTCACAGTGCGAATGTGGGATTGGTCTTTTCAGGGGAGAGACTGTGCCCTGCCCAGAGAAACATGAGGCCCCAGTCGTGCTCCACGGCTGTGCTGTGGGGCTGTTAGCCCAAAGGACTGTCCTGCTTGGTGTGGCGTCCTAGCAACCAGGTCTGACTGGGGCTGGAGGAAGCTCCCCAGGGGTGGGGACAGGACCACGTGTGTGGGTTGGGGTGTGAAGGTGACCAATGTGTATTGTGCGACTTTGGGGTTGTGGGATGGGTTTTGTTCTGACTAATAAAATGTTGCGATGCTGTAGCTGAGGACATCCAAAAGCACTTTTCACTGGGAGAGTGACTGAACTTTGCTGTGAGCTGTGGGACTGGGGGAGGTAGGCTGGGGAAAAGGTAAAAGGGTGAAGCAGAAGCGTACAGACTCCCTGCTGTTGTCCTTGTCTCATTCTGACTTATCCACTCCCTGGGCCTCTTACACCTCATCCTGTCCCTGATGCCTGCCCTTAGCTTTACCCAGCTGCTGTAAGGAGGGCACCTGGTGCCCTCATGCCAGGTGAAGGGGCTCAGCTAAGACAAGGCTTCCCTGGAGCAGAGGAGATGCTCTGGGGCACATAGCTGCCTAGCCCCTGGGCTTGGGAGGCTTTTCTCCTTTTCAGCTGAAGAGCTTCCTCATGGGCAGAGCTGGGGAAGCCCTAACTGCAGCTGAGGAATGATCAGGAAAGCCTTCAGTTACCCCTTCTAGGGTCTCTACTGCCCTCCCCCAGGCTGGGGTAGGGAAGTTGTTGATCCTTTCTCCAGGGCATGGCACTGCTGTGTCCCATTCCTCATCCTCAGCTCCCCTGGGGGGCTGGAGCAGGGTGGAAGAAAAGAGGTACAGAAGAGTTCAGGGTCTGTTATTTATTTACATAAAAAGACTGACTAGTGCCACTGTTCCGCCTCTGAGCAAACAGCAGCTCCTGGGCAGGCCAGGCTGTGTTTGCAGACCTGTGGACTGGGACCCCAGCTTTGCCCTGGAAGCTGCATGCTCCAGCAGCCCTGGCTGCAGGGGCTGCGGACCAGGGCAGGGAGAGGCAGCCACAAAGGGGCTGGGAAAGAAGCTCCCAGGTCCTCTTGCCCTCATCCATCACAGTGCTGCTGGCAGCTCCTGGTGCTGCCTGGTTTGCCCCCTTCCTTCTGCTCCCTTTCAGGTGAGCTAAAAACAAACCCTTACATCCACATGCAAGGAGGAGAAACCCAGGGGCTGCAGGGTGGGTGCTCACTGACCCTGCCAGGCTCAGGCTGTGGCTCCATGGCAGGTGGGCATGGGTTTGCTCCAGAGCTGGGAGCTGTCTGTGCCTGGTAACAAACTCCTCTACTCTACAGCACCAGGCAGGCAGCTGCATGCCAGGGGCAGTTCTGCTAACAGTTTGCCAGGCAGGTGAGGAAATGCCAGGGGCCTTCCCTCCTGCAGAGAGCCACAGCAGAGGCTGGGAGAAGATGCATGCAGCTGGAGCATCCAGGACTGCTCAGGCAGGACAGAGGTGCTGATCAAGGGTGCAGTGTTGCTGCTGGTGCCATCACTGTGCCTCAAAGACTGCTCTGCCTGATGCTCCTCAGGAAGGGGCTTTATCTGCAGGCTGAAGAGGCCTGTGAGCCACACAGACACCTGTCATGTGTGGCACTACTTTGGCTGTGAGCCACCACTTAAACCCTTCTTAAAAGTGGTACAGGGACTGTGCTGCTTGCTCTGTGGGCTGCTTGGGTCCCTCATCCCCTCTTGGATGGCAGATGGGCCACTCCTGCATGCAGCAAACCCCTGCAGACAGGTCCCCCTGCTGCTCTAGGCGAGAGGGGCCTTGCCGGCACCCTGGGGCATACTGGGGTGCAGAGGGTCTGGCCCTCCCCTCGTGTGCTGTGGGAGCAGCCCCACATACAGCATCTGCAGGCCTGGCCCCCCAGCTCCCCTGTGTACCCACAATGGTGTCACCAATCAAACTGTTCACAGTGAGGACCAGAGCTGGGCGCAGGTGGTCACAGCTCTGAGCAGGTGGGAGCCGGGGACACGGACAGATGGGCAGCACCGGCAGGTAAGCGAAGGGGAATTGCGCGCGCAGACAGATGGGCAGGGAAGCAGGAGAGGGGCTGGTGTCACGCAGCAGCGCGGGCTCCAGGGGTGCTGTTAGCACATGCGCTTGTAGGTGTAGATGTAGGCCTTGCAGTTGGGACATGTGTGTGTCACATCCTTGAAGTCATCGAACAGACAGGGGATCAGGCAGCAGCAGAGGTCACACCTGGAGCACAGGAGGAGGCAGACTGGTGAGCTTGGGTGGCCCTTGGGCACAGCCTGTGAGCACTAATTGGGTTTGTAGGGAGCCAACCATGAGCTGGCTCATGAGCTGCTGTGTGAAGGGCAGCAAAAAGCTGCCTGCCCCTTGGGGTGTGCTGTCACTACAAAAGTGAGAGCTGCACTGGGGAGGAGGAAAGACACAGGCTGATGAGACACAGAAGTGACCAGGCCTGACCTACTCCCAGCCCTGGGGCAGGGGCTGAGACAAATAACCTCATCCCTGGCTGCAGCCACCCCACTCCATTGCTGCCAGCTCTTGAGGGATGGATGAATCCTTCACCAAAGTTTTGGTAGTGGCACCTTCCCCTCCCCTGGCAGAAGCCCAGGACTCCAAGCACTGTCACCCTAGAAACTCAACTGCTGTCCCAGTAATACTCCAGTGCCAAGGCCCCCCCCACCATGCCCAACAGCTCAGTCAAGGCCACCAGGAGCAAGGCTGAGCAACCACCACTGCCGTGGGGCTGCTGGTAGCAGAAAGCCTCCAGTTCTGCATGCAGCACCTACCCCACAAAGCAGCAGAAGAAGCCAAGAAGGAAGCTCATGAGCCCAATCTCATAGGTGATCTTGGTGGTGATGGCTTGCTGGCAGTGGGGACACACCGTCTGCACAGGGGCACCCTGGAAGATCTCTCCCTGCAGCACTGTCACTGTGGTGGCAGCACCAGATGGGACAAGCACGGTCGCCGTGTGGCCGCCAGGAGAGGGGTAGTGGCCTGGGGGAGGGTAGTAGCCCATGGGGGGATGAGGGCCTGGAGGTGGATAATAACCTGCTGGGAATGAGAAGCATGCACAGGTGAACACCTTTGGATGCAGAAGAAGACAGATCCTTATGAGGGTGGGAGGGGCAGCACACCCAGCTCCAAGCTGCCCCCAGCCCAAGCAGCCTCCAGTACAAGGCCCTAGGTAGCCCTCAACACCCTGTTGTCACACCCCACCCCCCCCCAACTCCCCAGGACACTGGGAGACACAGGTGTGGAGGTGAGAGCATGGTCCTCGGCCAGCACCACCCCTGCTTCACACAGCCCACTCAGTACTCACCAGGTGGCACATAGGGTGCAGAGCTGTCTGTGGGCATGTGTGGGGGCACAAATCCCGGCTGTGAGGGCGGCTCATACGGGGGCGGCCCGAATTCAGGAGGGGGAATGGGAATCCCCTGAGGCTGCCCCACGACAGGGGGAACACCATCTGAAAGGGAACACAGAGTCAGCAGCCAGAGCAGGAGAGCCGAGGGTAAGATGGAAGCTTGGGTGAGTGGACTGGGGGTTGGCCCCAGCAGGGAAGGAGGACACAACATTGTGGGGGAGAGGGGAGCAGGGAACACACACACCCACACCCCCAGGACTCATTGTCTGGTCCACAAGAAGTCCAGACTCACTCCATGTTACCACAGCAGCAACTGGAGCTGAGCTTAGAGTGAGGAGGGCTTTCTATGCTTGCCAGTGCCCTTTGGCCCTCCTGCCTCCCCAGAGGACGGCAGATGGAGCCAAACTTCACACCACCCCCAGCACTCCGCACACCACAGGGCAGGGCCGTGAGGAGGCCACAGCCAGGGCACTTCCAGGCAGACTGCGCTCACCCTGCTCCTGCCTGCCCAGCAATGTCACTCCAACACCCAGAGCCGGGGCCACCCCAGTACCTGTGGCAGGGGGAGGGCCGTGCTTCTCCTCGATCAGCGGTGCCGAGGGCCCTCCCGGGTAGGGTGGCGGGGGGTCGTTGGACATGGCTCAGGGTGGCCCTGCAAGCACAGAAACCTTTAGAAGCAATGCCAGCCTTTGGCTGCACACAGACACCCACTGCCACTATGTGGTGCCTAGGGATGGAGGTGGCAGGTGACAGAAGGGTCCAGGGCTGCTGCCATCGCTGACAATGCCCTCAGCATCCCTGCCATGGGCAGAAACAAGGCTGCAGCCTCAAGCCTTTGCCTCAGGCAGTGAATCCACGGTCTAACAGCACCCAGCTGGCTCTACAGGGCTTCCCCTGTACCACCCAGGTGCAGTGTGCAGCATGTTAAAACAGCTGCAGACAACATTTTACCTTGGGTAAGCTTGCCCTGTCCTCTTCCTTGCCCCAAGGAGCTCAGAGGCCTTGACAGAGCTGAGAAAAATAACTCTGAGCAGCACAGGCTGGAAGCCAGCTGACCCTACCAGACCTGTGTGGAAGGAGACAGCAAGTGAGTTAGTTATGGAGGTGGAGAAGAGCCTCTGCTACGGCACAGCCTTGGCCACCACACCAAAGCCCTTCCTCTCCCCAGTGAGGGCATGGGGAGAGCAGCTCTGGGCAGGAAACCTCCTCATGTGTGACCCCTTAATGGCAGGCCTGAGGCTTCTACATCCCTGGCCCACAGAAAAGCCTCACCAGTGTGCTCTGCGCACAGACGAAGCACAGTGGCACCAAGGAACCCGAATGCCCTGTTTACTCTGGCTCAGCTACATCTGGTAGGACGTGACTAAATTGGGAAGTACAAATGAGAGGCTGCTCACTCCGTGCTTGGGAAGGCTGCCACCACACATTGGACACGGTGACATTGCTGTCAGTGCCTGGGGAGCAGTACAAGGAGCTCCCCTTGTGGTCTGAGTAGCACCACACAACCCTTCAGTCTTTGTCGCCAGTGGGCCAGGAGCAAATGTGATGATCCTGCTTGTCCCGTTGCCCTTGGTCTCCTGCTCTCCTCGAGACAGGTCGGCATGCTGCAAAGACGCCGCTGGTCTCAGATGGTCCCACTTCAACAGCTCCCCACTAAGATGAAAAAATGCTTCCAGGCTACACCCAGCCTGAACAAAATCCCATAGGCACAACCAGGGTGGCTTTGAGCCCCAACAACTGGCCAAAGCCAGGATGCTGAGCAACCCACTCAGGGAATGCTAACCCCCACGGCAATGCACAAGCCTCCACAGGCACCAGGACAAGCAGCAAGCTTTGCCCTAGCCCTGCCTACATTGCAGGTGTACCTGGAGAAGTGGCCCTGGGGTTCAGACACCTCCACCTGCAGCTGCTGGGTCAAGCCAAGTGAAGGCTCTCAGAAGCATAGGAAGCAAGATCCATCCCTCCTTGACCTGGTGGCTTTGCTTTATTCCACTCTTGTTTTCTAGTTCACACTCCCAGCCTCTCAGTAGACTCCTTCAAGGTAGCAGGGAATCTAATCATGCCTCAAGTTCATGAAGAACCATTCCCCATTGCTGATTGTGGAGGAGTACCAGTACCCACCTCCCACAAGGAGCACCATTACCTGTTCCTGGCCCCCAGGAGCTGAACAAAGCCCTGACAGGGACAGGCTCTCCCTGGGCTGGCTGTATTTACTAATATTTCTCCCCAGATATCTGCAGTGGGATGGTGCAGAGACACAGCTTCAAAATATAATTCCAGGGCAGCTAGAGGACATCTTCCTCCTGCTTTTCTCTCCCGTTTCTTCCTTGGCAGCCAAGGCAGGAGAGACAGCCCGACAGCAAGGGTGTTACACGCAGAGCCCCTCCAGGCAAAGCACCCGAAGCGCAGCGCACTGCACTGCAGAGCCCTCCTTCTCCTTCAGTGACCTACAAAGCTACAAACTGGGCCGTGCTCTTTTTAGCTCCACTGGGGATGGACAGGAAAGGAGAACTTACTCTGCTGAATGTAGCCAACCCACCCTGCGCTGCCAGAAAACTCAGACTTTCCTGTCCCCACACCTGCAGACCGGGCTCACGGATGAGCCCAACCCAACTGGAGCATTCCCAAGTCCCTACCTGGGGACAGCAGCCTGTGGGGGAGCTCTCCTTGTTCCTGAAAGCTGGCTGAGCCCACTGATTTTCTACTTTTAAGAGATCTCCTCCCATTCCCGCTCAGACGCTAACTTCCATAAGGTAACATCTTTCAGCACTCCCCGACCTTACTCTCCCCCCACCATCAAAGCAGCTGGTGAGAAAACTCAAGAGACAGAAAACCAAGAGGCAGCTCCACCCACGTGCTCCACCAGCTGCTCCAGAAACGTCCCTCGGATGAAGCAACAGCCTCAGCCTAAGCCAGCAACTAATCCTGCCACCCTGGCCAGCAGGACGAGGCAGCCACAAGGCCACAGTCCGTGGATCTCAGAGCCACGCATGCACTGGGACGAAGGAAGCCGCAGGGGCTGCAGAGCTGCTCTGCTGCTACTTGGCAGACTCAGCCACTCTTAATGCAATATTCTGCTTATTAAGAGAGATCTGTAAAGAGCAGGATGTTGGCTGTGTGCCCTTCCCAGGAGGAAAAGAAAGCCTGTTGCTTTTAAGCCTCTTAGAAGCTATTTCTCCTGGGCTTTCTTTTATCTTAATGTGAGAAACAGAAAACCCACCCCAGCCCATTTCTGCCAGGGAGCTCTGAGAGGAGCTGGAGGGCACACAGATGGGAGCTGCCCCAGAACATCGCTGTCCTGGCACAGACAGCTTTGCAGTGTTCTCTCCCAAAAGCAGCACGGACAAAGCAAAGCAAGACAGATCCTCCCCCTCATATGCCCATGCAGCAGAGGGAGGACAGCATGCTCTCAGGAGGGTGCTAGCAACACCCCTGCAAAGAGGCTGAGCTTCCCTGAGCAGGAGAGAGGGGAGCCAGGAGAATCCTGAGGGCCTGGAGCAGATCAGTGATACCTGGGCACAGGCAGGTGACCTGGGAAGATCCAGCCACTAAATAAAACCATGTCAGTATTTTGCATCAATACACAATCCCTAGGAGCACATCACAAGGACTCTTGCTGCTGGTCACTTCCAGTTTTATCCACCAGCTTTCAGTGAAGCTGACTGACTTTGCTGTCTGTCCTGCAAAAGAGAAACAAGGCTTCTGCTCGTGGATAGGTGGACTTGAGAGTCCAGTGGCAGCTCACAGCAGAGACTTCACAGCACACACAGCCTGCTGCAGCAGGGATCTCCAGCCACCCACACCAGCAGGATAAGCCCTTCTGCCAGCACACTCCAAACATTAACCACGTTGGTTTAATAAAGCTGAACCACCAGTGCATTGCTGTGCCATGGAAACAGCTTAGCCAAAAGCAGCTGCTCTCCCATGGGAAGAGCTTCATGCTGGAATAACCACAGTGACAGAACAGCTGCACATGAAGGGAAAAAACCAAAAACTTTACAAATCACTTCTGCCAAGTTTACCAGGCTTAAAATCTGATGGGACCACCGATGTCCCTTGGGAGAAGGACCCAGAGAAGACTAAAAAGGAGTCAGTCACCAGTAAAAGGATGGAGAGAGGAGATGCTGTTTCCAGAAAAGAAAAGAAAAAAAAAAGAAAAAAAAAATTAGTCCTTTTCAGTGGGCAGAATTACTTTAACTGGCTCCTCTAATTTCAACTACCTACAGAAGATGAACCCAGCACACACTGGTTAACTCCTGTTAAAGGCAAGAGACAAGTGAAGTGCCCTTATGGGCTGGAAGCACGACAAACCAAGCAGAACAAGGATCAGAGGACACAGAGGGTGCCCACTGGATCAGCCCATCCTTCTTTCCCTCTCTGAGGGCAGCACCCCGACACTTCCCTTCGCACACCAGCTGTGTGCTGGCTCTCTTGTTGCTATTCCCATGGGAAGCCTGCTCCAGCCCCACTCTTTCAATAGCCTTACAGTTTCTGGCTATGGTTTCAGTCCATGTGTCCTTTCCCACTGCTGGCTCTATGGTCCCTGGCTGATCCAGGGTCTCTTCCAGTCAGCTTTTGGCCAAGGAGAACAAACCACCCAGATTAGGATGTAAGTCCCAGCCTTGAGAGGTCTGCACGAGGTTCCCCTACAGCAGTAAGCAGAGACAGCAGGGCAGCACACAACCCACACATGGCTTCCCAAACTACCTCCTTCTTGTGCTCAGCAACCCCAGCTCCAGTTCATTAAGGATCAATAATTCAAAGTCCACAGTTCCCACAATGGACACATCCAAAAGTGATGACCACAAAGCTCTCCCAGCTGCTTACTGCAGCCATGAAGGCAGCTGATGTTGATGTCTTTGGGTCCTGTCTTCCCTGCTGTCTGTATTTCTGCTACATCACACAGAATCACCATGGAAATAGTTTGGGATCCAAACATGACAAGAGGAAATATCTGCCCATCCAACCTGTGTTCCAAACAAGTCAGAAGCCACTGAGCCACGGTGTGCAGCAGGGCTAGAGAACATCACACTAGCAGAACAGGTCCTAGATGAACACATGCTAGCACACCATAAAACAGAGAAAAGCCACTAGGAGGACAGTCACAGATAATTCCTGCACTGCTCAGAGCCCTAGGATTTGGTCAGTTCACACCATTCTGCCAAGCAGCAGACATGGATTTCAGGTTGCTTCCTCCTGGACGAAACCACCAAGTGTGAGACAAAGCTGAGAGAGATGGAGCAGGTCACTGGCAAGTCTAATTCACGTGCAAACCCTGATGGTGCAGCGCTGGCTCCATGCAACTCTGAGTCAGCCTCACAGTGCAGCTGAGATGCACTCCCACCAGCAGAAGCACAGTTTGTGCTGTCCTTGCTGCTCCTGCATTTGAAAACAGGAGACTCACAGCCATTTGGCTTTGTTTTGCCTAGGTGAGCAGGGGCTCTGGCCACCAAAGCAGGAAGAGGCACCATTTGTTCACACTCAGCCACATTCAGTGATGTTGGCACTTCAAAATCACAGAATCATAGGGTCATTAAGGTTGGAAAAGACCTCTGAGATCAAGTCCAACCTTCTACCCAACACTTCCCTGACCACTAGACCATGTCCTGAGATGCCACATCTGCTTGTTTTTTGAACACCCCCAGGGATGATGGCTCCACCACCTCCCTGGGCAGCCTGTTCCAATGTCTGACCACTTCTGCAGGAAAGAAATTGTTCCTAACAGCCAACCTAAAGCTCCTCTGGTGCTTGAGGCCATTAAACTGCTACTGCACATTTTTTTTAGCACTTGCTCCATAAAAAAAATAACTTCTGATACATAAACAAATGAAAAAAGGCCACACTAGAACTAAATTATAAATAAGAGGAAAGAATACAACCACTTCCAGCTTCGTTGCACATAAAACACAAGTTTCAGCTTCCAGACTTTTGTAAATAGATCTTTAAAAGTTGAGAACTCCAAAGAAGTCTGGGTACCCTCACTGAGGCCAGCCTCCTTCCTCCTAGAAAAGGAACAGCTCTACAGACACCACCTGCCCAGCTCTCCTGAATGCAGGAACACCGTCTGTGCACCATGAGCTTCCACCTGCTCCAGAAAGAGGGAAAAACTGAAGTCAGGAAGGCAGACAAATGCAGTAGGGATGAGCACAGAAGGTGGATCAGATGTTGGCACAATGCATCTGAACAAAAGCCTGATACCCTTTAAAAGGACTTTAGGAGTAGCAAGAAGAGACTGAACCAAGCAGGGTCAGATGAGAGGTGGACGGAGCCGTACCCTCACCGTGGCAAACACAAGTGCCCTCCTCCCCGAGGCATTTCCAAGCAGCATCTCGACAGCCCAGCCTGCCCCGCAGCGTGTTCTGCGCGCCGCAGCCGTGGCACGCAGCGAGCGTGGCCCAGGGCGCTGTGCGCATGCTCAAATGCCAGCTCCCGTGTCCGCTCCCACGCAGCTCGCAGGGATGTGGTTCAGCTCCGGCTGTCCCCAGAGCCCCACGCGCGATTCACAGCATACAGCTCTTACCTTGAAAGGCAAGGCAGCAGGAATGTCTGCTGGAAAAGCAGTGCCAGCGGTTACTCCTGCCCGGGCTTTACGCGCAGCAGCCGCGCAGCGACGCTTTCCCTGCCCGCGACCCAAACTTCCCCCTCAGCCTTGCCTCTTCTCATGCGCATCTGCTGCCTCCAACCAGCACACCGCCTCCCCTGAACCAGGAAGGAAGGAAGGAATCAACCGCAGGCAGTGCTGCAGCCTCCTTCAGGAAGAGGAGTCCTGGCAGTCCTCGGCGAGGGACGGGACACGCACCCCTCCTTCAGCCCGCAGTTAACCCCAGCAGCACTCCTCCGGCCGGCGCCCAGCCGCTGGGCGAGGCAGGGAGAGGGCGCATGCCTACGAGACACCGCACCAGTGGTAACCCAAGGCGAGGCCTGAGGGAAAGCTCTGTTCTCATCTGTCCTTCTCCCAGCGACTCAGCTGCATTTTCCCTCCCGACAGCGCTGCCAGGGAGCACAAACCCACCGTGCAGGAACGGCCAGGCTACTCGCAGAGCAGCGGCTGTCTCCCACGCTTCTGCAGGCAGACCTCAGCTGTGGAAAATTGCTGCTTCCAGAGGGGTCAGGCTCTTCCTTCGGAGCGGGGTTGGAGAGCTCTGCTGGCAAAGCAGGACGGAGGCAGTCCCTTAAAACACGGCTGCCAGGGTAGAAGTTATTCACCATTCAATTCAGCTACGGCAGACACAGACAAAGCTTCCCCCCTGCTTTTCTCTACAGTCTGCAAATCGCTGGAGGAGCATCCCCATTGCAGTCGTTTACCTTGGGACCTCAGACATGTCGTTTGACCTTCTGGGTACTACTGTCACCCAACAGGCAATCAGCTAAGTGCAGGACCCTGCTGCAAGCCAGGTGCGGCACCCAAAGCAGGACATGAAATACAACCACAATCACAACCACCACGGCACAGCCCAGACTCATCTGTCTCCAGCCAGAGACTATGTACTGATCCATGTAGCCCTCCTGCAGGAAAACTGGACACAAAACCTCCTGCTTAACACAACCCTGGGTTATCTGCAACACCCGCAAAGGCTTATGTGCAGGAGGAGCCTTTGTCGGGACCTGCTTTGGGATTCTCTCCAGTGCTATTCACCTCCAGATGGGCTGCCCAAGTGCTTGCTGGCTCTGCATACCAGGGCTGCATTACCAGGACCTGATTAACTGGAACATTTAAAGCAGAAATAGCCAAAATGAAGAGAAAACACTGGGGTAGCTCTTTGCTCTCCATCGTGAGCTCCCAAGCTGCATTGTACAGTTGTGGGAAGCATCATGCATCTGCAGAGCTTGCTATGACAGCGGTGACATCCAGCAAGAGCCAAGGGGGAGATGGTGAGCTGCCAGTGAGGAGAGGCCACTACTCCACACTTCAAAACTGAGCCCCAGCCCCTGCACACTTAGGGGCACTGGGGAATGCTCAGGTATGCTCAGAGCTCTCTGGATCACAAGGCAGCTGGACTCAACTCCCAAAAGACAGTTTTCTGAACATGGAGCAAGCTGCAGCCAGGCTGCTGCTGGCCCTGGAAAACATTCCCTTTCTACTCAGGAGGGGCTTTCTGTTCAGTCCTTACCAGCTGGTGGCCTGGCCTCAGGAGAGAAGATGGACTGCAACATTCCAGGAGTTCTCAGGGATTCAAAGATGCCATTGAAAAGAAACATTAAAGACTCACAGAAGGTTGGAAGGAACCTTACAGATTGTCTATCCAACCCCACTTCCATGGGTAGGGACACCTCCCCTTAGCTCAAGTTACCAACCAGAGTTCCTCTGCACCTCAGCAGTCTGCTCAGCAGAGAAAAGGAGGGTGCCATAAGTCAAAACTCTCTACCTTGGCAATCTACTCCAGAGAGACTCAGTGGAGAAAAGGAAGATGCCACAAGCCAGATCTCCAGAGAAGCAGGCTGCTGTTCCTTGAGACTTTAACTGAAGTTCACAAACAGCCCAGGCTGACACCTGATAACATCCATGGGAAAGCACCAGAGGTATCTGCAGCTGCTGCCTGGAGCCCTGCTTAGTTTTCCCGAGAGGCTGGATCCTGCATTACATCATCCATCTGATAGCCAGTTAATCATGTTAATAACACAACCTGCAACAATCTAGAGCAACTACCACCAAGATCTACTCCAGTACTAGTGGTTAATGTAACACCAAACTTAACTGTGTCACAAGACCAGCTAGCTGTTCATTTAAACAAACTGACACAAATCCTCCAGCTTGAGAAGTTTAACAGTGAGCACAAGTCCCAAAGAAGATGGGGCAGAAGCTCCACAGCTCCTTGCATTAAAGGCAGTAGCAGCTCTGTCGCTCACCTCTGATGGCAGCCCTTAACTGATGCTTAAGGATGAGTCAGGAAGCAAACAAAGGCAGAAGGACCCTCCTGTCAATCCCTTCCCTAAAACCCTTTTGAGTGTTGGGAGTGGATTAGGTGGCCTGGAGTTTCTCCACTGACCACTCAAATTCCTTTAGAGCCCACAAGCCCACTGAGTTCTGCCACAGACAGCAGCAGCGAGTTCTGCTCTTCAGTTACCTACAGGAAAAGGTCTCTCCTGCTGTCACAGTCTGCTGCCTGTCCATTTCAACAGCAGCTCCCAGCTCTGGCATAAAGATGGATGCAAGGTGATTACCCACAACATCTTAAAGCACAAGTCAGGATTTTGTAATTTTCCTTCCCCAAACTATACTAAAAATATATTATTATTTTAACCAACTCCTTTATTTGTTTATTACTCCTTCATTCTGTAGAATTCTTTGAGAGGAAGTAAAATATTACAGTGACATCATTGCTGAATCAAACTAATTAGCTGTGTGACTTCACTAACTAATTCAGTAAGCTCCAAGTGGGGAGGAAGTTAGAGTCATAAAGGATCAGCACTTTTGTGGAGATGTAGCCTCAATTTGTCCTCAGAATTAATCAGAGCCCAAGAGCCTGAATTCAGAATTCCCTCGCAGATTTTTGGAACACAGTGAAGTGGCTTTGAATACAGTAGTGGTGATTCCAGATCCTTTTTCCTTCCAAGAGATGTACAAAATACGTGTCATGGTGCTGATGTTTTCTTAGCTAGCACCAACCTGCTACAGGGCCCAACTCCAGTCTCCAGCATTAGCATTTGCTGTCTTCAGAGCCCAGCCTTGGCACCAGAGAAGCTGATGACATTCAGATTTAACAGGTACAATGTCACCTTGCCACTTTTTTTTTTCCTGAGGACTTGTGAGAAGTGCTCTATGTGAGAAGTGCTCTATGTCATAAGGCTATGGCTTGCTCTTGGCAAAGACACATGGTTTGGGCTTAAGCAGAAAATCCTGAGTCCTGCTGCCAGCCAAGAAGACCCATGCACATCCAGAGATAAGTTGCACTGGAGGAACTCCTTCATGCTGCCTCCACTTATGTTATCACACTCACCTTCTTTCTGCCACAGCATGACCACACCTATCTGCTCCCAGACCACAACCTCTCTCAAGGTGGCCCAGTGCCCTGCTAGCTTGAGACTTGCTCATCCCAAGGCAGTTTGACAGGAGGAGAGTATCCTGCCCTTCCCTGATCCCAAGCCCAGATGCTCTGGGCTGTTCAAAGACAGGTGACAGTGTCCTAGCTCACAGAAAGGGAAATCCCTGGGCTGAACCACTGAGTGTGCCCAGGCTGGGTCATCTCCAGAGGGAGTACTGGGCCACCCTCCTTAGTCACACACAGCTTCTGCCAGTCCCATTTCTGCCTCCAGTTCCAGCTAGATCTGGCTAGTCTGCACTGACTTCCCAGTCCAGGGAAGTATTTTTTATTCCAAAGCATTTTGGTTTCAGTTTTCAACACCAAGCTTCTGCTGACCCCTTCACAACCCCTTCCCTAAAATTCTGCTATCTGCTGAACAATGCCAGCTACAAAGCTGTCCCTCAGACCACGCTAAAAGCTGCTTCCCCATTAACCTCCTTTGCCACTGCTGCCTGCTCAGAGGCTACACACAGCAGTCGTGTGGGGGGAGACCATGGAGACATGCAAAGTCATAAGCAGATCTGGCAAGATCACTGCCCAAGACCCAGATCAGCTAAGCCAAGTTCAGCAAGATCTGCCGGCGGACACAAAGAGATGTACTACCCCTGAAAACAAAGGCAATGGAAGACAGATGGTGTCCTCATACCTCTCCAGGCCACAGCTCCAGGGACCATCCTACCTTTGGCATGGGTGGGATGTCACCTGGATACAAGCTGTGTTGAACTGCAGACAAAGCAAGCAGAAGACCTCTTGCTGAAAAGCTGGACACAGCAGGTGGATTCACAGCATCCTCAACACACTAACACCTCTTCATCACCTCTTCCAGTCCCTGTGCTGAGCTTTTCTAACCCCCTTCTCTGCCTCTTGGTCAAGGCAACACCTCACAGCTCCACTGTGAAATCAGAAACATCACTGGGTTTCAGACAGTCCTCAGGCTGGGTCACTGCTCAAAGCAGGGGATGAGGCTGGGGAAAATTCAAGCACATGACACCAAGATACCCTCGGGGCAGGAAAATAGCTCAGCTGCTCTGGAGGACTCAGGACTGAATTCCTCCCCCAAGTCTAACAGAGATAAAGCAGCTCACACAGCTACACCACTGAATACCACTGGGAACTCTCTTGTCAGAATAGGTCAGTAGGCAGCTCAAAGTTGAGCTCCCACCACGCTAATGCATCCTGAACAATGTCACTCAAGAGGGAGGCTGAAGGGCTAAAGTAACCACACCTGTAGCTTGAAGTCCCAAATAGTGCAGGAACCTCTGCTCCCAATATGCCAATACGCTCTGTGAAAGAGCTGCCACAAGCCCAAGAGCTGATTTTGAAACAGTATCTAGTCCCAGCTTTGCTCTCTACATTAGGATTTTGGAGGAGCTGAGCAGAGCAGGTGGGAAGGGCAAAATGAGCCTTCAGCACATACCCACGCCTCCACAGAATAAAGGCAACAAGTTCATTAGAAAACAAACTGAACATGTTTTCAAAGAGGAGGCAGCAGGCACTCGTGCGGCAGCTATTGATCCATTGGTCAGTTAAAAACGCAAGCCCAAAGAAGTTGGCAGCAGCACAGAAATCCCACCACAAATGCTCTTATCTATTTTGTGCTCCAGTCTTTGTCCTCTCCTCCAACATAAGGCTCCAACACTCCCCTCTGCCATGCACTCGGTGACTCAAAAGACCTCAAAAGCATCCCAGGTTGGAAAGTCACTGCAGCATGGGTATGGAGCACTTCTCCTGTGGGGACAGCTGAGAGAGTTGGGGCTATTCAGCCTCGAGAAGAGAAGGCTCCAGGGAGATCTTATAGCAGCCTTCCAGTACCTGAAGGGGGCTACAAGAAAGTTTGGGAGGGATTTTTTTACAAGGGCTTGTAGTGATAGGATGAGAGGCAATGGCTTTAAGCTGGAAAAGGGCAGATTTCCAGTGGGTATTAGGAAGAAATTCTTTCCAGTGAAGGCAATCAGTACCAGAACAAAAGAACGGAGTCCCAAGACAAAGCCAGGACAGGTTTAGACTGGACGTTAGGACATTAGTTCTTCAAAGAAAAAGTGATTGGCATTGGAATGGGCTGCCAGAGAAGGTGGTGGAGTCACTGCCCCTGGAGGTGCTTAAAAGGAGACTGGATGAGGCACTTAGTGCCTCGGTTTAGTTAATTAGAAGGTGTTAGGTGATAGGTCCGACATGATGGTCTCGAAGGTCTTTTCCAACCTGGTTAATTCTGTGGTGAGACACTGGAACAGGTTGCCCAGGGAGGCTGTGGATGCCCCCTCCCTGGAAATGTTCACAACCAGGCTGGATGGAGCCTCGAGCAACCTGATCTAGTGGAAGGTGTCCCTGCTCATGCTCTTTACGGTCCACTCCTACCCAAATCACTCTGTAGTTCTGTGGTGCTGGCTTTAGTCCACAATTTCTTCCCCAAATGAAGCTGTGCTGAACCTCAGGGGTTCCTCTCACTCTTAGATGGGTGGCTTGCTTTTGATTTTGAGAAATAAACAATAAAACTCACCGGACCGATTTTCCTTCATCACCAGCCAGAAATCTAATCTCAAGTTATCAGCAGTACCCCAAGCACAACTCCCATCAATCTATCATTTAAAAGTTAGGTGCTGCGGGTAGCAACATGTGTGGATCTCACAGCTGCAGCGAGCGGGGCTGCCTGCATCACAGCAACTCATTTATTCTCAGAAAGGCTAACTTAATCTGGCAGGGAATGTTCTCCAAGCCTCCTCACACAGAAAAGCTTTTATTTTGGTTGGCTTAACAACAATACAGCATATCCAAAAACGTGGAAGGATGCTAAAGAAGAACACTGCCCTTGTGTTTGGAGTCCTCTGGTACTTTTGTCTGAGAAGTTTCTCTTGGTAACCACAGACTTGGAGAAAACATAAAGTGCCTCTGTTGGGTTTAAAAGCCCAACTGTATTTTCAAGACAAAATATACAACAGGCTCAGGCTACTCCCTCCCTCACATACAACTGTCTTGACAGAGCTTGACTGTGCTGCTAATAAAACTAAAATCCAGCAAAGGTTGTTTAGTATTAGACACCACATTTACTTCCAACCACGTATCTGCACAGCAGGCCTGGTGCTCAGCACGTCTGGCCCAGGCTGTGCCACCTGCCCCTGGAAGGTGACTTTTCCAGCCCAGACAATACAGTAATAAACTTCAGAAGACATTCAAAAGCTCTCTGAATTAAGAAGCTGTGTAACAACATCATGAAACACTTCAGGGACAGCAGTCTTCAGATTTCCAGCCCCCACCATCTATGGAGGGAGCAACCACTAATTAAGCAATCGGAAAACTTTTATTCAATGCTTTTAAATTCTAGTTCTTATTTTCCCCTTATTTTCAAGGGGTACTGTACCCAAAGTCATGCTTTTAGTTATCTGAACCAGAGTGCAGCAACAGTCACCATATCACCTGTGTCACACAGACATAGCATGAAGTGGTCCTCATGTGGATCTACCCCATACAAGGCAGATCACAGGAGAAACAAGTCCCTTGGACTTAGAGGGGTTTAGAATCCCACCATGGTGGGGTTTGGAGGAGGCCTCTGGAGATGTCCAACCACTCTGATAAAGCAGGGTTACCCACAGCAGGTTGCTTAGGAATACAACGTCCGGGGCTGGACTGGAATCTCTTTCTGCAGAGGAGACTCCACAACCTCTCTGGGCAGCCTGGCCCAGGGCTCCAGCACCTTCACACTAAAGAAGTTTCTCTTCCTGCTCAGATGGAGCCTCCTGGGTTCCAGTTCCAGTTTGTGCCTGTTGCCCTGTCACTGGGTACTACTGACAAGAGTCTGGCCCCTTCCTCTTACCCCTCCACCCTTCAGTTTTTGCTGAGCACTAAGATCCCCTCTCAGGCTACTCTTCTCCAGGCTATTGTTTTTAGCTTTACAACAGACATAGCTGTATGAGTCTAACCCTCTGTGCTCTTAGGAGTGTCACCACCATCCTGCTGCAAAAGAAAAGCTGGCACTGTGCAAGGACCACAGCATGGACCATGCCTGAGAGAGCTCCTTTGGTACAAGGCCAAAAACACGCTCCCAAATGGTATCCAACAATTTAGTAATTCAAGAGCAAGGGTGGGGGGGGGNAGGAGGGTGAGGAGGAGGGGGGGGGGGGGGGGGGAAAAAAAATCAGAGAGATCTGAGCTTTAAGAGAAACCAGAGGAGAAAAAAACCCCAAACAACACAACACTCCCCTTGTTCCTATCTGTCAGGAACTGCTGGCCCAAGAATAGCCTATTCAGAAACCAGGAAACTCAGAGAGCAGCAGGGAAGGGCTGAGTCATGGCCACTTGGAAGGGGAAAAAAAAAAAAAAAAAGCACCACCACCCAAAAGGGAAGGAGAGAAAACATGGACAGCAGCTGTTCTGGGGCTTGGAGATATGAGCAAGCCAATCCCAAACACATTAGCCAGTCCTTGTTTTTTCAAGCTCTGCAAATGTACGGTGCTGCCATAAAAAGCAGTCGACCCTCCCTCTGGCTCCAGGGAGGCAAATTTAGCTCTGGTTGGATCAGGGAGGGTTCCCGACAGCAGCCTCTTAACACAACACACACCCCCAGCCCTGCACGGCTGCCAGGACACAAGCTGGTCCCCTTTTACACCCTGATCTTTGCCTATCTTTGTTCCTCTACAGTATTTGCATCTCAGTATCACAAAGACTTACATGCTGGACAAAAGCTTTCCAGAAGTGCAGTCTGCTTCAGGGATTGCATTAGCAGAGGGGCAAGGAGCCATTTCCCTTGCCCATACTGGAAGACCATGAGCTACAGCACAACTTGAAGGGTTTCCTATAACTCTCTGTGAAGGGGTGAGCAGAAGACAAGTGCCCCCACCTCACAGCCAGCCTCAGCACTGCCCAAACAGCTCCCAGAAAAGGCCAGGCTAAGGTTCAGTTCTTCTCAAGTCTGTGACACTCTTTGTCCTGTAACCTAAACTAAATCAATTTTACAATAATTCTCCCCAGGACAGTAATCTTTTTTCACTCATCCATAATCTAGAAGATTATGCCTGCTCTTCAGCTGTGGGGAAGCACAAGGGATTTGGGAGCAGCAAGGGCTTATTTTTAATACAATTCTTCAGTGACCACTCACAAACCTGGGAGGAGGCTGTGTCTTTGCAGCCAAGTAACTGCACTTGTTTGAAAAAACTCTCCATTTCACTGTGTAGTGTGAGGTCCTGGAAAGTTAACAGATGCAAAGGTACAAGTGAGAAAACCCTCAGAGCACAGCTGAGCCCAGCTGTCCCCAGTGGCTGCTAAGAGAGTCCACATTAAAGATAGCTGCGCTAAAGTGGGGCCTCACACAGATGTGTGTTGTGAAGCAGCTTCCTTCCTACCACCATCCTATGATCCAGCTGAGCTCTCTGTGCTCTCAAACAACCTGTTTTCACCACAAATACAACACATGTAAGACTGCAGCCATGAAGCAGCTCAGAATGAATAAGCCCAAAGGCAAACTGTAACAGCAGCTGAAAGTCGCCCTAAGTGCTCTGTGCTAGAAATAAAAATTGAGCTCCACTGCCTCAGAGACTTTGCATTGTTGAGAAAATGGGATCTGTTCTAATTGTGATCCCTTTGACCAGAGCAGGAGATCTGTCCTTTGCAGAGCATGCCAAGATCTGACAGTGCCTATGAAGATCACACTGCTCCTCTCCAGTTGTGAGAGAAACAACAGGAAAGCAGCCAGGTGACTATCACATCCCAAGGCAGAAGTTGCTCATCATGTGTTTTATGAAAGAAAAAAAAAGATACAAACACATCTGTCTGCAAACTTGTGTGCTTCAGTGCCTCACTCTGAAAACTTCGGGTCAGCTGGACTCAGGCTAGAGTACTTTGCCTGCAGAACAGCTGTAAAATCAGGTCCTTGAAACAAAACCAACACAACTCCTCCAACTATTTGAAGAACAACTGAAGTTCCCACTGCAAACCACCACTTTGACTGTATTGGGGAAGAGAGAAGAGCGCTGTACAGCCAAAATCTTTCCTCCTAGAACATTACTGACTGTTGCTAAGAGCCATGAGGCAAATCACCATCTGTGTGTTGCTTTCCACCTCTGCTGTCCTCCCTGTTTCCAGCAGCTCTGCACAGATCAGTCTGGAAGAAGACCTTCTTCCTGCTGTTTGATGAGAAGTTGGAATACCTGAATAGAAGCTTCAAGGTATAGTCAGCCCTGCTGCTTTTGCTATTATTTTAACGTCCATATTATGCATATACAATTTCCTCCTTGTCTCTCCTGGCAGGCACCAATCTTCTTCTTGCCTGGGTGCAAAGCTGTGTAAACATGAGTCTGCACACAGAAAAACTCTGACAGTACCCACGGTACATTCACCACACGCACAGAGCTGTGGCAGCACCAGCAAAAGTGATGCACAGCCCCTACAAAAATAAACATACAAAATTGAAGAGTTTTAAAAACTTGAGTTCTTTCCTTCTAGGATATTCTCTCCTGATTAAAGCAAGTATAAGAAACCAACTGTAGGGCTTTACAATAGCACCACAAAACAGACATACCACAGCTAATTTCATAATTCTCTTTACCCATGAGCAAAAACCTGGTCTTGGATCAGAGCAGATAGTAGAAACCTGTGTATCTCCTTCCAAAACCACTCATCAGCCATATCTTTTAAGTGCAAGCATTTAGTTGCTAAATTCCCATCTGGAGGAGAAAAAAAAAAAAAANCTACATTAGTGAGTAACACTGGCAATGGAAACACTCCTGCAGATGACAACACTGTGCCAAGGACCCAACCCCCACCCTGAAGCACAGATAGTGTGGGTGTTGTTGGACAGACTCTTATCTCACCCCTGGTTGAAGGCTCTTCAGCTACAGGAGTGCATTAGCTGTGCTCCTCGAGTGCCTCCACCTATGGTGCTTCCCTCCCCCCGGAAGGAAAGCAGTCACCACACTTTGCATCACTCTGATTTCCCAGGCACAGAAAACCTGGCTAGTTATGAAGTGAGCTTCACAAACATCCTTCTCAAACTAAACAAGGTCCTGGTGGAGACACCCTCCCTCCTTCCCAAACTGAAGCAGCCGAGGCTGAGCTTCAATTAAAACAGAAACGTGAAGAAGTGAATTTCAGGTATAGAAGCTGTTGAGGCAACACAAGAAGAAACTGAGGAAGGTCTTGCATCTTCCTAGGAAGGGCTCAGGTTCTGATACAGAAGCTCCCTCACTGTTACTGTGCCAGTCAAGCCTGGCAAGATCTTCCATTACTCAGCATATAAACATGCACATTCCCTCTCCCAGCATCCCCCTGAGTGCAACCTTAAGCAGAGCAGCCACTGCAGCATCATCACTCCTAGAACCACACCTGGGGAGGGCTGAACATGCTTGCTCCACTTGGCATCATTCAGGGGGCACCTGGAGACTCCATCACCCTGCTCTTATTACAGCCTCATCACCTATCTGTGCTCAGGCCACACCATTGGATAGACAGCCTCTTATCACCAGTTCCCAAAGTCATTGACTCCCTGCCTCCAAGCAGGAACTCCTCCTCACCTAAGGAGAGCAGAGCAGGTACGTTGTTGAACACTTCCACAGAATCATAGAATCATTTTGGTTGGAAAAGACCTCCAAGATCATCAAGTCCAACCATCAACCCAACACCTCCATGGCCATTAAGCCATGCCCCCAGGTCCCATGGCCACACCTTTATTGAACATCTCCAGGGATAGTGACTCCACCACCTCTCTGGGCAGCTTGTTCCACTCTAGCAGCACAGAAAATTTTCCTAATCTCCAGCCTAAACTTCCCTTGGCACAATTTCAGGCTATTCCCTCTCATTCTATCACCTGATACTAGAGAGAAGAGACTGACCCCTACCTCACTGCAGCCTCCTGTCAGAGAGTTGTAGAGAGCAATGAGGTCTCCCCTCAGCCTCCTGTTCTCCAGACTTAACAACCACAGTTCCCTCAGCTGCTGCTCACCAGACCTGGTTCTTCAGACCCTTCACCAACTTTGTTGTCCTTTTCTGGACACACTCAAGCAACTCAATGTTCTTTTTGGAGTGAGGAGTCCAAAACTGAACTCAATATTCAAGGTGTAGCCTTACCAGGGGATTTCTGAGGGACATTGCCACAGAGAAGCCTTTGGGAAAGAGAATTTTATCCTGCACTTTGCACACCAACTTGAGTAAATTTAGTTCCTAAAAATGAATGACATAGTACAGTTGTTTATCACACTATACAATACTCCAGTTTCCCCTACTGCCTACTCCAGTCATACACTCCAGAGAGCAGGAGGGCCCCTGCTGAAACAAAAGCCCCATTTCAAGCATGTTGGTTGAAAGGGAACAAGCAGAGAGGCATCTTCCATATTCACAGAGTTTCTCATCAAGTTTTCCATGCATCCTCAAAGCACTATAGTTATAATTTAAAACATTCCCACCTAGTTTACCACCTGATATTTTAGGCTCAGCCTTGAATGTGACAACCACCAGCCCCCTCATCAGTTCTCACTGGTGCAGGGAGGCCATCTCTGAACAGCTTTTCCAGTGACACCTTGGGCCAAATGGCACACATGGAAGATTGCAGCAACTTGGAGAAATTTACCCTTGAGTGTGATTCCTGTGGACAATCCAGAGGACACTGGCACCAGCATGTCCATCCCAGCCTTGCTGTTCCTGCTCAACTGGATGGCCTTGCAGCTCCTCCCAAAAGTCCTAAGCCTCATCCCTACACTTAACAGCAATTCCAATCCTCTGTGCTTTTCATTAATCAACTGAACATTGTCCTAACAGCTCCTACCATTTTTCCTCTCCAGTCCACTTGGATGGCAGAACCAAGATCACTCTAATGATTAAAGACCAGCCTCCCACTAACATTTATTTATTGGCATTTGCTGTTGCACTGTGCTACCTATTAGCTGAATGAGCTCGCCTCATTTCACAGGGTTCACAGTGCTGATGGACAACTACATTGTCCCCATCATAATTTCTCCTCCTGCTTGTCAAGACATCTGAGCCTCTTTCAGCTCCTCTAAAATGGGCCCATCATTCCCGACTGAACAGACAGTTCCAGCCCAAATTCATCTCTCCTGAGCAGGGATAACTGGAATCACACACTTGTACCTCGGCCTGGCTCCCTCCTCTCTCAGGGATCTGTTTGGGTAATAGATCATAGCTGCTCTTCTCACAGCTGTGCCCTGCCAGCAGCTCCCTGCCCTCGTCTCTGCAAGCTGGCAGGACCTGGGTCCGGCTGGAGCGCTCACCTTACAGCGGAAAGTCTTTTCCCAAGTACACGACCTCACTTTCTACCCGATTAAATTTCACCCCGTGCATGCAGTTCCTGCGCTCCAGCACATCCCGACCCTCCCAGCCCAACGCTTCCCTGAGCTGCCAAGGGTGGAAAGCTGAAGCTTTCTGAGATTAAAAAATGTAGCTCTTTGTGGGCTACGGACAGCATTAACCACCAGTGCCAGGCCCGGGCTGCCTCTTCTCCTCCCGGCCCACGTTCCCACCTCTACAGATCTCCTCTTCCCGGGACGCAGCTCCGCAGCAGACGGAGGGCCCTTCCCCTCTGCCTGGAGACGCGAGTTCCTTCCCCGGAGAGTTAGCAGAGGATTTATTGGTATCCCTCTTTTTCTTATCGGCGCCCGATGGTACTAGACTCCCGCGTTCCCCGGG
>VWZE01020451.1:312603-327941 GCA_013396675.1 Eubucco bourcierii
GCTCCGGGGCGGGGCGGGCTGGGGGCGGGCGGTGCCGCGGCGGGGCGGGGACAGGCTCTCTTGCCTCGGAACTGTGCTCTGTTTACCGAGCAGCGCGCCTCCAGGCTGTGGTCGGGGTTCGCACCCCGCGCCAAGCTGAGGAGGGGCCTACTCCTCTCCACCAGGCCGCGCCAGGCTGGGTCAGGGCCTGGTCCCGGTCCCCATCCCGGTCCCCATCCCGGTTCCCATCCCGGTCCCCATCCCGGTTCCCATCCCGGTTCCCATCCCGGTTCCTCCAGCTGGGCTGCACCGGGCCAGGAGCTAGGACAGAATGTGACCACAGACAGCTCCTGTGACCTCGGCCGCAGTGTCCTGTCCTGTCAACCCGCCGGTGTCCCAGGCCTGGGGTGCCCCCCGGGGGGGAGGCGAAGCCAGCATGAGTGTCACCATCTCGCTGGCGGACATGGTTCTGGGGACATCTAATCGCCAGGGGCCCCAGGTCGGTGACCTCCTAGAGCATCGCCACCCGCAGGAGGTGACAGCACAGGTTGGAGAAAACAAGAGAGGTCTCTTGGAGCCCGCTGATAACATGACCAGGGGAAAGCTTGGCTCAGTTCATCAGCAGCCCTGGATCGAGGAGGCAGAGAGGCAGGCGAGCCACCCTAGCAGGCCCCCGGGCAGCAAAGAGCTGCCAGCCCCAGGCCAGGCAGCCACCGGGGAGTGATAAAGGGTGCAGCTGAAGAAGATGATTGAAACGGCTGAGGAGATTATGACAAACGTGAGTAAACGTCCTCTGGATCTTGCTGGTCTTACCCTACAAGGTGTCACACAGTGAGGTGTGACCTGTGCCACATCCTGCCCAACATGAGGTCCTGCCCTATATCCAGCCCTATGCGATGTTCTGCCCTGCCCAGTGTGCCATCTTGCACAACAGTGTCCTGTCCCATGCCGTGTCCTGTTCTACACAAGTACCTTGCCCTATGTGTTGTCCTGGCTTACGCCATATAACCCTGCCCTGTCCTGCCCTACACAGTGTCCTGCCCTATGCAGGCTCCTGCTGTGTGTAGTGTCCTGCCCATGTCATGACACCTGCTGTCCCAGAAACAGAGAGCCCAGCAAAAGTGTGGAGTCACCTTTCTGACTCCAGTGGCCCCAGCTCCACTGTGGGGAATAGTTAAAGGGCAGTGTTTTAACACAATCACCAGCCAAAGTTTCTTTTTGTCACTTCTCATGTGCCCCTAGGGCTCTTGCTCAGGTCTGTTTGGTCCCATCCTGCCCTGGCAGCTGTGCCTGGTCACCCCGGGCTGGAGCACACAGCTCTCACTTCCTCAGCTTGAACAAGAGCATCCCTGTCAGGGTCCGCTTCTCCTCTCTTCCCCATGGTTGTGCTGCCTCCCTGGCAGGCTGTCCTCACACTAAGGCAGGATCCTGTAGGAGACATCGCTGTGGCACAAGTTCAAGTTACTTGGGTGCTCGTGTTAGATTCTGAATGGGAAACACAACCTGGAATATCAGGGACCCTCCTTGCTCGAGCCACTCATTGCAGCATGAGGATAAGTTACAGAATCACAAAGTGGTGGAGGCTGGAAAGGACCTCTGCATATCACCTAGTCCAACCCCCTCCCCTGCTAAAGCAAGATCACCTGGAGTAAATCACCCAGGAACATGTCCAGGCAGGCTTTGAATGCCTCCAGAGAGGGAGACCTCAGCCTCTCTGGGAAGCCTGTTCCAGAGCTCTGCTGCCCTCAAAAGTGTAGATTTTTTTCCTTATGTTTATGTGGAACCTCCTGTGTTACAGTTTGTGTCAACTGCCCCTTGTCCACTTGAGTTGTAGTTGCCTGCCCTGGTGTTGTCTCCACAGGCAGCATAGGGTTGCCCCATAGCAAATCCAGTATTTCTTCAACCCTTGCGAGGCCATCCCCATCTCACATGTTGTGACACTGGCTTCGAGCACAACCACGAGGCAAAAGCAAAAGGTGACAGAACTTTGCCAGGGTGAGTGAACTGGAATTGGGATGCTTGTCCCCTCTGAATATCTCCCACTTTGGTTTTGGGGAGCTCCATGGGCATGGGCATGGTTTGGCCCAATGTGGCTGATGCTGTGGCAGCACATTTGAGTCCCAGAGGCATCCTCAAGCCACAGTATTCAATGACACTCTCCCTCCTCTCCATGTCCCCCAGAGCCCATGGGAACCCAGCATCCCTGACCAGACCCATATTCCTCATGTCATGGACATGATGCAGGAAATGCTCACCACCTGAAATGCAGGAAATGCTCCCTGAAAACCACCGTCGAGGGCTTCCAGGAGGAGCTGCTGCTCCTGGAGGACAATTCCCAGAAGGTGCCTACATAGAGCTGGGACCATTGCTGGAAAGCTCTCAGCAAAGGGGTTGAGGACCTGCACAGATGGCAAGGGTGCAGGGGGTCCCAGGATGAGATCCTGGGCTCAAGTTCCTTCCCACCCCAAGGCCAAGCTGGGAGGTGTGGGGTCTGCCTTGGGGCCCAGGGGTTTTAGACAGACAGTGCCTGCAGCCACAGAGCCCAACTCTGGCCCAGGTTGGATCCTGCCAATCCCTGCCTGCATCTGCTGATGCTGACCCACATCATCCCCACCCCTGCAGATGACAAACCCCCAATGCCTCTGTTTAACAGGCTGATCTGGAGGAGGTGCAAGAGAAGTTGGTGCAGCAGGACAAGCATAGTCACCTCTTGCAGAGCATCCTGGACCAACTGGTGAATAGGGGCAGCCCTGACAGGGGCTGGCACTGTGCAGAGAGGCATGCAACACCAACTCCCTAGGACTGTCCCCAAGCTGTCCAGGGTTAGGTTTTGGCAAAGCAAGCTTCCCAAGGGCTGACTTGGCTGAGGTGACCTGTCTGAGCAGGTGTCTGTCCCCATAAAGTTCTTCTGACAGGGGCCATGTCACCCTCCCAGCAACTGGAGCAAAGACATCCATCTCTGGGTGTCACAGTGCTGTGGCCATTTCCACTAATCTTGTCCCTCTTGCAGTGCCAGGAGGATTTTACTCTCTAGACTTTGAGGCCCTGGGGAACTTGCAGGGCTGGGGACAGAGTGGAGCTGGAGGTAGTGGCAAGGTTTGAAGTCTCCCTTTCCATCCCAGGGACTGCCCACACGCTTCCCTCCTGGAACAGGCTGGAAGGGCTCATTTCTTTCCCTGTTGTAGGTGGAGATGGGAGCTGCACCAGAGCTTTCTCTGCGGGTTGACTGCTGGTGAGGTGTGTGCAGGCTCCCAAGTGCCAGACTCCTTTACCAGGGGCTGGCAGCGTCCCTCAGCTCGTGAACAGCATGGGGACCTCTCTCTCCAAAACCTCAGGGCCTGTTTAATTTCAGAAGCTCTCCAACGAGGAGCTCAGTCCTGAGGCGTCACAGGGGCTGGCCCATGAAGCCTCATGCAGGCTGAGCTGGCTTCTGGAGCAGCACGAGGCTGTAAGGACCCACATCAGCCACCAGGAGAGCCAGTTCCAGCAGCATGGTGAGCAATGACATCCCCACCATGCCAGGCCACTATGTTGGACTGTGCCACCAGACCTTTGCCAGGTCTAGTCCTATGCCATTTGGGCACCCAAGCCACAGCTCCCTTGTCCCTCTGCCTCACTGCTAGCCTCAGTGGCATGGCTGGTGGTGATGGCCACTGCCCTCTGTGGCACCCCAGAGCTGGCCACACCTAGGACCTGGCAGCAGTGCTGTGGGTCTCCACAGCCAAAAAGCCACTTCACTTTGGGATGGTGTCATGCTGGGAGCCTGCAGGAACTGGCACTGCCCAGAGCAAAGCTTTGATGTCTGTTTTCAGCTGCATCGGGAACCTTGGAGGATGTGGCTGCCCAACTGGAGAAGGTGCCCAGTGAGATGAGACATCAGCAAGATGAAGAAGAAAAGGAGCCCAGCTACCCGGGCTTTGGGGGGCTGCCCGAGGTTGTGGGGGGCTGCAGCCCCACACCCGACTTGCTGGGGATGTACTGGGGCATCTCTTGGGTTGTCCTCACTGGCCACTCACTGGGACCACCCATAAGCACACCTCCCTGCATTGTCTGGGTCCTGCAACCACACCATTTCTCACCTAGGGCCACATTTGTCCTCCACAGGGGCCAGATTTTGGCAGGGAGGTGCTGGGCCAGGTGGGGCAGCTGCAGGAGCAGTGCGTGAGACTACAGGAAGCTGTGGAGTGGCTCTGGGGTGACACCAAGGACACCCAGGTGAGCATAGCCCCAGGCTCAGGCTGGGAGCTACTTGGTCAACATGTGAAACAGGGTGGGTACAGGCTTGCCCAAAGTTGGGATGTCCCTGTTCTGAAGCAGCTCAGCATGACACGATTTTGTGCCTGTGCCATGCTGGTGAAGCTGTCAATGAACAATGATGAGTGGCACAGGGAAGGGTGGGTGGCTGAGGGTCTGTGGCAGGCAGGGAACCCGTGCAGGATGATGGAGCACCCAGCCTTGAGCAAGCTGCTGCTGGAGCAGGGATTGGAGAACACAGGGATGGTAGCAGGGCTGGGGAGGTCTGCAGGGGATGGCTGACAACATGCCCCCCTCAAGAAGCACTCAAGGCTGCACTGGAGACCAAAGCAAGCCAGAAGGAGCTGCAACGTGCCATGGTCCAGCTGAGTGAGAGGATGTCCTTGCTGGAACAGGACAGGCAGAAAACCCTGGAGAAGCTGCTCAGCAAGATGGACTCCAAGGTAGCAGTGTTACCCAGGGAGGATGATGGAGATACGGGGATGCACCAGACCAGGTGAAGCCTGCCCATGTCAAGAGATAATGGTCCTTGCACCATGTCTGGCCATGTGCCCCAGGATGTCCCCAGCATCCCTCAGGGGCAACAGCATTCCTTGACATGGATCTGCCCTCCCTGCAGCGAGGCTCTGCAGCTCTGACTCCCCTGCAGCCACAGCTGGAGCAGGCCTGGAGGTTCACCCAGCAGAGCCTCTGCCAAGGACCCTGCTGTTGTGACAACTGTGGTGCTGGCTTCAAGAGGTGAGGGCTGCTGGATCCCATCCTAGCTGTTTTTTTCCTCTTTTGTCCTCTCCTGTACTGCCCCATCCCTTCCCATGCTGCCTGCCCTGGCTATCTCATCCAGACCCTATTTGTCCCGTTCTGCCCATGGGGTGCCAGCTACCCATGAGACCTTTGCATGGTCCCTGGGGTGCCAGCAGGGTGCTGAGCAGCTGCCCCTGTGCTGCAGATACCAATTTGATCCAGCAAGGTGCATCTCCTGTGACAGAGCCCTGGTCACAGCTCCAGCACTGTGAGTAGTAAGCAGCCCCCCAACATTCCCCAACACTCCACTTCCACCGCTGCCCAACTTTGCCTTCACACCCTCATCTGCAGGCACTTGGTGACCACCCGAAAGGCCACCCATCACCTCCAGTCCCACCTAGCCACTGCCAACACCTCCAACTACCTGCCACAGTGGCCAAGAAGGAGGTGAGGCTTGCCAGGTGCCACCATGTCATGTCCTCTCCCTTTGGGGTCCCTTTTTGTGAGCAGGAGGGATAACAAAGGTGCTCCTTGCCCAGGGAAAGCAAATGGAGTGGTGGAGCCAGCCAGGGCTCCACAAGTCCTGCTGGGTCACTGTCCTCCTCCAGCTCTCTCATCAACTTCTGTTCCTGCAGAGACCCTGTAGAGTTTGTCTGCAAGAGCATAAGCTTCCACCCCTGTGTGTCCCCATGCTCTGGACACCTGGGCTGGGCTGGTGGGAGTGCTGCAGGCTGGGTGCAGCCTCAAGACTCTTCCAACCTCACCAGCTGCTATTCCTTCTAGAGAGAAGTGGGTATTCTGGGCGTAAACGGGGTTGTCTACAAAGGCAGGGCGAGCTTGCCAGATGCCAATAGGAACACGGACAAAGACTTCACAGGTAGGGTAGCAGCCCCAGGGTACCATGTTAGCTCTGGCCAGGCTGTGCAGCCAGCTCAACCTCCATGTCCCACTGTCAGAGCCTGGGACAGCTCAGTGCCCTGCTGGGGCCAAGCCACCAGCAACTTTGCATCTCCCTATGCTAAAAATGTCTCCGCTTCTCACTCTCAAGTGAAAAAGCCTCCCCAGTCCCACTCCCAGCACCCTGCAAAGAAGATGGGCAGAGTCCCCAAGTACAGTAGCCAGTACATGTCCCCATACTCGTGTGAGTGCCTGTCCTATGTGTTCCCTGGGCCACCAGCTGCTGGTGGGCTCAGCCTGCTGTCAGTCATTCTCTGGGGAGCTTCTGGGGAGCTCCTGCGGTTGCTTCTGAGGGTGCTGTGCCTCATGCAAGGCTGTTTGTCCTTCTGCATTGCAGGTGCTGCCACAAGGACAAAGACAGGCTCCGCAGGGAGCCGGCGTCAGGCTGCTGCGGGTGGCAGCAGGAGGGCAGGAGTCTGAGCTGGCCAGAGCTCTGGAATGGTGCGGGGATCTGGGGAAGGGGCAGGTGCACCCAGGGCTGTGCTGCCTGGCCTCGGGGGACTGGTGGGGGCCACGCTGCCCTGGCAGCTGCTCACTGCAGTAGGGTATGTAACATTAATAAAGTTGCTTCCTCCTCTGTTGCTACTCCTCTGCAGTCCTTGGGCTCAAGGGGGCACACAGGATGTCCTTGGGAACTCGGTGACCAGTACCTGACACTCTGGAGCTGTGCCATGTCTCTGTGAGCTCTCTGATAAGTTAGGTGTTCACATCTGTGCTCTGGACTTGGATTTTCCAATCCTATGGCTCTGATGGTCCTGGGATAATCATAGGTAGGTTCTTCCCTCCACCATCCAGGTTTCCATGTGGTTTCACCTGTTTCACAGGCAGATGCCTCTGTCCAAGGCTGGAGACAGACTAGTTCTCTGCCTCCCCTGGGTGGGCTTTGTGGTGCACACTCCCTGCCTCACGGACCATTCTATTCCCAGCAGGACTCAACTGTACTCGATGTGCTCTGGGCCAGTGCAGCTGAGGTTCATGATCCCAGCTCACTCCAGATGCAACCACCTCAGTGGTGCAGGACTGAGGCACGCAGCTCCGGCACAACCCTGTACAGAGAAGTTCCTGAGAGCCAGGACCAGCTCCAGCCCTTGCTCCCAGCCTCTACTGAGTGTACAAGTAGGAGCCAGGGTGAAGCCACCGCTCCTACAATGTTTATTTTAGCAACACAAATAAGAGATTAAAATTAATTATTGACTGGTGAGCACAGGGAGACAGGGCTCTGCTTCGATGGTGACCTTTAAGGAAATTGGCCCTCATCAGCTGGTGAAGGTGGGATAGGAGTCCAGTCACAAGATACCCAGGACTTCTGAACACCATGCAAGGAGCCTGAGGTTTCCCTGCAGCCCTGCCATTAGCCTATTCCTGCTCCTGGCAGGGACTCACACCCACATCTGATGCAGGGTAGAGCTGGGCTGGCTTCTGCTGGGGCTGAGCCCTGGCATGGATGTGGCCAAATGCAGTCACTGAGCGTCTGGGATGGGGTGTTTGCTATTGTACACACAGTGGAGATGTGGCCAGTGTCAGCTCGGAGGCATGGCACACACAGAGCCACTCAGAAAGGGGCTCCTGAGACACACCCAGCCCTAGCCAGCCTCACCCACGTCCCATCGCTGCTGCGAACGAAGCAAGGACACGGGGTTGAAAGCAGAGCGTGTATTGCAAGCGGCTGCAGCGCGTCTGACCAGACTTCCAGCCGCCAGGAGAAAAGAACAGAGGGGTTAAAAATGATCCCAGTCTCTAGGGTTACACTGTGTCATGCAAACAGCCCGGGGGCAAACCCCACCCCAGGAGGGTGCAGGCCCAGCTGGGCCACCCTGGCCGGCATTGTTTGGCCTACCGAAGGGCCAGGCATCCCCCGGCCCTGCTCACCAGCAAGCATGGAGCATGCGGAGTGGAGGCTGCAGCCAAACAGGCACATGGCCTGTGTACCCTCCACCCAGTAAAGCAGGGCCAAGGTATGGGGGGAAACAGCCATGATTCGCTCTGCCTGGTAGGGTGGCCCAGGGGACCGTGAAGAAGGGACCTCCTCTGTAAATGTCACTCACATGCAAACTCCAGTGTCCCAAAAGAGGAGGGGGTGCTCCCTCCCCAAGAGCCTGGCAGCAGCAGGGGTCCCAGGCAGAGACCAGCACCGGTCCCATGTCCCACGCAGCCTCCTGCTGTCTCTGGGCAGCTCTGTTGAGCTCAAGGACAAGTAAAAACTACTTCAAACCCATGCAAGGCAGCTATTTGCTCGTGTGTCTCGGTGGCTGCCAGGTGCCCTGGCAGCAGAGTTCCTCTCCTCTTTGGGGAGTGGGGGGAAGAAAAAAAATATATTTATTTATACGCAGGGGTCCCTGCCGCGGCCTCATCTCTCTGCCTCCATGGTCACATTGGCCTTCTGTTCTGCTGTGGCTTGCTGGGAGACAGTGGCTGGCCAGCCCGCAGGCTGTGCTGGGGTTGCTGGAGTCCACATGCTCTGCTGCTGGCCAGATGGAGAAGCTGCAGGCCAGGTGGGGTTGAATGCCCCGTGCTGGGGCAGTGGTGGGGCCGGGGGTGGTGGAGAAGTTGCCATGGATGTCACAGGGCTACTGCTGTTGAAGCTCTCGGAGGCCTTGAGGCGGGAGAACATGGTCAGGGCGTCGGGGAAGTTGGGCGGCGTGGCCGGCGTGTTTGCAGGAGTGCACATCTGCGGGAAGGAGACATGAGGATAAGGTGTGAGGGGTGATCTCCACCTTCTGCTTCCCACCAAGACCGAGCACAAGGCCTCTTTACCTCCACTGCTGTGACACATGCAGTTCTGGACCTACACTCTGCTGCTAATACTGCCCGCAGGCAGCAGTTGATCAAGGCTCAGCAGACCAGTGCTGTGAAGATCTCCCTTCAGAGGGCCCAGACAGGACCCTGCTGTGCCTGTTCCTACACCTGGCCAAGTTGGTGATCTCCTCTGCCCCACGACCTGCTTGGTTCCACCCTGGGTCTGCAGCTTTCTGGCTCAGCTCCCATCCCACATGAGACGGGGCACACTTGGACCCCACCAGCCACTTGCTCTGCATGCTCAAATCCCCAACTGTCCCAGAGAGTCAGACAAGGCCACATCAGCCAGCAAATCCCTAATACACATCTGGCCAAGCAGATTAGCAGCTGCCAGCACAGGAGAGCAAAAGGACCCAGACTGGGGACAGCTGGAGACAGGAGGCAAGCAGCACCCACGCACGGGCATGCTCTCGTGTTTACACACAACCAGACACTGCACACATTGTGCCAGGGGCACTGCAGAGCTTCTGGCCTCAGTCACGCCAGCAGGCACATGAAGATGTACATGTGGCTGTGTCTACACAGCCTCTCTGCAATGCTGAGGGTGATCTATACCACTGGCCATGCCCAAAGTATCCTGTCAGACCATTTCCTCCCTGAGGAGCAGCTCCAACCCCTTTGCATGGTTTTGAGGGCAATTCCCAGACCTGCTGTCCCACACACTATGCTACCCTCAGTCGCTCTCCAGGAAAATCTTCCTTGGCAGGCAGCTCTGGCAGTGCTTGGGTAGACCTCCCTGCCAGCACTCCTGGGAGCTGTGAAGCACTGAGCAGGCATCAGCACCAGCCCGAAGCACCCGCCAGCTGGTGCTGTGCCCCAAGCAAGTGCTGGAGAGATGGCAATGCACTTACCATCTGATGGTGGTGGCTGTAGGGGATGTTTGTTTCTTGGAAAAAAGCACTGAGAGCAGTCTGAAAAAAATGAAATCAGGAAGATGATGTTATCACTAGCACGAAACTGGGCACCTTCCTCATCCCTGCACACAATGTCAGGGCTTTGCAAGACCCCAGTAATGACCCAAAACAGGCCCCAGGGGGCAGGACCGTGCCCATAGCCGGTACCCACATGGGATTGTGCCATGCATGGTTGCTCCCATGTCCTCAGGCAGGATCTGTGTCTGCCATCTGCTTGCACCAGTGCAGGTGTTTTGGGGACCACCAACGTTGCTGCTACTGGAACAGACCCTGGCAGGCGTTTCAGAACTCATGGCAATGCTCTGCAATGGCTGCGTGCAAGGAGAGCAGGGAAACCAAATCCAAACCCTGCAGGAGCCACTTTGATGCGTATCCTTAACAGAACAAGACCATGGTTACTACCACAATGATGGTCTCTCATGTTGGGAGATGCTCAGGACTGCGATGGCACAGGCAGCTCACCCCGTACAGTGGAGCATTTCCAATTCAATTGCAGGCAGGGTATTATGCTTATGACTGACATAATGTTGGTTAGCTTCCAGTTCAGACCAGTAATAATCTAGTAAATGTGTCACATGCCAGACACGTGAGAGTACAAGGTAGGGGTTGCAGGGAAGGAATACTGGGAGCATGAACTGGCCAGGAGGGCAGACATCCAGCCCAGATCTGGGAGAAGCAGAGGCAGCAGCAGCTTTGGGGACACATGGAACTGGGCTAATGCAGGACAGGCAAAGGTGAAGCTTACTCCTGTTCTGTGCCAGGCTTTAGCTGGGTCTGGGCTAGAGAACAAAGTTTTGATTCAACTGCAGATCAGACCTGACAGAAATGTTAAGAGAATTGGTCTGGATTCAGTTTGGGTTGGAGCAAAAGCCCCGATTAAGCCCCACTCAGCCCTCTCTCCAGGGAAAGTCTGGCCTGCAGGTCTAAAGCCAGAGTGAGGAGCACAGGGCTGCAGCCTTATGACCCAAGACTTTGCTCCTTTCCTGCAAGTCAGTGATAGAATCATAGAATTGTTTCAGTTGGAAGAGTCCTCAAAGATTACCAAGTCCAACCTTCGACCTAACACCACCATGGCCATTAAACCACGTCCCACAGTGCCATGGCCACACATTTATTGAATACCTCCAGGGGCAGTGACTCCACTGGAAAGGAGAAGGGGCTCTGATTGTACCAGCAGGGAGATGGAAAGCATGTGCCAGCTGGCTGCAGTGGGGTTTACTGTTCCTGGATAAAGGGGGGCAAACTATGAGGCAGTGCGGGTGGCAGCCAGGAGTGTTACCTGCAAATAAAATAATCATCCAGACCTGAGTCAGGAAGCAACTCTTAGAGTCTGGCAGCTCCCAGAGCTCAGGGGGAGCATGTGATAGCTGGGCTGGCCAGGCTCTCCCCTGCAATACCTGTGTTACTCTGGCTATGTTTAATAACCCAGCAACCAAACTCTGCAGCCAGTCAGGCTACAACCTGAAAGTCCTTGGCACCCACAGGCAGGACTCATTGAATTTCAGTGATGACCCAGATCAGGAAGAGGGTCTGTGGTCCCAGAGGCCAGTTCCAAACAGGCCAGCATATGTCTATGGATGAAGGAAATGGCCGACAGAGATACAGACACTTGTGAGGCAGCAACACTCCCATCCCCATGCTACCCTTCGTCCTGGGTGAGGTCTGATGTCAACACCCACAGGCCTTATCACTCAGGCAGAAAGGACTGTGATAAGGAAGGGGGGTTAGAGCAAATGGGAAGCATAGGCAGAGGTGTGGGCACAGCCAGATACCATAAGCAGATTACATCTGCTCTGTGTTCCTGCTTTCCAACTGTCTGCCTGCCTGGGACTATGCCATCAGTAGACAGGGGCAGAAAAGGTCCCTGTTGTTCCCCTGAGCTGCCCACTGATCCCTGATAGAGCTGGGATGAAAGCTGTGATCCCTGTGAACGAAGCACTTCCCCATCACAGACTGCTCTGTCTAGAACATTCCATCTCCTCCCCTCCATCTGCCCCTTTCCAAGCATGGCAGAAGCAGCCCCTCTGCCCACCACAATGCCCACCACCTGTGGAGAATGGTTGCCACCTCCCAAAGGATCCAGAACCTGCAGCAGCCCCAAATCAGGCAGGTGAGAGACCCACACACCCTGGTCCTTATTGCCATGGTACACCAGGGTCATGTGTGTACAGATTGCTGCCATGCCACCTGGTCTCCAGATAGTGTCACAAGCGCTGGGGGCAACAGCAATGCTAATCAATGCTCCTTGCATTGAGAAGGAGCCTGAGCTACAGCTCAGCCCTGATTCTGGACCAAAAGTCCATTGCCCACGTCACCCTGGGTGTGAAAGCAGGGTTGAAAAGCACGGCACCCACTGCCTGGCCAAGCTTAACACACACAAACAGGCAACCATGTTCCCCCTGCAGATGCAAAATCAGGAGGTAGATCACAGAAACTCTGCCAGGGTGCCAAGAAGTACCTGTGGTGACCCAGAAAGAGTGTGGCTGCAGGTGCCCGTTAGGAAATTAATGCAAGGACACCTGGACATTGAGCAGAACATGCTCAGCCTGGAGGAGAGGGGACACCCAGCCCTCTGCAACCACTTGGGTGGGACCCTGGGCACTATTCGATCCCCTGCCCATCACTGCCCAAGCTACACTTGCACCTGGCTCCATCTTGACTGTGTGTGTGTGAGCTGGAGCTGCTGTCAGCACAGGGGATCTGGCAACAGCAAGCTTGTGGTGCTAGAGCAGTGCTGGGTGAACCCTGCCCTTGAGCCACAAAAGAAGGAGAAAGCAGCTCAATAAGACATAAATACATCGGAAGAGGAAGTGGGAATCCAACCATGGACACAGCAACCAGAACCAGACACCTGCTTCTCCTCTTGCTCACCACATACCACCTCACTACACTTGACAGGGACAGGCCACTTTGCACGGGTAAGAAGGAAGGAATTGGCTGTTTTTCTTAAAGCTGATCTCTTCTTACCCTTCTCAAGCAGACTCAGGGGCAACAGGCATGTAACAGAACTGAATAATACTTTCCTACCCGTGAAGGAGCTTGATCCACCACTCAGCCCTGATACACAAGACTCTGCAAACTCTGAAGAGTCACCCTGGTAGCCTGCTGGGTTCCAGCCCTGTGGAGGTACCTGCTGTTCTCCCTGGCTTCTCCCAAAAAGCCAGCACCTGTGGCTCTGGGATCGAGTGGGAGACTTCACCCAGACACACTCCAAGCTGCTTTCTTCGGCCTGTAAACCTCCTCCTTCCATCAGCCATGGCACTGTTCCAGTTGCTGGAGGGCTGGGCTGGCACAGCCATTCCTGCTGGCACCCACCACAGCTGTCCCTGGCAGCACAGCAGAGCTCACAGTGTTGTGAGAGCTGCGAGCTACATCATGAGAATGCCTGACCAGGGTCTCTATGAAACAGGAGTGGAGTCACTGTGTGTACAAGATGCAATCCACGAGCTATCCATGAGCTGCCCCATTCCCTGGGCATGGAGGGGTGCAAAATGAATGGCTTCCTTGTCTAGTCTGTAAGTATGACACAGGCTCTGATCAACTCATGCTGGATCAAAGGCAGCTGTATCCCCAACAGTTTCCTGACTTCCTGCCCCTGCTCACTGTCCTGTATCACATTCCTTCCCACTGGACAAACTCCAGGTGTCCCAGGGCTGGAAGGTCACCATGCACAGCAAACCTCCTCTGCAGCCCCCCACTACCCACAACAGCCTCAGAGCAGCACAAGAAAATTGGTTCCAAACCAGTAGCATCCCACCAGCCTGAAATTAACTACGTTTCACAGTGGCCTCTCCCTCCTGCTGGTGACCAAATACCCCAGGCTCCTGCTTCCTACCACAAGCAGAAGCCCAGGTGGGAAAAGTCCTGCACGTGGCAGATGTATTTTGGGATGGAGTTGCAGAGCTGGGTGAACTAAACATCTAGATTGTCTTAACTGCACTGTGCAGACACCTCCCTACGGTGGTCTTACAGGGAGGGACACGACCTTCAGGGTGCAAATCGGGCTGCTCTGACTCACACCTCATCCAAAAGCAGCGCTTGGAATTCGAGGAGACCAAGTGTGAAAAAAGCGTAAATTACCCTTGAACTTGCCTGAACTACACCAATTTACACCCAGCAGAGGGCAAAACACCGGATGGGTACAACGAACAACAAAAGCCTCAGCGCACGACAGGCAAGAAGCGAGGGCGAGGGCACGCCGGAGTCAGGAGGTGACACCTCCCGAACGCGGCTCCCCAAAGAAGCCGTGCCCAGCGGCCATTTTGCAGAGGGAATTAGCTGACCGTTGCACCAAAAGCGAGTGGGAACATGGTAACTGCTCTTCGCCACGCGTTTGTTTACAGCCCAGTTTCCTCTGAGTCATGTGAGTGCCAAGCCGGCAGCAGACGGCTGTTTGTACTTGTGCAACTCCCCAAACGGTGTCAAAGTTCTGCGAAATAATAATAATTTTAAAAAAATCTCCTGAAAGAAAAGCTCAAATTTTCAGTCATCTGCTCCCGGCTTTGTTGCAACAGGCGTGGAGGTGATGGCAACAGATCCTGCGCATCCCAGAAGGGCACTGTCAAACCGTATTAGTAAACAAATCCCAGCGCACATTACACGTGTGACGCGGCCACCGGTGCTTCACGCAGCGGGCCGTGGCGTTAAACGGGCATGGGAGAGGGGGACACCGGTACGGCTTTCCAACCACCCCCACGCCTCCACCCACTCGCTCCCTAGGCACGCATAGCTTGGCTTTGAACACCTCGTGGCCTCTGGTTTAGCATCTGCAGACGCTGTAGCTGCACGGTGCTGAGCTGCCGCCGTGCCTGATCCATCCAACAGCCATCACGTTACCGAACAATTACGGAATAACGGCCAGGAAAGTGCCAGTGGCGCTCGCACCCATTCGGGCAGTGCCCTGTCCACAGGGAGGAACACGAACCGCACCTCCAGTACTCCAGCCCGACTCACACCTCCTCCTGCATCACAAAACACACTTCAGTAACAAAGGTGTCACTAGCGTCAGATCCATCCGTTCCAGCCTTGGGAACTGCTGAGGCTGCAGAGGTGAAGGAACAAAAAAATCCCTGTTCTGCAGGAGTTTGATGCAGCTGCCACGGTCCTAGCCTTGCTCCGTGCGCTGTGACTCCGGGAAGCTCCGGAGGAGCAGAGCCCCCAAAAAGGCTGCCGCGGGGGGATTTTATCGTCACCCTCGTCCCACGCGTGACGCTCCCTCCCGCCGATGTCACGGAGCATCCTACCCTCGAGTAGAGAAAAAGGAGTCTGGAGTCGGAAAAGCTTTGTCCTACAGTCTTCTCTCCCACGACATCCCGAGGGCTGAAGCTCTCCACATCAGGGACGTGGGAAAGGTCGTGTTGGGGTTTTCTAGCCCATGGCCATGAGGGGAGGTGCGCTGCCGGGGGAGGGCTCGTTGCCCCCAGCCCTTCCGCCAGCCGGAGCGGGGTCCCGGCGGGCTGCTGGCCCTAGCTTGGCAGTCACCCACGCCCCGTGCCTCCTCGTTTCCCCGCACGGGGCCCACGCCAGTTTCGCGCTCCCCGCCCTGCGCGGGGGCACAGAACGGCCCACACCGACGAGAAGAGACGGAGAAGGAAAGCGGTGAGGAGAGTGTGAACAACCAGGGCCGGGTCGGACGCGCTCCACCCAAACCGAGCTACCCAAACCCACCCAGCCCCGACCGCTCGGCGGGGTAACCGG
>VWZE01020451.1:328796-390360 GCA_013396675.1 Eubucco bourcierii
GGATCCGTTGATCGCAGTGCATTGCCATGGCAGATGAAATCACGCAGCCAGGCAGGTGCTGCAGGGCCACACTGCAATGCCTGGAGGGGACCACAATGGTGTTGCTAAGTACCAGGAAGCGATAAGCAGGCAGGGACATGTGGTTGAGTGGCCGGGGGTAATAAAACAAGGGGGAAAACGGTGAGATGAAGGGATCTGCTGGCTCTGCAAGCCTTGTGAAGGCCTCCAAGCCTCCACTGCCTTTCCTGAGTGATTCTGGCCTCTTTCCTGCAATTCCTGTCTGGGCTTAGCCTTGCTGCAAGCAATTTGTTCACCAGTGCTTCTGACCCTGGCCAGCATTTCACATATGGCTGCAGATATTTCTGAGCCGGGTGGATTAGCGACTGAAGCTCAGGCTGGTCATGCGTTTGACCTGAGGGGTTTGCAGTCTCTGCTGCTTGAACACAAGTTGCCCCAGTATTGTCCAAAGCTGATCAACTGGTTAAGAAGCTTCCACGTCAGCTTTGGTAACAGCACAAAGTACTCCAAGCCTTGGGAGATGCCAGGGCCAAGGAGTTTCTGTCTACCTTCTGTGTATGTCACTGCCTAAATCAAAGTGAGAGCACAACTGTACAGTGGTGGCAGCAGGGCAAATCAAGAGGTGGCCAATCTGGTTTACAAGGTCAAGACAATCCACATAGGGAAGTGGCATGGCAGCCAGCAAGGTGTAAATACAGCTGGAATAATGAATCTCCAGAAGGATTATTTTAATCTGAGAAAACCAGACATTTTTAGAAACCTTGCAGCTTGATGTTTGAAGGGAGAAGGGCTGGCTCTGGCCAAGCAAGGCTTTTGGGGAGGGTCAGAAGCCATTTGGAGAAGGGCAGTGTTTAAAGAGACAAAGTTCATGGTCTTGCCACTCCTTCCAGTGAGGAACAACTCTACGTGTGGTCTCCAGGGCTTCTGAACCTTGTTGTTCTGCATGTACCTGACAAAGAAAGCAAATGACAGCAGTGGGGAGGAACAACTGAGACAAAACAACTTGCTTCACTGGGTAATAAACCCCTGAGCAGCTGGACTTTGGATGAGCTGCTCTGGTAAGTGGAAGGTTTGCAGACAAACATAATTCCTTGTTTATGTGAGTGTGCTCGCTGCTGCCTTCCTGGCAAAATGTCCAAGGAGACTGCTGAAGGGCAGTTCATGTTAGCTGGAGAACTGTGTATGGCAGCAGGAGGGCAGATGTTGTTCTGGCCTGCTTGTCCTGTCACCAGGCTGAAGCTCTGTGGAGCTGAGCTGTTCTCCCCAGGGATTTGCTCTGGTATCTGCAGTACAGCTTCAGAACCCCTTTCTCATCCATGTTTTGCAGGAAGGAGTGAAGTAGTGGATGTCAGATGGGTCTGGAACATTGTGACATGACCCTTGGTGATGACAAGCATGCAATGGAGGAATAGGGAGCCCCAAGAGCTGGCAGGGGAGGTGGACGCTGCTGAATGACCCCTCCTCTATCATGCTGTTCTTCTCTGGGTTGTGCTGGAGAATGGCTCCAGGCTTACCTTTTCCTGGATGGATTTTGCCCAGGAAAGAGATGGAAGGCATTGCCAGAGGCAGAGGCCTCCTCATCACCCTTAGGGCTCTGCAGGGTCCTGGGGCAGAAGCCCTGACCCAGTTTTGCCCTGGTCCTCCCTAGCTTGGCTGCTCTCACTCTGCACACTAATGGCACCTGGGGTCTCAGGTTCCCCTGTACCTCGTGGGAGTGTTTTTATTCCTTTGGGAGTGTCAGGGAGAGCCTCCGACCTTTGTGGCCTTCCTCCTCTTCATCCTCAGTATGGTGCAGGCAGGGCACCCCAGGGCTGGCAGCACCACACTGAGAGATAATAGTCTCAGGATGCACAGAGGTGAAGGTGCAAGCCCCATGCCTGAAGGCACTGCCAGGGTTTGTGGGGCTATCACCACTTGCACCTAACACTAGCCCCTCCCCCACTGCTGGCAATAGCTCCAAGTCGCTCATTTTCCTTTCCCCAAGCTGCTGGCAGTGGCTTCTGTGAGGGACAGCAGAGGCGAGTGGTGCAATATCCTGCTTTTGTGTGTGCCAGCACCCGTGTCCCCTGGGCTAGGTGGGGTGAAGCGGCTGTGGTCCGCTGGAGGTGCTGCCCTTCAGCTCTGCCACTCTCTTTGGGCCCTGGAGTTTGGAGCCGAAGGGCTGAGCCCGTCCCTGGCATGCTGCTGCTATTGTAGTTGTCTGTCACAGACATCTCACCGAGCAGGGCCCCGAGGGATTTATTCTCCAGCAAAGGCTCTTGCCCTCCCAGATGACAATAACCTCCTCGGGGGCCGACCGCTTCCTCCAGGCTCTGGAGAGCTGCACGACCCGGGAGGGACCTTCTCACTGGTGGAAGTTTTGCACGACAAAAACCTCCCGCAGTAGCCCCGATGCTCGGCACTGTCAGGGCCCTGCTGCTTGCCAAGACCCCAGCTGTTGGCTTCCCCATTTATCCCATATGGCACCAAGCTCCTGGTGAACAGCACAGGCAGCTGCAGGGGTAAGGTGTCTGCTTTTGTCCCCCAAAAAGATCAAGAAACAGCTTTGGGCCAGTGGTCTGCCAAGAGAGGACAGAGCCTGGGCATCACCTTGGGCCAGAGAAAGGCAGGTGCCCAGGGTGCAGGAGGAACAGGAGCAAGACCCTCCTGTGCCTTCTGTCCCTGTGCTGATTCCCCTCCTTGCCTTGCTGCCTGGTGTGAATATGGCTCTGTTTTGCCCCTGTGCTCACAGCCAGATGGCTGGCAACCGTTTCCTGGCACAGCATGGGCAGATGGAGCTGCTGAGCCTTGCTGTACTGGGTCTGCTCCTGTGCCGAGCCCTACCTGCATGAACTGTTGCACATGAACTGTTAACATCAGCCCAATGCTGCTGCCAGGACACTACCCAGGGGCTTGTTCCCAGCACTGAGGAGTGTCTGGGAGCTGCCCATGCAGGCAGGGAGGATCCAGGATGTGTTCGGGGACAGCACATAGAGCTGGGTACTGCTTGCTGGTCAGCAGACTCCATTCCTCCCTTTTGGTGGGAGGAGAAGAAGAAATTCTTGCATGGAGAGGCTGGTTGAGCAAGCCGCACCACAGCTCCCGGTGAGGCCAAACCACCACAGGGACACAGCAGGCAGTGCCCAGGAATCTTTATTGTCAAGGCACAGCACATGTCTTCCCTGTGCCAGGTTCAGGGTACCCATCTCTTGTGGCTTGCCAGCAGGATGTGGCCATGGCTTGTTCCCTGCCTTTTCCCTGTTGATCTCAACACTATGCACCACAGGACAGAGCGGAGCAAGGTCCAGTCCTGCTTTGCCCTCACACCTAGCACCTCTTCCTGCTGCAGCCCATGCCCCTTATGGCCTCACTAATCCAGAGTGGCTGTGCTCAAGGTGGGCACAACTGGCAGGGCAATACCTAGCCGGAAGCATGTTTCTCACCAGGTTTGTTTGCCTGCTCCTGCTGGCTGTGTTTTAGTCTGCGTTTACAACCAGCAAATTCTACCCACCGCCCACTCACTATCACAAAACCCTCCTGTGCACCCAGGCTCAGCTCTCTGCCATGGCCTGACTCCCTGTGCCCCAGCCCTCTTCCCTTGCCTCTACTCCTGAGGGCAGTTTAAAAGCTTTTGGGTGTTGCACCCCAGCTCTCTCATGTCTTCTGGGGATCTCCAACTCCCACCGCTGGAGATTTCAGTCTTTTGCAGCATGGGCCTGTCTGTAGCATGTGTGCAGGAGGATGCTTTCCTTAAGAAACCAATCATGGGGCACTCTTACCTGAGTCATTGCAAGGCCTTGGTGCCAGAATGCACAAGACTTACTGTTGGGACATTGGTGGGGGCACTTTTGTGCTTCCTCTTTCATGCCATCCTCCTGGCTGTTATGTTATGTGTGCAAGACAGCCTCAGTCATTCCCCACTCGTGTGTGGACCTCAGACATCTCCGTTCACTTTCCTGCCTTCATGCGTTCCTGTGTGGCCTGCACTGGATTATATAGTCCTGCTCTGGCAGGGGGGTTGGACTTGAAAGATCTCCAGAGGTCCCTTCCAACCTCTAATATCCTGTGACCCTGTGATTATCTGTCAGGAGAGGTTTCCCCATATAGACATCACACAAGCCTGCAGCTGAGGAGACCAGTTGCCTTTCTCTCCTGCTAGCAGTGAGCCTCAGCCAGGAGCTGAGAACTGACTCAGATAACAAAATACCCATGCCAGACTTCCCAGGATTTGCATGGTTACCCCAGCTGGTCTGCAGGTTTCCCACCTGCCCCCACCCTCAACCTCCATCCCAGCATGGACAAGCCCTGGATCTCAATCCCCACCAGCCTGGGAAAAGGCCGGTGCGCATGATTGTGGTGTTGCTACACAAAACTTCCCTGCAGAACAACTACCAACAGGTTAATCATTCCCTGTGCTGAACAAAACAGCCTGGCCAGCCACCCTCCGTGGAATTCCTTCTCCCTGCTTTGCCTTTGCACCTTTTGCAAGGTGCTCCGTTTGCAGATGTCCTTGGGCATCCCTTCTGAGCATCCCTGGGCAGAGCATGCCCCTGTGCACCCTCCCTATGCATCGTGTGCCCCCGGCCACACCTTCTTTGCAGACGATGTCCCTGGGCATCCCTGTGCCAGCTCCTAAGGGCTTCCCCATCCAAGGTGTGTCCCTGAATATCCTCCGTGCACATCCCTTGGGCATCCCCGGGCATCAGCCTCGTGCAGAGTGCTCCTTCCCGGTGCGGGCTGCTCCCCACCGGTACAGTGTTCCCTCCCAGTTCAGGGTACTCCACCGCTTTGCAGGGAGCAGCCCCAAGCCCACCCCCGCCGTTCTCTCCCGGTGCCGCGGGTCGGTCCCGCCCCCCGCCTGGCAGCGTCTCCTGTCGGCAGAACCCCCGCCAGCCGTCGGTCGGCGCCGCCGCGGTGCCTGCCGGGAGCTGGATTCTCAGCGCTGGTGAACTCGCTTTCCCGGCGTGCTCCGCGCCGCCGCCGCTGCCGTGGGTGCCGGTGCGGGCCGCTCGCCGCCGCTACCGCCGCGCTCTTCTGCGTCCCCTGGCCCGCCCGCCCTGCCGCTATGGGCTCCCTGCTCAGCCGGCGCATCGCGGGCGTGGAGGACATCGACATCCAGGCCAACTCCGCCTACCGCTACCCGCCTAAGTCCGGTGAGGGCCGCTCCCCTCAGCGACGGGGTCGGGGGAGGGGGACGGGCCTCCGCCGGGCCCGCTGTTCCCCGGGCCGCTCCGAGGGGGACAGGCGTAGTGGGGCGCGATCGGGCCGCGGGCTCCTCAGGGGAAGGGGCTGAAGGAGCGCCGATCATCGGCCGGGCTTTGGCTCTGTTCGGGCCCTGCTTGCCCTGCCTCGGAACCTCCCTGATGTAGAGAGCCGATAGAGGTGTCTTTTGGGACCAATTCTGTGGTATTAAACCGTCTCAGTGCCCTGCTTGGCTGAAGTGTCAGGGTCCAGAAGGTCGTATAAGTCCGGAAACTGAAGCTCAAGGCGCAGGTCCATCCCTCTGTCAGTTTCCACGGCCACCCAGCTCAGTCGCTGCAGACTGGTCATGGAAGGTGAGCAGGGCTTTGCTTCTTGGTTCTGGAAAGGCAGCAAGTCGTGAGTGTGTGGCAAGCAGGACATCTCCTGCTGGTAAAGAAGTGATGATGGAGTTTTGTGGGGATGAGGAAGGGAAATCTCATCTAGTGGAAAGTAGGATGGAAAAATTCCCCCATGGCAACCTTTTTTAACTCCTTAAAATGGCAGTGGTTCCCACCTAGGAGCTGTTAGACTGACACGGCCTACATGCATGTTTGTCTTCCGAAGGGAAATGTTCTGAAAACTCAAGAGTGTTGTCAGCAGTGCCGCTTCTGTGAGGATGGAATGAGCTAGTGACTCACCTTGTCTTAGACAGGCTGTTGAGATTGGCCTGGTTTAACTTGTTTAAAGAGTCTTATTTATTCTCATAAAACAAGTCATCAGGGAAACCCAGGTGCTGTTTTCTGTGCGGTGTCCATTCTAAGTTTCTGTTCTGTTGGGACTTTTCCAGGCAGGGTAAAGAGTTTGGAGAGCTGCAGTTTGGGTTCCCTCACTCAAGTACAGGTACAACATAGCCTTTTTGTTCAGAGACTTGAGTTCTGCCTGTGCCTAATGACTTGCTGGTTGTGATATCCTCTGGGCTCTTTGATGGAGGGAGCTGGGTTTCATTTTGTTTGGAGGGGACACAAGGTCTTCTCAAATAGGTCCTGCCATCATTACATCTTGTCTTGTTGCAGGCTGACCTTCAGCAGGAATCGTGGTGGGGAGGAGGTGGAAGGGGGAAACCTGCTCAGAAAAAAACTCATCATCTTTGTTGGTTCTCTTATAAAAACCTGCTTTTTTTAGGGAGGATCTTGTTTCTTGGGCTTCTGGGAAAAGTAAATGTCACTGTTAGGTTACAGCAGTGTTCTGCATGTCCCTTGGGTGGTTGGAGGGCTTTTCCAGTGAGGATGTGAGCTGCCTGCTAAGCTGTAGCTCCATGTGCCATGGAGCATGCTGGCAATTTTCTTACTGCCTAGAGGTTGCTTCTGATTCCTGCTGACACTTACACAGGATTTTAGATAGGGATTGGCTTAATTATAACCACCATATGCGATGAACATTAAACTGCTTCTTTCAAACCCTCATCCTGTTGCTTTGGTACTGTGATAATTACCTGGAGCATAATTTAACTGTGGTGGGTTTTAGCCAATGTGCTCACCAAGGTATCCACCATGCCACACATGGGGTTGGGTTTGTATGTTCACACGTATCCTCGGAGGGGTCTGTTGACCAATATGTTGCCAAAGACTGTTCTACACTTGATACCTCCCTTGTAAAACTGAAGAACTAGTCCCTTCAGGTAGCTGATTAAAGAAAAATATTGGCATTTCCTTTAAAGGCTTTGGATACAATTAGATGCTTGTTAATTAATTTTCTGTTACACTTACTTGTGATTTTTTTTGAAACTATAGTTGCTTTGGGATAGACCTTTCTCTGCCTTCTTCAGGCTTGTCTAACAAGGATCCTTTTGACTTAAGGAAGGGAGAAGAGCTGTTCAAGCTCAGTATCATTGTAGGCAGAAATAGAGGCCATGAATACTTCAAAGTTGGAGACTGAGAGGTGATTACTAAACATCAGGATTGCTAGAATGGCAACCTCTCCTTCCTTCTTCAGGTGGAGCATGCTCAGAAGGATGTTGCTTCTTCTGGTCCTGCAATCCTGAGTGTGCTTGTCTTGAGGCTGGAAAGGTTGATTCTGTCTGGTATGACAGCTGACAGTGAAGACGAGTGGAAGTGAGTGTGTGTGGTTTTATTTGATTTCAGGAAGCACACTGGAAGTAGTACAGAAAGTTCTTGGGCTAAACGTTCCTAATTATTTCCAAGTTGATGCTGTCCCTGTGAGCCCTGTACTGCTCCTACCTTCCTGGGAGAAACCCCTTTTCCATCATCTGTGTTAACTGTTTGGATGTGTGCACTAGAACATTAGCTTGGCACACAGGCAGTCTCTTGGCTGCTCAGAGATTGTCCCTGAAAGACTAGGAGATGTGGTTAGAGAGTGTTCCCTGAGGTCACCCATGCGTTGGAGTCTTATGCAGCACTGAGGGCTGTCCATCACCTTTTACATTCTTTCTCTCCCAGTCTCTGGCTTAACCAGATCTTGACTTAGTGCAAGTGTCTGGACAAGCTGCTGTGGCTCTGGGCAGCTGCTGTCCCTGCTCAGCATTGGTTTGAAGGATGCAGGTTTACCTTCTGGAACAAACACTACCTTACAAGTGGGACATGTTATGTGAGGAAATAAAAGCAAAATACAAGAGTTCTGAATGCAATTTCAGCAGTTTGTCAGAGAAAAGGGACATGATTACTTTACCTGGTCCTACCCAGCCATTGTGAAGTCACTACTGGCCACAAATGCAGTGGTGAATAGTTCTCACTGATTGACTTTAGATGTGGTTATTGCTGGGTCACTGGCAGGGACTGAGCAGGTTGCTGTGGAATCCACCTTGGTCTTTGTAAACCAGAGTTCCTAATGAAGCGTCCACACATGGTTTGTTGCAACTGATGTTCAGTTTGTAGTTAAAAATCCACTGAAAACGCCCTGCTTATTCCTGCAGGGATCTGAGTATGTATCATCTGCTTTCTTCTGCATCTGGGGGTCTGAAGCTGCCGAAATGCTGTGAGCTGACACCTGGTTCCGTTCTCTGATCTCTTGTGCTAGTACCTTTCTTGCTTACATTCTGGGTACTCTGCTGGGGTTGCAGATGCCTCACCAGCTGGAGCAAGGCTGAAGAAGGGCTCGACTTGCACTGCAAGATTGGTGCCCCCATGAAAGGGGCTAAAAATGGGTGATTGCAAGGAACAGTCATGACCATGGGTGTACTTCTGTGCTTGAAGCAGCCCAACAAGCTGTGCTGTTGCATACAGTCTCACGATGCCCCTATTGCTTTAGCAACCAATGAACAATGCACCAGGGTTTTCTGCAACTCCTTCATCAGCTCCTCCCGTGTTCCAGTGAGCTCATCTGCAGTGTGGAGCAGGGCAGGGAGCATGTGCCCTTGGGATGGCTCCTCTTCCCTGGACATATTTGAATCATAGAATCATAGAATGGTAAGGCTGGAAGGGACCTCAAGGATCATCTAGTTCCAACCCCCTGCCATAGGCAGGGACACCTCCCACTAGTACAGGTTGCTCAAGACCTCAAATTTGGATGGGGAAAAAAAGAGGAAGATTACTTCTCTCTGAAACTGAGCTACTCTGTTGTTTGGAAATGATGTCTTAATCAAAGGAAGAGCAATTTTCGAGGGGAGAAGAGTACCCAGACTTGTACCCAATCCATCACCTTGTTTTCAGCTATTTAGCCATGTGTACTGTGACAGTGTCAAGGCACAAATACACTTGGTTTTTGTTCCTCACCCGCTCTGCTCAGCACAACAGAGTGGTTGTCTCAGTTACTGCTGCTGTAGTTCTGCAGGGGTTTCAGCCCAACCCTGTTGGTGATGGCCACCATCATCTGCTGTTGATGGGAGCATTCCTTTCCTACCTTCTCCCCAACTATTTGTGGGCACCAGACTGAAGCACTCACAGGGTTGCTTTTGCTACTTATTTGTTGGTTTTTTTATATTTAACCCATCTCAGAACCATGTTCCTGTCTGCCACATAACTGCTTTTGGTGGCCCAGCAGGGATGGGTGATGAGGAAGGGAATATGGCCTCATCCAGCCATGGTGCTGGTTCACACTCAGGCTGTGTCTAGGACTATGCTGTCAGTCCATCCTTTGGCAGGCTGTGGTGGTGAGTGTCTGGTTGAGTAATTAAAAATGACTCAGTTTCTATCACTTCAGCGTTAGTTCTAATGGTGTCCGATTACTTTCTGTTAATGAACACTGTATGACACAGCCCTTGTTCTGATGGAGCTACAGTTGTGCTGTTGGCTCTGTGTTCCTGGGGTTGTGTCCCCTACCAACATGGCATTCCGTATGCTGTGTTTGTTTGGTCATGGCATTAGGACACTGCATTAGGAATAGGGAGGAGTGATTAAGTCCACGAGGTTGAACTAAATGTGGATTACATTGTTCTGTCACTTGATGCCTTGGAGAAGCCTTGAGTTCCAGTATAGTTTTTCATGAGACAAATTCATGACTCAGACTTGGTCTTTCTGGGTGTCCCAGTGGTGTTTATCCAGGCACTGTCAAGCTGTTCACTACAACATTTTCTCTTACAATCACTGCTTGTCCTTCATCTACCTTAACAGTGTCACTGATCTCCACTCTCTTTTATCTAATGCTCTTCTGTGTTTTGTGCTTATTTACTCTGAGGAATTGAAGCTGCAGTTTTTCTTTCCTCTGGCATTTTTCTCAGATTCCATCCCTGATTATTTTATAGAATCACAAAATCATGAAGGTTGGACAAGACCTTCAAGGTCATCAAGTCAAATTTTTAACCCAGCATTGCCAAGTCCACCATCATGTCCTTCAGCACCATGTCTGCATGGTTTTTAAATCCCTCCAGGAATGGGAACTCCACCATGGCCCTGGGCAGCTTGTTCTAGGCTTTGACAACCCTTTTGGGTAAAAATTTGTTCCTCATGTCCAACCTAAACCTTCCCTGTGCAACTTGAGGCCATTTCGTCTTGTTCTGTCACTTGTTTCTTGGGAGAAGAGACCAACCTCCACCTGGCTCCAGCCTCCTTTCAGGGAGCTGCAAAGAGCCAGAAGGTCTCCCCTCAGCCTCTTTTTCTCCAGGCTGAACACCTGCAGTTTCTTCAGCCACTCCTCACCTGCCCTGTTCTCCAGACCCTTCATCGGCTTAATTTTGCTTCTCTGACCCTGCTCCATCCCCTCAATGTCGTTTTTAGAGTGAGGGGCCCAAAACTGAACCCAGTCTCACCAGTGCCCAATACAAGATGATGATCCTCACCCTAGTTCCTGCTGAGCACACTGCTCCGAGACAGGATGCTGGCTGTGTATGATTCTTCCTTTATTGGTGTGTTTTCATGGAGGGTCTCTGTAGCAGTTCATGAGTGGTCAACCCAGAGACTTTTTTTGCTTTTGTTTTTTTCCTGCCAAAGAGGATGGTACTTGGCATGCCCCTTGTGTCTGTAGCTATGGAGCTCTGGGTAGACCTGGTCTTGCAACACCTGTGTAAGTTAGGTCAAGGTTGTTTTATAGACTGAGGGGACATGTGGGAACAGGGTTCAAGAGACATAGTGATCTGGCTGAAAGCCTAACACTGTCTTTATAATGGAGTTGGAAATACAACCTAAAGGTAGAGCTGCAGCAGGATTTTAATGCATTGAAAATATCTACAGGCCTTGTAAAAACACAAAGCCCCTCTCAGTCTTGTGCTGAATGTGTGGACATCACAGTGACCAGCAAAGAAGAGATCTCATTTTTTTCCTTCTTGCAATTTCTTAGTCATTTTAGTTCTTTCTTATAGTATTTATATTATATCTTTCTTATAGTATTATAGGAAGAAGATGGAAGTGTTGGAGTGGGTCCAGAGGAGGGCCACAAAGATGATCAGAGGGCTGGAGCAGCTCTCCTATGAGAACAGGCTGAGAGAGTTGGGGCTCTTCAGCCTGGAGAAGAGAAGGCTTCGAGGGGACCTGATAGTAGCCTTCCAGTATCTGAAGGGGGCCTACAGGAAGGCTGGGGAGGGCCTATTTACAAAGTCTTGCAATGACAGGACAAGGGGCAATGGGCTTAAACTGGCAGAGGGGAGATTTAGATTGGATGTTAGGAGGAAATTCTTTCCAGTGAGGGTGGTGAGGCACTGGAACAGGTTGCCCAGGGAGGTTGTGGATGCTCCCTCCCTGGAGGTGTTCAAGGCCAGGTTGGATGAGACCTTGAGTGACCTGTACTAGTGGGAGGTGTCCCTGCCTATGGCAGGGGGTTGGAACAAGATGATCCTTGAGGTCCCTTCCAACCTTACCATTCTATGATTCTATGATTCTATTTTGTCTCCAGTGTGGGCAAACTTTTGAGTTGTTTGTGACAGTGTTTGAGAGGAGTAATACAAGACTCTGGTCTTACCTTGACAGCTTTGAACTTCATGTGTTGTTTTAGCAACTGGTTTATGAAAGCTTCCAGTAGAATATTCTTTTTTTTGTTTTGTTTTGTTTTGTTTTGTTTTCTTTAGCTACTGTGTTACAAGTATGTGAGGACAGTTTGCTTCCATCCCTGTTTGTTGATTTTGCTGTTGAAACCTTCCCTACGTGGCAGCTTCAGTATCTATAGCAGTGCTGGCAGAGCCCAGGGGTGCTCTGCACACTGGTGTATTCTCCTCTGAGATCCTCAAGGTCATTTTCCTCATGCTCTTTGTGACTGACACTGACTGTGTTTTTTGTTTGCTTCTGAAGGAAGTGCCTCTGGGTGAAAACCACCCTCCTTCACCTTACCAGAGGTGTCTTACTTAGCAGGAAGATGAAGGGAGTCTTCAGCCTGAATGTGGAATTGAAAGCTGTGGCTTCCAGTTAGATCAGTTGTGGTGCAGAGGGTAGCGTGTGTTTGTGAGAAACTCTAATGATTTGTTAAAGACATTTCCAAAATAGTTCTTAGTAAAGAAAAGACAACATAGCATGTGCCTTGAACATGGTAGTTATGCTCAATGTTGTTCCCGGTGTACCTGTTCATCTCAAAGTGTCCAGTTCTGGGCTTCCCAGTTCAAGAGAGACAGGGAACTACTGGAGAGAGTCCAACGGAGGATCAGAGAAATGCTGTGGGGCCTGGAGCGTCTGTTGTGTGAGGAGAGACTGAGACCTGGGGCTGTTTGGCCTGGAGAAGAGCAGTCTGTGAGGGGATCTTCTCAGTGTTGATCCGTAGCTAAAGAGTGGCAGTCAAGAGAAACGGGGTGGTGCCCAGCGACAAGGACAAGGAGCAACAGGCACAAACTGGAACCCAGGAGGTTTCACTTAAACATAAGGAACAGTTTCTTTGCTGTGAGGGTGCTGGAGCACTGTACCAAAGGTTGTGGAGTCTTTCTCTGTTGAATTTCAGAACCTGTCTGGATGTGTTCCTGTGCAACCTGATTTAGGTGAACCTTCTTTAGTAGGGGGGTTCAACTGAATGATATCCAGAGGGCCCTTCCACCCCACACTGCTGGGATGCTGTGAGAAGTTACCTGGCAATGCTGTCATGGGTAGCTGGTGCCCAGAGCTGTGGCATTTCAGTGATGGTGTGCAGTCCACCTGGGATGCAGGACTTCTGCAAAAAATCCCTGCTCTGAATTTGTGGAATACAGATTTACTGAGCTGAGTCAAGACCCAGTATGTCTTGTCCATGTGATACAAGGCAGCCATGTGACTGAACCTAGATAATCAGTTGCTGTGCTACTGCATGAGTGTTGTATTCACTGTTAGTCAGATAAAATGCTCCAAAACCATAATACTTCTTGATACACCTGAAATGCAAACCCCAGTGTTGACCATGCTTTTCTGAACCTTAGTATAAGCATAAACCACTACAGAGTGTCGGAGTTGGAGAGGCTATATCAAGCTTGCTGTGCTTGGAGGTTATAAGCAAATTAGCTTATGGGCAAAGGTTGCCTGTCGTTTGGAGCACTTACATTTTGTTATGCTGCTTTTGTAGGACAGAGTCGAGGCAGATTCTGGACCTGTGGTAGATCTGATTGTTGTATCTGGAAAGAAGGATGCTTGTAAGCTGAGCAATAGCTAAGCACTGCCATCAGCATTGAAGCTCTGCCATCTGTGCAGAGAATGAAGAGCCATTCTTAAAGCATAAAGGAAAAAAACCTTAATGGAAAAAACAGAACCATTCAGGAAAACCCTTCCATTTCAGAGTAAATCGTGCTTGCTCCTAGCTGGAGGGATTGCAAAGCCTTCCATAATGCCTCCATAACCATTCAGATGTTACCGCTTCTGTAATGACTCATTTTAAAACAAATTTTATGCTGTCTGTGCATTGCTTGTAGGGAAGTGAATGTGGATTTGACTCAGTCCTTTTATCACATGCATGAAAAACCCCCACTCTGAAACTTCAAGGGAAATGGCTTGAGTGGAGCCTTAATTCTTCTGATACTTAATTCTCTGAAATTGTAACTCCACAAAGTTCATACTTGAGAGTGTTTTTCTGAAGTCTTTCTAGGAGGAAGTGACATTTGCGATGCTCTTACACACCTGAATTGCTTTGGTTGCAGTTAACACAGTGTTCCAGAGTCCCACTCACCTCAGACATGCATCATCTCCTGATGTTGTTATTGTAGTACCTCACCATACAGAAGGATGAAACAACTCTGTGGTGAAGCTTTTGGAGCTGAAGTTCAGTTGGCTCAGGCCCAGGGTTTATTTCCTCCGGACATCCATGTTTCTGCATTTTGAACTGTCTCTGAATAATGACATTCAGCGTCGAGGGATATAGTCTCTAGAACAGTAAAGATTTTGTATGGTTCTCACCCTGGGACATGGCGGTGAAAGAGGAGATGGAAGGCAGGAAAGCCTCTGCCATGCAGGGCTTTGCAGATGAGGAAGGCTCTTCCTTCTCTGAGGAGGTCTATGGTGTTTGTGGGACTCCTCCACATTCAGATGTGAAGTAATGAGGAATTCATCAAAATTGAGCAATATTGGAAAGAACTGGCTTACTGCTCCCTATACCTTCTCTGGAGAGCAAGTTAAAACTGAATTATCTACACTGTAAGGATTTACTCTGGGTTGGCTTTCTCTCTTTCCTGCTTCTACTGTTGGCAACGACCATCAGTGGTCCAGGAAAGGAGTGAACCAATAAGTATTTCTGTGCCTCGCTGTCTATGGCTGTGTTCTTTTATAATGGTGAATTCAAAACTGCACAGACAGCTGCTCTCTGGGAAACACTTGCTTAGATTTTTATTCCCTTATGTTGTTTCTTTCTTTCTTTTTTTTTTTTTTTTTCCCCTAGGAAACTACTTTGCAAGTCACTTCTTTATGGGAGGTGAGAAGTTTGACACCCCTCACCCCGAAGGCTACCTTTTTGGCGAGAACATGGATCTAAACTTCCTCGGGAACAGACCTGTTCAGGCAAGTTCCTGTTTGCTGTGGGTTTTACGTTTTTGTTTTCTGCATCTTTGCATAGAGTAGGACAGAACGGATATCAGAGACCCTTGCTGCTTAGGGAGTGTCATTCCATTCTGAGGTGCAAGTACATTCCCCCACCCCACACCCCAGCCTGCCAGCTGTCATAGCCATTGAGATGTAGAGTGTCTTGAAGAAGAAGCAATGTTCACCTTCAAGGGTTATTTTCACAGAGAACAGAAGGAAGAAGTAGTGAGTGAAGAAGGACAGGGAGTCAGGAGTGCAAATTCTGCCTGCCTACCTCAGTGAGTGTAAAGCATGTCAAAGAGAGGAGAATCAAAGGATGTTAGGGGTTGGAAGGGACCTCCAGAGATCATCCAGTCCAACTCCTCTGCCAAAGTAGGATCACCTAGGGCAGTTCACACAGGAACACATCCAGGAACGTTTGAAAGTGTCCAGAGGAGACTCCACAGTCTCTCTGGCAGCCTGATCCAGTGCTCCATCACCTTCACAGTAATGAAGTTTCTCCTTGTGTTAAGGTGGAACCTACTGGGTTCCAGCTTATACCTGTTGTTTCTTGTCCTATTACTGGGCCCCACTGAAAAGAGCCTGGCACCTTCTTCTTGCCCCTCACCCCTCATATGTTTACAGATATTAATAAGATCCCACCTCAGCCTTCTCTTCTCTAGACTAAACACCCCCAATTCTCACAGTCAAAACTGGGAAGCAGGTCCACTTGCAGAGCCTTAACTTTCCAGGGCTCCTGGACACCTAGGATGGATTCCAGCCTATGCTTTTCTGCACATGCTTTTCTGTGTAAATGACAGGCCTGACTACTCAGTGTTGAGACAGGTCTTGATATTTGTTGATTTTTGTTTGCTTTGTAACTTAGATGGTCTGCCCAGAAAGTCTCTCCTTTAATTTTCCCAGTTGGAACATGGAGGTGTTTCTGGGTGTTTCCCAGAGACTATGAAAAGCTACCTGCTTGAGTGTTTGGTTTGTTCTTTTGTTGTCACCAGGGCATAGCACTGCTGTGAGGGAATTCTGTGCAGGTGTTACTGTTTGGATTTGTCTTGCATCTCAAAACTGCTTACAAAGAACCAAAAGATAGCAGTGTAGGACGTGTTTAAAGATGTCTTCAAAGTGCTGCAGAGGAAATGGAGAACTACTTACTTTGCCAGCTATTTTCTTAGTTGTTTCTGCAGCTTCAAAACATGGAAATTTAAAAATGGTGTCATCCTTAGAAAGGCTGTGGTTATTGTTAATTCACACTCAGAAGCAGTTCAGGATCACTCCTGTTTTTATGAGTGGGAGAAACTGAGGCAAGGTGACTTAGTGTTTGAATTGGAGCACTGACAAGGACATTCTGCTTTCTGAACTGCCTGTTGTCTTCTCAGAACCATGGTTACTTAACAGAACTCTGCAAGGTAGGACAAGGGAGTGTCTGGAAAGCCCTTGTTCTAGCAGAAAGGGCTTGATGAGCAACAAAATGAGGAAAGTGGGACTTTAGATGGAAATTGTTCTGGATTTAATAGTGTAATTCTGATTTAATAGTCAGCACAGGAGGATGCTGACCACATACTCTACACCACGTCTGCATGTGGAACCTGTGCAGGACAGTGGATTCTCCTTTGCTTTGTGGCTAGCAGCTGCACGCTGCTCCAAATAAAGCAGAAGACACAGCTGCTAACTAAGCATCTCCTATACCTGTGGCTGTAGGAACTAACCTGGCAGAGTTAAATTGCCTGCATGTCTCAACCTGGATTTCCTTGCAGACATCCCAGCACTGAATTTCATCACTTCTTCAGAGGGGTGGGTGAGAGTGCTGCTAACACAGTGGGATCTTTGCCAAATAGGTTTAGGAGAGGGAGGTTGTCATGGTATATATTTTGCCTATGTAAAGTTAATGCCCTTTGGCAGCTCTGATGAATCTTCAAGGAAAAAGAACACTTGAACACAGAGCAGCAAAACTGCTTTCTGGATGTGGGCCAAGTTCTTGCTTTGGAGTAACTGAGGTCTCGACTGATCTGTGTAAAGCAGTGCTGCCAGCCACAGTACTGGCTTTCCAGGCTGCAAAGAAAGTACCTGCTGATGCCCTGTGAATTCTGTGCTGCCTATGACTGTGGCACAGGGCCTTCTGTAGTGTTCTTCTGGTGGTCAGGAAACAGCACATTTGCCATCAGGCTCTGGCTGTTGCCCCACTCCTGTGGCCTGAGGAAACAGCACTGAAGAGTTGTATTCTGGAGCTGCCCTAAAGTCCACCTGCAGCAATGTTTGTTTGCCTGTTTAGCAGGCTCCTCACGTCTCAGGAAATGTATGTTGGTGGTCTCTGATACTTCAGGTCCGTGTCAGTCACCCTCCTTATGCCACTGCAGGGCACTAGTTGATGTGTGTGTGAGGGAACTCAACTCTGAAGAGGCTGCATGGTGGTGCTGTTTTGGGTACAGAGTACCCCTTCTGCCCTAAAGCCTGTTCTGTGTTGTGCTGTTGCTGTGACTTGGGCCACAGCTATATATCCACTCTGAGCACCTATCAAACTCATCAGTTGTGTGAGTGGCTTTGCTTCAGGCTTTGCTGAGCAGATGGAAGATCCAACAGGCAGATCTGTAACTGTACAGGTTGTGTTCACCACAGCAAGCAGTTTCCTTTGCATTTCCTGCCGGAGATTCTGTGACCAGTAAGGAGAAATCCAGTCTGAAGCATTATCCTTTGTTTAAAGGACAATCTATGAGAGAAGGTCTCTTGACTGTAGAGTAGAATGAGGCCCCCTATCCCTGTCTCCTTGTGTTTTCCAGAACATTTGCCCCTTTGTTTCAGAATAAAAAAGTTTCCTTCAGTAATCCAGGCCTTCAGCAGGCTGATTAGCAGTCAAGTCACTGTTTGCGTGCTGTAACACACATGAAAGAGCTGCATTTCTTTTGCTCAAACTGGAGGTGGTTTCTTTAATGGAAAGAAAAGCTCATGACAGCAAGGCTTTCCAGACTTGAGAATTCAGGGTGCAGAAAAAGAGCTTGTGAAAATGCCTTTTCTTAAAGCATGTACTCCCAAAATGAACTATCCTGCTGAGTAAGATTTTCGCTCTGAAACATGCTTGATTTATCTGTAAATAGAATTCTCTCTTACAGTTCCTTGTGGCTGTTGTACAGTGTATCCTTAAAAGTAGATGGTTCTTGGTTTGGGCAAACTATGTCAGGTAATGTGCTGATGTCTTTTATAGTATAATAATAGGAGAATTATTTACCTTTTTGTTCCAGTTTCCCTATGTAACTCCAGCTCCACATGAGCCAGTGAAGACACTGAGAAGTTTGGTGAATATCCGCAAAGACTCTCTCCGGCTTGTCAGGTACTTTGATAAACCTTTCATTTATTCATCCCCAGTGCTCTGTGATCCAGAGCTACACTGCATGTGACAAAGTTTTGGAGAAACAGCTGAATTCCAGATCCTTCCTGCTAGGTATGTCCAGAGATTCCTGTGTTGCTTTTTTGCTTTCTACAACTCACTGAAAGGAGGTTGGAGCCAGGTAGGGGTTGATCTCTTCTCCCTAGTAACAATTGATAGGATGAGAGGAAATGGCCTCAAATTGCACCAAGGAAGGTTTAGGTTGGGTATTAGAAGAAACTTCTTCACTGAAAGGGTTCTCAGCCACTGGAACAGGCTGCCCAGGGAAATGGTTGAATCCCCATACCTGGAGGTGGATTTAGATGAAAGTTGGAGTCAGTTATCTTAAAGTTCTTTTCCAACTGAAGTGATTCTATGATATCTTTGTGATCAGAGCTTTTATGTGGTTTTTATACTTCTTATCTCTAGGCGATACTGTGATACTGTGATACTTAGCAATCTGACAGAACCAGCACTGTGTCTCTACAGGACAGGCCAGAGTGGTAAACAAAAACATCAAGTCATTAACATTAGCGGAAGATATTAGTCAGGTCAATAAACCCTGCAGACAGATTCCTTTCTACATTCTTGTGCAAGGAGAAGCCAGAAAGCAGCTGATTCTGGTGCAAGTCACAGGCTGGGAAGGCTGATTGGTCCTGAGTGAGACTTCCTCAGATTTCTCTGGCTGCCAAGACAAAGATTGGTCCTGGTGTTATGTATTTCTTTAGATGGCTACTGTCCCATGCACAGCGGAAGAATAATCAGAGATCTTTTACCTATAACTGCTCTACACTGGCATCTAAACTAGCACTAGCTGGATTAAACACTGTGGCCAACACTTTGGGCTGCAGCTGCCCTCTTTAAAACAGATGGGTGAAGCACGGGGGCCCAGCATTCAGTGCTTTGTTTTGGTTTGAGCCACTGGGCAGATGTCCAGGCAGAGCATTTCTCAAAGATCCTGGAGTTGCTCTGAATTGTGCATTTCAGGTGCAGGGCAGGAGGACTGGCTGGGGGCCAGCTTCAGCTGTCAGCCAAGGTGGTTCTGAGAGCATGGTGTAACCTGAGTAATTTGAGTCGTAACCACACGAATACCTCAGTTTGTTTATATTTGAAATCCAAAAGTTGTTTAGTTGGGTTTTGTGTGTTTGAATTTTGTTTGTTTGTTTTTGTTCCTGGTTTTGTTTTTGTCTTGTTTCATTTTGTTTTGTTTTAAAATGAGCAATACCTGTGATTTCCAAACTGATTGAGCAGGAAAAGAGGGAAGAACTTGTGGATAAGCAACCATCAGTAAATTGCTCTGAATCCTGTTTGTTTTTTTCAGCTAAAGGGTGAAGTACTTCTCTAAGAAAAAGTCTTGCTTTGGTGCCACACTTGCTGTAGAAAGGGCATGTTTTTTCCTTGCAGGGATCCATTGTAAACTGAACAGTATAATATCCCTCAGAAGCCAAATAGGAAGTGGTTTTTCCACTGGGAGAGGTCTTGTTGTGAGTGGAGGAGTTGGTAGGGTTTGTATGTGTACTCATAGAATCATAGAATGGTAAGGTTGGAAGGGACCTCAAGGATCATCTTGTTCCAACCCCCTGCCATAGGCAGGGACACCTCCCACTAGTACAGGTTACTCAAGGCCTCGTCCAACCTGGCCTTGAACCCCTCCAGGGAGGGAGCATCCACAGCCTTCCTGGGCAACCTGTTCCAGTGTCTCACCACCCTCACTTGAAAGAACTTCCTCCTAACATCCAATCTAAATCTTCCCTCTGCCAGTTCAAACCCATTGCCCCTTGTCCTGTCATTGCAAGACCTTGTAAATAGTCCCTCCCCAGCCTTCCTGTAGGCCCCTTCAGATACTGGAAGGCTACTCTAAGGTCTCCTCGAAGCTTTCTTTTCTCCAGGCTGAAAAGCCCCAATTCTTGTAGCCTGTCCTCATAGCAGAGCTGCTGCAGCCCTCTGATCATCTTTGTGGCCTCCTCTGGACCTGCTCTAACAGTTCCATATTCTTCCTGTGCTGGGGGCTCCAGAACTGTACACAGTACTCCAGATGGGATCTTCTGTCATTCTGCTTTCTCTAGTTGCAGATTCTGTCTCCACAAGCAGAGCTGCAGCTCTGGACTATTTGTAATGAGGTGTCCATGCATCTTGACAGTGTCTTGAGTTTGCATCCATCTAATTCCTGGTACCATCAGTTCTTTCTCTGCTTTGTGAGCTCTCACAGGCTTTGTGCTGCTGCTGATGTGTTAGTATTGGCGACACCGCCACCGACATTACTCTGTTTAATTTTGTACTGATGTAGACCCTAAAAGAGATTTTAATTGCTACTCTCCAAGGGCACATTCTGTCTTGTGCTTTTCTACTGTTCTGGAATAGAGGCTTTTTTTCCCTCCCTTTCTACGTGTAAAGACAGTTTGTGCCTTCTCCAGCTTGGCTTATTCACAACCAGTGGTTAAGGCTTTCACATTATTTCCAGAACTAGGGAAGCTTAATTTATCACCTCCTCCACCAAATGAAAGGCTACTGAGCCAAGTGTTTAGGTGTAAAGTACGTTCTTATGGTAAAGTCCACACAAGCTTCTTGCTTTTCCTTGTGTTTAGTTGGCAATTCATTGTTCACCTGTGAAGACAATGTTGATCCAAAATTTGCAATAGAAGGAATGGAGGAATAGGAGGAAATGTCGACTTTGGGCTTCCTGCCTGGTGCTGACCAGAGAAGATTCTGAACTTTGCCAAATCCTAACTAGTTACAGCAGCTTTGGAGAGAAACAGTAAACCTGTGGATTATTGGTGTTGAAGTCCTGCGTCTGACACCTTGTGTGAGTGCTTTGTTTCTATCACAGTGAGGCTTGGTGAACCTCAGAGAAGGGTAACATCAGTTTTGCTGTAAAACACTTAAAGAAGAAGACTGGCTCATGTCTGTCTTGTGTCCCTCTTTTGGTGCTGCAGTAGAAGTTTTATTTGAGAGCTGAAGTACCTGATGGGCTGGTATTGGCTGCTTAGTCTTACCTTGAAAGCAGGAGGAAGACCACCTCATGAGGCAATTTTTTTCATGGAGAAGTTATATCCTATGACAGCCTCTAACCTCAATCTGTGGAGATATTCATCCCAGGGTGGAGATGGTGATGGTGAGGGTGCTGGAATTGCCTGCTCTGCAGCCTTGGGTAGTGTTATACTGTGTGCAGATCTCTGCAGAACTCCAAACAGGAAAGCCAATGCTGATAGAGGTGTCACCTACATTCTGCCTTCATTTCAGGCCTGCTATAGCACTGACGTAGTGCACATCTCAAAGTTCTGAGTCAAATAATAATCATTTATCCTGCATGGCTACTGAGTTGTTGGTCAAACATTTCTCTCTCCTCAAAGGATGAAATTGGGTTCAGCTCAACCTGTTTCTACAAAATTGTCATGCTGCTGTTTAATTCTATTTTTATCTTTTAATTCTTTAACAGACAAACAAAAGATTCTAGGATTTCCATTGTTTTATGCTAAAGGGATGTCAGACCAGGTGGCCTCAGATTCTTTGGTCATCCTGCTTTGCCTTTTTCATCCTAAAGTTGGATCAGCTCTTTGTTCTCAATGGTGGTCAGTCTCTTCTGCTCTGTCTCCATGGTTGTGAAGGGGACATGTGAAGGCTATGTCACTGCTTTAGAAATCTCTACATGCATCTGTGGCCACCTCACACCTGCATTGTCTGTAGGGCTTGACTTAAACGTACACTGTAAATTTCAAGTGCAGGTGGAGACACAAGAGCTCCACCTGAAGGGCTCCTGAACCATCTTCCTACTGCAAAGGAAGAAGGAATGCAAAATGTGTCCCTTTGTCTTGTTATTTCCTTGAAGTTACAGCCCACCATTCCTGCACCTTAGAGTGGAGCATGAGGTGTCTCTACCTCTCAAAGCCTGTACCACAGCTGTCCTTGCTTGTTCTTTGGTCTGTCTACCAGCTACCATAGCTGTTTCTGCAGTCCTTTCTCATTTGAGCTCCTTGCTTTGTGGCAGATGGCACCAGATGTGTTGCAACTGCAAGCTGTGTACAGAGCCTCGCTGTGACTGTCTCGCTTTAGCACGTGTCCCTCACCCCTTTCTCCAGTGATGCTGTTCCAGGTGGGCAGGGCTTTAACTCTCCTAGCAGACACATCCTCCAGAATCCTTTTCTTCAGGCACAGCAGTTGGTAGTGGCCCCTCAATGGTTTCCCAGAGCAACAGCTCAATTCTATTTTGCGTTTAACCCCTTTTCTTCTTAAAAGATTGGAAGCACATTTCTGAATGCTGGCAGGGAGGTGCAGGGGCAGAGCTGGAAGCAGAAGATTGATCTGTGACCCTTGTGCTTTGTGTGACTTCACTGAGGAGACAAAACAGGCAATGGTTTTACTAATGATAGATTGCTTTTGTGTGATCTGCCCCCAGGCCCGGGTCTCCCACCTTGTTACTTGGGGCCGTCAAAGGTATCTGCGTTGTCATATGTAACTCATGCATGTACTGAGCATCTCTGTTTTAATACCTACCTATGCAGTGAGTATAGATCTGTGAAGCAGTCTTCACATCAGTGCTTGTCAGGAAGGGATGCTGTTTTTTCTTGAGCCTAGTTCTAGAAGAAGTGCCAAGTGTATCAGCTTGGATCCTTCCCTGCTGACCTTGGATCAGTGGAGGGCTGTGCAGCAAGGGACAATTTGCAGAAGCTGTCCTGTGTTTGGGTGCAGACACCAGTTGTGTGAGCAGGTGATTGCCATTTGTGTTCTTGGGTCAGTCCAGCATAAAATGTTGGTGCTACCCCTGTGTTTTCAGGCAAACCTGCTCTTCTGACTAAGGTGTTTCTTGTTTACAGTCTTCAAGTGCCATGATTTTATTCTTTCACTGCAACCAGCTTATGTGAAAATCCCATCTTGCTCAATGTTGGATGTTGTATCGAGGCTGCTGAAGATACCCAGGGTCTCAGTTCCTGGCATCTGTCTTTTTTTATGCAAACATGTTGGGTGGATTCTAGCTTGATTTACTGCTCTGACCTAGGTGAACCTCTGGCAGTCTTGTTTGGAGTTCTTGAAGTCCTTCAGAGAGGAATGCAAGTATATGCTGTAGTGATTCACTAGGGTTCCATTAGGATGTGTGAGATATTTGATTATACTGCTCTTAAGTTTTGTTTTACATCTTCTGTATTGAAGTGCTGAAACTGAACATTCCATTCTTGTTCAGTGTAGTGGAACCCTCTTAATTAGGGAGCAGTTATTACATCCCAGTGAACTCAGTAAATAAGGATTCCCTTGACTTTCTAGCTTGAATTATGGAGGTTTGCTGAGCCCATTCCTGAGTGTTTTCCACACTGCAACATATTCATTGAGGCTCTTTCATGATGGTGTGAAGTAAGAGCCAAACTTTCCCTGAATAGTTTAGGTGCTGGCTTTGACCCAAGCACCTTGGTAATTAAGGTAACACAGGTGAGACTTGAACTGGGCTGTGCACCTCCCAAAGGCAGCCTGCTTGCACTCACCAATCCTACCCAGTGCCTGACCTACGGGTGGTACCTGCAGTCCTGGGGTTACGGTGGGATGGGAATTTCCTTGTGAGAATCTGCTTCTGCCCTGCCAGTGAGTCACCTCCCTTCTGTCTGTCACGCTGTGCTTCAAGGTAGGGGAGATCTCCATGATAGGTCGTGTTGGCTTCTTTCAGTACTCGAAGGGGCAAAACAGAAAGATGTGGACAGATGTTTTAGCAGCTCCTATTGTGACAGGACCAAGGGTAATGGTTTTAATTTGAAACAATTTTATCAGTTATCTTATCAGTGGTTAGAAATATCTAAAGGATGAGTGTCAAGAGGATGGGGTCAAACTATTTTCAGTGGGGCCCTGTGGTAGGACAAGGGACGATGAACACAAACTGGAACCCAGGAGGTTCCACCTAAACATAAGAGAAAACTTGTTTGGTGTGAGGGTGCTGGAGCCCTGGAACAGGCTACTGAGAGAGATTGCAGAGTCTTCTCTGGAGAGTTTCCAAACTCACCTGGGTGCTGTGATCCTGGGCAAGCTACTGTGGGTGACCCTGCTTTAGCAAGGGAGTTGGCCTAGTTGATCCCAGGAGGTCCCTTCCAACCCTCACTACTCTGTGATTCTATAAAAGAGGGTAGATTTAGGCTAGATATAAGGAAGATATTTTTTGCTCTGAGGTAGGGAGACCCTGGCCTAGGTTACCCAGAGAGGTGGTAGATGCTCCACCCCTGGAAACATTCCAGGTCAGGTTGTTTGGAGCTCTGAGAAACCTGATCTAGTTGAAGATGCCTCTGCTCACTGCAGGATGGATTGGACTATGTGACTTTTAAAAGTCCCTTTCAACCATTCTGTGGTTCCATGTTTCTCTCTGCTGGTCTCCCTGGCCACTCCTGACACGCCATAATTCACTTTTCATCCATGGTCATAGCTTGCTGCCCTGGAACTTGCTTCACACCACTGTCTTCACTGGGTTTGTTACCTGCCTTTTACAGCAGCAGGGAGGAGGAGCAGTACTGGGCAGTGGTGATCACATAGTGGTATCCAACTGTATGGTAGCCTATAGCTAAGTTACTTTATGCTTCTTTATGCTAATTGAATTAACTTCTAAACACATATTTGCTATACTGGATCTCTTACACAGTTGAGTGTGTTAATTTTTTTTTCATACAAGCAGTATGTATAAACTTGAGTTGTTAGCGGCATCAAAGGTTTGGCTGATGGTTTGTGTATTTAAAGATATTTAAAGTTTCTTCTCTGCAATACTTGAGGTACCTTTTACTGAGTTTTGGAAGTTCTTTGTGTCACAGAAAGTTTGGGGTTTTTGCTGTCATGAGCCATTTAATTTGCAGAATTAAAAGAATTAGAGTTTAGACCTCTCAGGCCCATGCAGAATTTCTTTAGCCCAATTACTGAATCTAATGTGAAGACTTAAAAGGAAGGGGAATGTTTCTTCTCCTAAGGGTTTGACGTGCAAGAGTGCGCTTTTTTCCTTGTTCTGTGTCTTGTCACTGTAAGGCTGGCTGAGATCCCTCAGCACCATTAACAACTTTAATAACTTCAGTCAAATCTTGGAAGAACCTTCCTTGGAGGAAATAATGGAAATCCCCTGAAAAGCCCCAGGTGGAAGCCCACGGTGCCTGACTGCCCAGAACACCTAGACTGGAGTACTCTTGTCCTGATCTTCAGAGTGATCTTGATGTTATCTCATAAACACACATTCTAATCCTCCAGCGTTGTATTTCAGGTATAAAGATGATGTCGACAGCCCTACCGAGGAGAATGGGAAGCAGAAAGTCCTGTACAGCCTGGAGTTCACCTTTGATGCAGATGCTCGTGTTGCCATCACAATCTACTGCCAGGCTACAGAAGAGTTTGTTGGTGGAATGGCAGTGTAAGTCCTGGGCTTGTGGGCGTGTGGAGTGACACAGGAGCTGTGGGTGATGAGCCTGTGAAACATCTACCATTAACGAACCTGTCAAACATTGCTCATTAATCACCCCCAAGGGCAGTGCTGCTGTGGGTGATGGACAGGGAAATCTCTTTTTTTTGTTTGTTTTGTTTTGTTTTTGTTTGTTTTGTTTTGTTTTTTGTTTGTTGGTTTTATGTATTTTGATAGCGTTAAATTACTTTCACTTCCTTCCCCCATGTAGCAAATACCTTCTCTTCTCTTTTTGGTTTGTTTTTTTGTGTATGGGCAAACCATTCTATGAGCAACTAAGGAGAGGAACTCACAGCTGTATCCTTTTACTGCCCTGCAGTTTCCTTGGGTTTTGACCTAAGGAGGAAATCATCTGTGGGCTAATGAGGAGAACTGAGGACCTCTGTGTCCAGGGTGGATGTACTTACATTGTCAGACTTCAGCCGTTGGTTAAATATGCAGATCTTGGTTTACATCTTGATTTTGAAACCTGTTTTGCACTTGTTGGTTTACCTCAAAGAAGAATTTGTCACTGGTCAGTAGCAATAAATCATCTGCACTTACAACTCAGTGTAAGCTTCCTGTCAGACTTTGTGCTGTGTTGTACAAAGAGCTTAAGCCTGTGAAGGATATATCTAGAGTGTAAAATGGTCTTTTGCAGACTTACCATTTGGCACTTTATTGTGACAAACTGGCAAAAAAAGAAAGTTATTCTACAACAAAAAACCTCCATTTTTCATTAAACCTCTGTCTTGAACCAAGCTGTGTTGGGCTGGAAGCGCAACTGAGTCCTCCAAGGCCCACAGTATAGCGTTCTTGTTGCTTAAACTGCTCCACATGGGACTCTTAAGGGACTGTCTTGTCAAGTTCTGCCTTGAATATTAATTGCTCAATGGAAGTCTTGCAGTTACTGAATATAATCAACTGTTTCTGGGCAGAGTGTCTTCTCTCTGGGCAGTGTTTCAGTCTTCTGTATCTAGCAGCTTTCCTTTTAGAACTCTGTCGGTTGGTTGGAGGAGGAAAACACAGTTTCTGGTTTGCTTAAGAACACATTTTCACAGAATCACAGAATTACTGAGGGTGAAATAGATCTCTGAGATCATCGAGTCCAGCCTATGACCTAACACCACTACATCAACTAGACCATGTCACTAAGTGCCACATCAAATCTTTCCTTAAACACCTCCAGGGATGGTGACTCCACCACCTCCCTGGGCAGACTGTTCCAGTGTCTAATTACCTTTCCATGAGGAAGTGCTTCCTAAAACCCAACATAAACCTCCCCTGGTGTAACTTCAGGCCATACCCTTTCATCTTGTCACAAGTTGCCTGGGAGAAGAGCTGCAATTTAGTGAAACTCAGTGCCATGCACTAAGCCAGTGACTGTCACCAGTGCTGCTATCTGTTCTTTATAGCTTATGCAGCAAATCTGAACCACTTAACTGCTTTTTAAATTGCCTGTGAACAATTCTTAGGTAGAGTTTCTAAAAGTTAACACAACTGTCAACCTCAAAGGGAAAAAAAAAATAAATTAATCCACCCTGTCTGTGGTTTGCTGAGAGACAGGTCTCTGTTCAGCTGGCAGAGGAGAAGCCTTTGTTCATGAGCCCTACCTGCCTCTGCGTGAAACCAGGATCAGCAGTCAGCAGTCGTTACCTCATCAACAAAACGCAGCTGCTGATGCAGTGCTGCCCTGCTAGGGTGGCAGCAGGTCCCTGTGCACTAAAGCTTTATGTCAAAATCCAAAGCACTCAGATTCAGCTCTTGAATCCACTGCTGACCTTTTAGTTAATAAATGATCCTTTAATTTCCCTGTAGTATAGGAATGATGAACTGTCTGTCTCTCGAGTTCTTGGACAGTAAATGTTATGGAAGTGTGGTGAAGGGGAGGCGGCTGCACCAGAAGCCAGGGAGCATCTTGGAAGGCATGATTCTGATTTCATGCAGATGTGTAGGTAATAAAGTCCGAGGGAAGTGAAGTACAAATATAGACTTTATAAGCTGCTTTAATTCAACCCAGGCTATTCTTCCATGTGGAAGTGGCTCATGAAACACGTCCTGGAGCTAGTGCAGCTGCCCAAAGTAGGCATCTCTGCTTCTCTGGATTTCCTGGCTGCTAGTAAAACCTTTTGAAGCTCTGATTTCAGCTTTGCGAAGCAATTCTGAAAGGGCAGTGCTATAATTACTTTGATTTATTCTTTTGAAATTCTAGTGGGGGAATAAGAAAGGTAGAAAAGAATTGGGGCTGCATTCTTAGAGCTCTGAAGGAGCGAGTGCATGTTTAGTGCACCATTAGGAATGCAGCTTCCCCCTGCCTGGGGGGGCTAGCTTTGCCTTTTTTTGCTATTCCTTTCCTTTTTAACAGCTGCATTCGAGGAACAAGAACCTGCAAAAGCTGCATTCTGTATAAATTAGAAACTTTTCTCTTGCTATAGCCAGCATTTGATTGGGAAGAAGATCCTCTTTAAAACTAAACACTTTTCCCTCCCCCCTCATTCTTCTAAAGTCCTAAAATGGGAGAAACTTTCTGGACCCTTGTCAAAGGCAGAAATTTTATTCTAGTCTCCAGCCTGCAGCATGGCTCCTTAGAAGTGCTAAACAAGTTTTTCTGGCTTCTCTGCTGACACAGCCTCTGATCCTGATAATATCGCTGCCTCTGCTCCTGTGAAGCTCCTGCTAGGAAGGTGGTTGTGTTCATACAGTTTGGGGTGAGAGGAAAGAGGGAAGGTGGCTGGCTGACTGTGAGCAGAGGCATAGCTTGTTATAGAGCCTCTGCTCACCTGAGAGCCACAGCGCTTGGTGTGTCATGAGCCTGCCTTCAGAATTAGCTGATCTCCATGACCAAAGGCAGCCCTTGCTCTCTGCAAGCCAGGAAGCTTCTTCCTGGAGTTTTTGGGCTCCATTTAAAAGCCAGTGGCTTTATCAGTGTGTGCTGCCTGTCCTAACCTGTCTCAGAGAAGTATTCAACAGACTTTCCCAGGCAATCCTGCTGAGAGATGTGCTCAGCTATAGCATTTCCCAGCTTAGAGTTTGGGAACACGTAGCTCCTGACTGCTGCCTGTCTCTTGCCATGAACTGTTGAACTCCGAGTTTCATGGGGAGCTGCATCCTCACCTCTGTGGGACTGCAGTTGACCAGCAAAGTCTGGAGAAGGCAAATGTGTGGTTCATGGGGCAGCAGAGGTTTAATCACCTTTGCAGACCCATGCCCTGGGGATGGTACCCAGCCCTTCCTCGTGGTGGTGCAGATGTAGTAACAAGTGATAGGACAAGAGTAAATGCATTAACTAGTGTAGAAACAAGTGATAGGAAAAGAGGAAATGCCCTCAAACTGTGCTGGGGGAGGTTTAGGTTGGTGATTAGGAAAAAACCTCCTAAAGAGTGGTCAGGCATTGAAACAGGCTGACCAGGGAGGTGGTGGAGTCACAGTCTCTGGAGGTGTTCAAAAAACATGTAGGTGTGCCACACTGGGACATGGTTTAATGGTCACGGTAGTCTTAGGTCAATGGTTGAACTCAATGAGGTCTTTTCCAGCTGAAACAGTTCTATGATTCTGTGATTCTGTGAATAGCTGAAGGACTTCCAGTTTGTAGCCTGGTTTCTCCTGCAGGAACTGATTCAGGTGTTCATCCCTTAGATGTCTTTGATTTAGGAGACAGCTATGCTATTTGGAACAGGCTGTAGAGATCTTCATATTCTCTTTTTAAGTGTGCTCTGTGAATGCATCCTTTCCTTTTCAGGCAAAAGCCTTGATGTGCACAGTATTAGCCTGTTCCTGGGAGGGCCTCCCGGGACTTTTCCAGATGTAGCTATCCAGCTATCCTGCTGACTGGCAGGAAGAATTGTGTAGTTAAAACATGACAGCAGCAGTTGTTTCCTCAGGGTAAGGAGTCAAACTGGCCTTGTAGCTGGAAGCACTTAGAACAGCCAACTCCAAAGACATGAGCAAACCATGCAGGTGTTAAATATGACATGAGAAGTTTTGAGTTTTGCAACCCATTTGTTGTAGATGCCCCCTCCCTGGGAGTGTTCAAGGCCAGATTGGATGAGGCCTTGAGCAGTCTGGTCTAGTGGAAGGTGTCCCTGCCCATGGCAGGAGGGGACAACAGATAATCTTTAAGGTCCCTTCCAAGCCAAACCATTCTCTGAATCTTCTGCTTTGGACAGAAAACATTCTCTTCTGTATCCTGATAATGTTGCCGATCTCTGTTTTCTTGTTATAAAGAGAAAACACCACAAAAATAGGCCAGTCTAGCTCTGTAGTCTTTGCCCTTTCCCAGGGCTGTGCAGTTTGTGTTGCTGATGCACACAGAGGTGTAGTGGATCTATGTATTTATTTTTTTTTTTCACCCATCTCATTTCCTTGTTAGTTGTGCAATGCCTGCTCCACTCATCGCAGGCGTCCTGGCGCAGTGCCGCGAGCTGCCGGCGGACGTGACACTGCAGCGATGAGCTGTTCTGTCTGCATGTGGAACTTGGGCTAGAGTTGGTTCATAAAATGAAATCCAGCTGGAATGGGCAGCTCAGCGCATGGCTGTTCGCACTCAAGCTTGTGTAGGAGAGCCAGAGGCACTCAGATATTCCTTTGGTTATTTAATAGCCTCTGTCTATTCAGGGCCTCTGAAAGGTGCTCTGGCTGCATTTTGGCTGTGAGCTGTGGTCGTTAGTAGGAGTTCTTTGTGCAGAGAGATTTCTTCTCTGTGAAGAAATCAGAGGCAAGTGCTGGTCTTTGCTAGGCACAAGCCTCTCCAGCCGAAGCTTGCTTTGATCCAAGCAGACAGCAGTCCCCCAAGGGAATGCTGTAGTGTGCAGAGTTCATAGGCTGAAGAGCTGAATTCTGTAGATTGCAGCACGCAGACAAACCCTCTGTTTTTAGCGGGAGCTCTGGCCTTTGTCCCTCTCTCTGTAGTTGTGTAAGCTGCAGGCTTTGAAGCCTGGTTAGAGTTGTGAGTGTGATGCTCTCACCAGTAAGTTAGGCAGCTGAAGGCAGACTCTGCAGGAGCTGGAGCAGAAAATGGGCAGCAGGGTTTCAGCTTGCATGGTGAGGTATTTGTTTTCTCTTAGCCTGGAGTGGAAGCTCAGTCTTGGGAGAAGACTGCCAGGACTGCAATACACCAGGTTAGCACCCAGATATCCTCCAATCCCTGTATGGAAGTGTCTCAGGCCTGGATCTTGCCTAACTGTGACTGACACCCAGGGCTTTAACCTTCTTATATTTTGGTAATGTTTCTTTTATCAAAGAAAATCACTTTGAGTTGAAGCACTTGTTCAGCTTCCCTATTCCTCAAGAGCAGCTTGATCTGTCCCAAAATGAAAGGGGAGTGAGTGTGTGGATGAGAGAGGTGGCCAGTGTGCTTGCTCCACATCAATTACTGGCCCCTTTGAACACTAGCAGAACAAGAACATGAAACATTCAAGAAAGCTGGGGAGGGAATTTATACAAGGACTTGTAGTGATAGGACAGGGGGGAATGGCTTTATGCTAGAAGAGGGGAGATTTAGACTGGAGATTAGAAAGAAAATTCTTTACAGTAAGGATGGTGAGACACTGAACAGGTTGCCCAGAGAGGCTGTGAATGCCCTCAATCCCTGGAAGTGTTCAAGGCCAGGTTGAACAGGGCCTTGAGCAACCTGGTCTAGTGGGAGGTGTCCCTGCCTATGGCAGGAGGGTTAGACCTGGCTGATCTTTAAGGTCCCTTCCACTCCACACCATTCTGATTCTATGACTGGCTCCCTCCTGACCTGTAAGAGGACATGAGGCTTACCAGACATTCACAGCCTGCATCAGTGGCAGAACTGATTCTTATTCTTAGAGCTTCTCCACAACCGTTGCTATAAGCCCACAGCACCACAGGCAGGGAATGCAAGACTTACTGAATGCAGCAGATGCCAACCAAAAGGACTGGGCTTGGGCAGAAATCACTTAGACACTAATATGCAGGATGCTTGCCAGGCTGTCCTCCTGAGCAACACAAGGAGTCTGTACTTGTGCGGTGGATCCTGCGCATTACCTTAGGAGGATGATCGATCTCTGTGACAGTCTGGGGTCGCCAGCACTTGCAAGGAAATTCACCGGGCTCTGGCCTGCTGGTGCTCTGCAGCCTCAGCACTGGCTGCTGACTGGAGGTCTCCAGTGTTGTCAGGATGTCCAGACCCAAGTCTTACAGGCATTTTACAATGAGGACAATTGGAGTCACACACCCTGAGGCATAAACCTCATTCAGAAAAGCCTCCCTGGTGTTTTTGTCGTGCTCTTCAGCTCAGAAAATCTTTGTACCTGGTTTATTTCTTTTCTCAGGGGCGGTGAGAGCAGCAAGCCTGTGCTCCTTGGAACAACGTTACTTGTTTTCCTGTTGTAGACTGGTTTGGGCTTCTGGTGCTGTAAGTGCAGGTCCTCCAACCTTCCTGACACTCATCATCAGCATGTTTACACCCCTTCCCCAGTGCTACTGTGGTGCATGTCATCCAGGCAGCCTCTGACCTTCCACTCTCTGCACTTTATTTTTAATAGGTTCCTGACTTGCTGTCACCTTGGATAAGTCACTTTTCCATCCCCTGCTTTCCCAGCTGTAGAGGGAGAATTGTGCCTTTCTGCAGAACTGGGAAGCTTTAAGAGCACCACAAAAGGAGCTAGATACAGGCTTGCTCTATTCATTGTGCTTGACAACTCAGTAAATAAAACCTCACTCAATTGCTCGCTCTGTAATTCACACATAAAAGACCTGTCATTCTGATCTCTTCCCACACTGTGCTTTAAATGCAAAGGATGGAGTGGGACCTTCTAGTAAAGCAGCACAATTTCAGCACAGTACAGAATAGTCTTTGAGGGTAAGGTGTTGTCATAAATAACACAATTCACCTGCCTCGGCAGGAAGAGCGGAGTATCTGTGGTCAGCTTGGTCTTTGTCATGGCTGTCCAGAATTTAGCATGGATGTTGTGACACTTGATAAGCCTTCTGGTTCCTCAGAGGGTGCAGGAGCTACACTGGCTTTCCAGAGAAAAGCAGCAGCAGTGGGGAGCCTGGCTTTTTCTCCTTGGTTTTGAGAGGAATTAAGAATTTCTCATCATCTTTGGGCATCCAGGTCCTTATACCCTTGGCTGCAAAATGCATCCCAATTATGGTGTTTTCTGGCTCTGCATTATAGTACTGGCTGGCCTGGCCCTGGAGTGCAGCCTGTTGTGTCTGTGGGCTCCTGCATTCAGGCAGCAGGTACCTTCCAGAGCTGCAGATTTTGAGTGTAAAGTTTCCACAGCATTGCTTAAAGCCAAGTATTAAGGTTCAGACTCACCTCTGCCATCATCCAGCCCAGTCTTCACATCTCTGGTGTTATGTTGAGTTCTGCAGTTCCTGGTTGACTTGGCCCCAGGGATTTTTCTCACTTTTTTACTCCCTCTGGAAGGGAACTGCCTGACACTCTCTACTCTAACCTCTTGCTTACAGAAACCAAAAGACATTACCTTGGATGTAGAAAAGCTTTGTGTTGCCACCCACTTCCGATGTGCTCTGCTCCTTCACAAGGTGTAGTTAGACTGAAGGAACTTGGAGCTTTCCAACCTTTGCTTATGTACCTAGTGATTTGTAACTTGTGTCTGTGCTTCAGAACAGCTGAACGTCCTCAAAAGTACAGAGTCCTGGGCTTTTGGAGCAAGGATGTTCTTTTTGTTTTGCCTCTGTGCACTCTGTTAACTGCTCTGCTTGACAGGACTCTGAACTGAATGAGCCACATCAGATACTTCCATGTCCTCTGGTGGTATCTCCTCAGGGCTGGCAGCAGTGCCACTCATATTCTTCTCTGAGAGACAGAATCAGCAAAATCTGAGGAGCTGCTTGTCAGAGCATCCTGTGTGATATCCCAGACTGAATTAAGGAAGAACTCAGGCTAGAATTCCTGGTGTTAATGTGACATCTGTCCCAACCCCAGACTGGCTGGTTGATCAAGAGCAGTGGCAATCAAACTTCAACAAGGCTTCAAGCTTGTGGCTGTTCATTGCACAGTGGCTGGAGGCCAGCACTTTCTTCACCATGTGAAGCTCCACTTAGGAAGTGATGGTTAGTGTGCACAAGAGAGAACATCCCACTGCTGTGGCCAGCTGCTAAAGGCTTTCTTGTAGAGCTGGAGCTAGACCTGGCTCCTCGTTGTGCCAGGGGAAGTTGCTGTTTCTGCAGTTGTAAACCTCTTGGGCAAGCAATCTCTCACTTTCTCTTCACTTTGTCAGCATGCTCTGAACGTGCCTGTAGCTCAACAGCAAAGACTATGGTAGTAAAAACAGCTTCAGATGTTCCCACCCTACCTTCTCTCCTATGCCAGAGTTGGCACTGCAAGAGGCTGTGCACATCCAACTCAGATGTCACTATTCAGAAAGGGGTGAAAACTCCCCAGTCCTGCTTTGCCACTGAAGCTCACTGTGAATCACAACATCCATAGTGACAGTGGGCAGATAGTCTGTGTGGGCTCTGGGTGCAGGAGATGGTGGATGGTAGCTATGGTCCCATCCCAGAGATGTTCATCCCAGTGTGGCAGTGCTGGCATTTCACAGTATCACAGAATGTCAGGGGCTGGAAGTGACCTCGAAAGCTCATCCAGTCCAACTCCCCTGCAGAGCAGGATCACCTATACCAGATCACACAGGAACACAGGCAGGTGGGTTTTGAATATCTCCAGAGGGAGACTCTACAACCTCCCTGGGCAGCCTGTTCCAGTCACACTCACAGTGAAAAAATTCCTCCTCATGTTTCAAGTGCTGGACCTCAGACAGCAGAAGAAGGAGGCTGGCATGGAGGAGTGGTTGGTGTCTCTGCAGTTGTGTTGGGGTGGTCCTGCAACATCTCTGGGGAAGCACATATGGAACAGAGAGGTGAATGGAAATGACTCTTGCTTACCAAGATGATGGTGACCAAGCAGTGCTCCTCACTGCAGAGCTGCTCTGGGGAGGCATGGGAGCGGTTTCAGTGCTGCATTGGGTTGCATGTGGCACTGTTAGGTTATTGCTTGTTCTTCCTTAGTTTCCTACAGAAAAGCAAACTGTGTCAGGCTGAAAGCATTGCTTAGGCCCTGGATTTAGTGATCTGGCCTTTGCCAGGCTGATGCACTGCACTGTACTCCTCTGACACTCAGTGTTTCCAGGCAGGTCAGTGTGGATCCAATCAGACCTTGCCTGTCTGTGCTGCTTTCCCTTCCCTGTGCTCACTTTTTCAGTTTGACCTTTCCCTTCCCATTTTGTATCCCCATTGAATGGCTGCCAGCCCATGCCAGCTCTGCCCGTTAGAGCTGCCACTTGTGATTCTTGAAGGGTGAAGAGGTGAACGAACAAGAACCTGGCAGAGAGCCATAATTTGTAACAGCAACTTTTCTTTTCCTCCCTTTGTCTTCAGATATAGCACAAAGAACCCCTCTCTGCAGTCGGAGACGGTTCATTACAAGAGAGGGGTAAACCAGCAGTTCTCCCTGCCTTCCTTCAAGATTGATTTCTCAGACTGGAAAGATGATGAGGTAAGTGTCTCCTCAGTGTCCCCTTTCCACTACCCTGTTGTCTCAGAAGCAACAGACTCCGATTTAGTGCCATTAGCTTATGGTTGGAAGGCACCCTCTCCCAGCTGCCATGGCATGTTTTGTGGGTGTGAGATGAATGGGGCCCTGGGAGGAGCAGGTATGAACACTGTCTGGGAACTTGGCAGGTAGATCAGACAGACAAGAAACCCGAAGAGGCAACTTTTGCTATCTGCTCAGCTGGCATCTCAACATCTGGTGTAGGAGGGAGAGTGCAGAGATTGGCACTGGAGCTTTTCCTGGAAGAACCTGCCACTCCTCAGCCTTCTGCTCCCTGCCAACTGAAGAGCTTATGGAAGCAAATGTCTCTTGATCTTTTCGTTTTGATGGGGTTTTTTGTGTATTGTGTTTGATTTTGTAGCTGTTTCTCTAGAACAGTGGTCTCTTGACATTGAGGTACATGCAAGACAACTGACTGAGATGTGGGAAGAACTTCAGTAGTACATGTGTAAACAATAACTGTATTTATGTTGGTAGTGTGTGCTCAAGATTGTTTACTGATGAGTTGAACACTCAAAATAGTTTGGAGACCACTGCTCTAGAAGCGTCCTCTTTAAGTGCCACATCCTGCATTATTAACTGCAGCAGCACAGTGTTGTGGGGGGATACTCTCCATCCTGGGGCAGATTCATGCTGGTGCATTAGTGCTGAATAAGGGGATGCCTTCCTTCTTTTAGTTTAACTCCTAACTGCAACCAGATGAAGGCTTGGTTTTAATTAAGCTCTGTGGCTTTTCCTACATAACAAGATCTGTAGAGTCCTATTGATTGTGGTATCTTTGCAAAATTCCAACCCAGGCAGTAGCTCTCTGCTTCTTAAGCCTCTGAGCTTTGGCCCAAGGGCATCTGCATGTGGTACAGGGCAAGGAGTCTTTGGTCTTTCCTCTGCTCTGTGCAGAATTGCCATAAAGAGATTTCTGATGCAGAGGAGTTGGTCTATAACTACTGCTAATATATTTGTTCATGTGCACTCCTCTCCCAGGTCTGCCCTTATGCAGTGCTCATTTCCTCACCAAAAGTGAGTGTAGTGTGTGTGAACCCTAGGAGATAATTCTTCCTTTTTTCAAAAACTAAAAGAAACAAAGGGAAGAGGGAAAAAAAAAGAAAAGAAAAAAAAAGGGGGGGGGGGAAGTAATCTCTCATGTATCTTGAAAATATTGAATAGCTATTGTCTTGAAGTTACTGTTATAATCATTCTCGTGCCTTAACAAATGCCTTGGCGGTTACCAAGAGCCTGCAGTCTGGTCTCCTGATGTCTTGGCTTCTCTGCCAATATATGATTTCACAAGTTCAGCCTACAAAAGCCTGGAAGAGCTGCTTTTCAGTGCCTTCTGTCGTCTGAGGGAACTGGAAAGTAGGAGCTCAGATCACTTTCTTCTTCAAGATTTGAGAAGCTTAATTTTCACTTTTGTTCCTGTCAGCAAGGTTTCAATTCGAGTACTAAAGTCGTGTTCCTTCCATAGCTTAAAAGGAGAGGTGCTGTGGAAAAATGATCTTCCAGCTCCCTTTGCTTGATTCTGATACATCTTCTGTTGTCATTGATGTTGCTGGGAGCTCTGACTGTGGAGCAAAAGTGGAACATGCACTGTGGTTTGGAAGTCTCTTCTGTTTCAGCTCTGTGTACACATCAGTCCTTGTCCTCTCACATCCAGTAAAAAGCATGTGGCTAAATTTTAACTGACTACCAAAATGCAGCACCATTGTCCCTAGAGGTGTTCAAAAAACATGTGGACATGACACTTCTGGACATGGTTTAATGGCCATGGTCATCTTAGGTTGATGGTTTGACTCAATGATCTTAGAGGTCTTTTCCAACCAAAGCAATTCTGTGATTGTTTGGGACAGCTAGCAGAGTGTTACCACTCAGCTGTGCACCATTGCTTTCCTCAGACTACTGCCCAGGTTTGTTTTTGAAGCTGTCCCCCAAAAAACCTAATTTACTTTGTGTTTATGCTCAGCGTAACACTCACATCTGATGTGGTTCTTGGCTGGCCAGCAGAAAGGAAAAGAATGTTATGGCAGGTTGTTATGTGGAAAGCTTCATGAAAGTTTCCTTTGTTTTTGCAATGTGCTGGTTTGCTGGCACGTTGCAGTGTGTGGCTTCTGTTGGGACAGCTGTTTTCAGATCCCTAAAATGAATGTGGAATGGACCCTTAAAGAGGCACTTTGAGATAGAATCATAGAATGGTTTCGCTTGGAAGGGACCTTAAAGATCATCCAGTTCAACTCCCTGTGATGAGCAGGGACACCTCCCACTAGACCAGGTTGTTCAATTCCTCATCCAACCTCCAGGGAGGGGACATCCACAGCCTCCCTGAGCAACTTGCTCTAGTGTCTCACCACCCTCACTGCGAAGAATTTCTTCTTAATCTCCATCTTAAATCTCCCCTCTTCCAGCTTCGATCTGTTCCCTCTTGTCCTATCACTACAAGCCCTTGTAAAAAGTCCCTCTCCATCTTTCCTGTAGGCCCCTTTCAGAATACTCTGAAGTTTGTATCATAAAAGCAGCCACAATTCTGTGATGTGACTTTCTCTTCAGATGAACAAACCATAACAATTGTCATACAGTAATAAATCAGAGCAGAAAGCAGAGCAAAACCATTAAGCTTCTTTCAGCAATTTTAATCAATTGTCCTCGATGAATTTTCCCTCTGCGGTGTGCCATCATGGTTCAAAAATGCAAGCTGGAGTAATAGTGACTGATTGAGTCTCTTCTCTAACAAACACTGGGAGATTAAATGAGATTTTTGTGTTCACTCTGTTACTTTGCTGTTTTGAAAAGAGACCAGATTCCGATAGTTTAAAGGTGTGATAAAAGTGTAAAACCATCATACAGGAGTTGAAAATCAATATCCCTTAGATCTGCAGACCAGGTCAAATCATAAGGTCTTCCAACTCATGTTTTCTGTTTGGAATCAGGTATGCACATCTGTGTGTGCCAAAAGCTTTATTACACTGCTAAGAGGTGCTTCTAGAAAGTGTTTGTGAAGCCTCAAAGGCATGCAGAGCCTGCATGAGGAGAGCGCAGCTAGGGACAAAAAAATGCAGCAGACTTGCAGTTCCTTTTTCCCTCCACACCCTTCCTTTGGAAGCTTAGTGAGGCATTGCAGCCTGAAATTTGTGCCTGCAGCTCTTGGCAGAACCAGAACTGTGTGGCTAATGGGCTACAACACAGCTGGCTGGTGGATGACCAGGTATGATCATCTGCTGTACAAACATCAGTCATTTCAGGCCAGGTTGGATGAGGCTTTGAACAACCTGGTTTAGTGGAACGTCTCCCTGCCTATGGCAGCAGGGTTGAAACTACATCATCTTTAATATCCCTTCCAAGCCAAACTGTTCTAGAATTCTGACATTTAGGTTGCAATTCATTTCAGGAGAAACCATTTTCAGCTATGTTAAGGCTCACACTGAGAGCCACCTTCTCTTCATCCTGGATGTTTTTGGTTGCCATGTGTGCTGATGCTGATGGCTATCATGATAGTTTTTCTTCTGAGGGACTGGCTGGAGAAAATTCTGCTGCAAATGATTTTGGGGCTGCATGGAAGTGAAGGAAGCCCCAAAGCACTCTCTGAATGGTGCTGCAGTGCTTTAAAACAGGCCTCAGTTTTCAGCAGCAAACTGAAAACAGACTACCTGGAGCACCATGGTGAAATGACATCTTTTTCTCTCTTGGCAAGAGATAAGACAAAAATCCCCATCAGTAATTAACAAAAACCACCAGAAATCCAGACTCTGAGCCAGTTCCGTTCCTGGCATAAGGCAGTGTTTGTAAGGTTGCATTTTTCTTGTGTTTGTAAGATGATGGAGCTTTTGAAGTGCTGTAATGAAGTGCAGGGTGAAGGAAGAAATTGAGTCTGTTTTCCTTGCACTCAAGCAAGATCTTAAATTTTCACTCTCACCAATTAGAAGGTCAAGGACCTGAATTTCATAACATGCCAAGAGATGGTAATCAGTCTGCTGTTTCCTTACAGTGTTGTGTGAGCCTACAGATTTTTCTCCATCCTCCAGAGTTCCATAGAAGAGTGAGTTTGGTTTTCTTTGGTGATACAGGGAGCACAATGCCTACTGCTGTGCCATAGCAGTATGTCCTACCACATGCAACGAAAACTATGACGCTAGATATGTTTTAAGAAACTTTTCCTACTGCAAAGCACTCAGGAGAGTTTTAGGATATATGGATTAGTGAGAATTAAATGCCACGTGAAATTGGAAGGGAGGTTCTTTGCTTTGCTGGCTATAGCCGGTGTTCAGTGCCTTGGCAACCTATCTATGTTGCAGTTACTCTGCTTGACTCCCTTTGAAGGTTGGTGCCTCGATTTTAAGTCCCCCTGCTCTGTTGTGTCCTTTGGAGACAAGGGGTGGAGGCCTGTCAGAAGGACCTTCATTGCTCTGACGTTAACACTCTCTTGAATGTTGTCTCCAGGCAAGGCTGGTGTGAGCTGTCTAACCTGATCTCATTTCTTTCCCTCAGCTGAACTTTGACTTGGATCGTGGTGTGTTCCCTGTGGTCATCCGGGCGGTGGTGGATGAAGGGGATGGTAAGCATGATGCTCTGCTCCCTTGGTTTGCCTTTAGTTCTCTGTGAGTTTGTGTGACTCCTCCAGGGCAAGCCTCCTTTTGCAATGATGAAAACATTTTACTTGTAGAAAAGGCCTGGGGAGCCTTTCTAAAATAAAAATGTTTCATGAGTTCACCTCAGCTTCTGTGTATGAAAAGTGCCCAGCTAGCCACAGGTTCTTGCATAACAAAACCCTTTTAAAAACAACCTCCATTTTTAAACAGGAAAAATGGCCAGGTGTTTAGTGCTGGAATAGCGTTGAGGAGAGCTCCTGCCTCTGCCACCAGTGCCAGGCACAAACCAGAACAAAATTCCTTTCTCTTTTTGCATTTGAAATACGTGAAGTAAGGGGGAAGCGTTTGTCTTTCCCCTTGGAGAGCTAAGTTGTTTTCACAAAAGCTATAGCTAAGTTGCAGTGTGGACCTTCTCCCAGGAGTGGTCAGAGAAGAAGAAATGGCTTTGAGATGCTCAGGCCACTGTTAAGCAAACACAGGTTTATTCAACAGTGTCACGTTCTCCTGCTTTTTCTGAAGGGTGCTGAATAGTTACTTCTCTTTGATAAATAGTATTGATTATTTTAAAATCCTGTGGCCATTTGGAAGAGGGAAATCCAAGGTTCCTCCAAAGGTAATCTAGTCCAACTCCCTCTGCAGCAAGCAGGAACATCCTCAACTAGAGCAGGCTGCCCAGAGCCCTGTCTAGCTTCACTTTGAATGTCTCCAGGGGTGGGGCCCCAACTACCTCCTTGGGCAACCTGTTCCAGTGTTCCACTACCCTCATAGTAAAGAACCTGTTCCTAACATCCAATCTAAATCTACTTTTCTCTAGTTTGAAGCCATTGCCCCTTGTCCTATCACCACAGGCCTTTGCAAACATTCCCTCTTCATCCTTCTTGTAGCCCACTTCATGTACTGGCAGGCTGCTGTTAGGTCTCCTTGGAGCCTTCTCTTTTCCAGGCTGAACAACCCCAGCTCCCTCAGCCTGTCCTCATAGCAGAGACACTCCAAACCCCCCCAGTCATTTTCATGGCCCTCCTCTGGACCCACTCCATCAGGTGCATATCCTTCCTGTATTGAGGGTTCAGTTGAAAGAACTGAAATCAAACTGAAATAAAACTGAAAGAATTGAAATAGAACCAATTGGAAGTGTGACTAACCAAGCACAGTGCAACATGAAGGAAGTTACTTCTAAAGTGCATCTATTTTTAGTGATTTCAGGCACTGTTAGCAAGATTGACTTATATGTCTGTTTCTTGACCATAAATATAAAACACCTTCCTCTGTTTATGGAGCTTTTGGCAAAGTATTTGTACTTTCTGATGTTGGGCATGCCTAGAATGACCAAAAATAGAACAGGAGGCAGCATGGGAAGCATACATTTATGCACATACCATGCCCTATCTAAGCCAATGGTGTACTGTCATCTATTTTAATAATCTGGAAAGGCAACTGCTTTTAAATCCTCTCCTGGCAAGAACACCAGCACAAAAATATGTGGCACTTGAGCAAAATACAAGGAAATTGTTGTGTGTTTTGGTTCTTTAACTGATGGGACTGGAAGGAGCTGGCCTGGTGTATTTGGAACACCTGGAAAATTACAGCTGGCCTGTAACTGCTGGTGTTAAATAAAATGAAATGTCAAATTACACTAGCAGTTAGGGAGATGTTGGTTTGGAATGAATTCTGCCAGGAGATGTTTGCTTGCCTTGAAAAATGTGAACTTGCACTGTTAGCCCTTTCCCATTCCTGCTAGTAAGATTACTCTGAGGGAAAGGTACAGAAACCCTGTGGGAGGGCTGGAAGTGCTGCCAATTGCTGTTAAACCAGATGGATTTATTAATCTCTGTGATAAATTCAGGTAATTAAAAGCAGGAGTTTGAGGGGGGAAGCAGAATCCCACTGAACACTTTGTTTTATTTTCTCTTTCCAACCTCTGAAAACAAAATGGGCTAGTTTGGAGCACCCACACTAGTTGAAGGCACATCTGTGTAGGGTCCATCACAGAGCCCAGCAGTGTATTGTGCTTGCTCTGCAGGAGTGTGAGATGAACCAGCTTGAGGACAATGTACTCTAAAAGGTTTAAATTGCAATAGGGGATGAAAATAGAAGTGTTGGCACTTTAGGAATTGTGAATAGACTCAAATTCAGCTGGAGGTAGTTTTGTGTTCGAGTTGTTTTCAAGGTTCAACCAGGACTGCTCTTTCTCTTTTTGCAGTGGTGGTTGAGGTGACAGGTCATGCCCATGTTCTTCTGGCTGCATTTGAAAAGGTGAGCGAGTTCTCTTTTTTCCCCTCTGTCCCTGTCCTTGTGTATATATGAATATTTCCATGGCTCATTAGTTTGTATTTATATAACACTTAGTACATTGGAGTCCTGGCCTGTGAATGGGGCTCCTGGGTGCTATCGTAGTACAAATAATTGCTTGCAGCAGCTCCTGTGCAGCCTTTAATTATCATTTGTACTCGAGCTGGTCACTCAGCTAATTGTAGCTGGTGCTTCCTGTGTGGAGAGAGGGTGTGTCTTAGTGGCAGTGATCTTTGAGGATGGAAGGTGTTGACCATGGCTCTTACTGTGCAAAGATATCTTTGCAGAACCAGATCTGCTGTGTCCAGACCTTGTTGCACCATTCATTTGCCTTAGTTTACAAATAGGACCGAGCCCTTTGAAAGAATTAGGATACATCCTGTGGAAAGACCTTGAGCTCCACTACTTTTCAGTGGCATGTTTGATGTTGCTGACTATTGCCTACAGCTAAACCAAGTTGTGCGCACAAGCCTTGATAACAAAGTCTCTTCCTATGATAACTGGGCCCTGAAAATAGTTGCAAGATCCATGTTTGTGTCTGGTTGTAGTAATACTGCAGATACATAGCCTGGGCAAGTGACATGCTAAGATGAGGCAAGAGATGCTGGAGCAGAGCTGGACACATAGAGGAGAGCAGCATCAGTACTGTGCTGTTGGAATTCCTCACTTTCAGGTTGGCTGACTTCTGTTTCTCAATCAAAGTTCAAAGTTGCCAGGTCTTACTCTGTTCCTTCTTGATGGATAATGTGGATGATGACAAGCTGTGTCAGAGGGCATGGGAAGTACAGTCAATCCAAAGGAAGCCCTGTGGCTAGAAGATGCTCTAAGTGTACTAGGTTGCTTTTTTGTTGGACTTAGCATGTGAAGAAAATGAGTTTTGCTGTGTTAGAAGCACAGTGTTCCTGAGCACTGGCTCTATAGGTAGTTCTCTGCTGCTGTCTTTCAGAAGGGAGGTGAACAGCTGCAGCACCCCTGGAACTAGGGCAGGGTTTTTCTTCTTGTTTTCTCTGCCAGCTGGTCTGAAAAAACAAATCACACCGGAATTCCCCAGTCATGGTTTAGCAGAACTGGGGAAGTGTGGGAAGTGGGTCCTTGGGGAAGGCTGTAGTGTTTGGAGCTGTCATCTTGGTGGCCAAGTGATGGAGGTGAAGACCCCTTAGTATTGCAAAGTGATTGTTCAGCTGTTTTTGAGGAGAGGGAAAAAAAAAAAAAGATGAGGCCATCAGCTTCCTGCATGTTACAGCCTGGTTTTGAAGTAGTTGACACATTTGCCTTCCTCATCTTCAAACCTCACCTGTACTCCCCTGGCGGTTCCCTTCATGGCTGTTTGGTTGTAGCTAGGTTCAGGTTAGGCCTTGGATCTGATGATGTGAGTATGTGAGTATATTTAGCTGCTTTTCTCCAAGTATCAAAACAGTGCTGTTGCAGGAACCCCAACCTCTGTGGTTAGGGAGTAGAGCTCATTCCTGGACCCAGATTTGCCCCAGCTTCGTGCTCTAGCATACCATGTCCAGCACTTTCTAGAAAAATACAAGGAAATACATATTAGGAATGTGTTAGCATGAGGGCAGGAGTGAAGCTTTGGAAATATCTGTCTCATGAGACTGGAAAGTGGCTTCAGCTGCAGCAGCTTTGGAAGAAGGTTTTCGAGGGCTATAGGTTAATTCCACCCACTGTGCATTCAGAATCTCTGAGTTCTCTGGATGCACAATGGTAATGGCAAAAGACCTGTGAAGGTTTGGGAGTTCCCCACCCCCCCCCCACTTTGTAAAATGACCCAGACTAGCACTCAGTCGGCTGGAAGTTAAATGATGAAGCTATATTTACAGCTTTGCACAATGTACAGCAGATATTTACACTATATACAGAATATTTACAGAAATATACAAGTAAAAGGTAATACAGAAACACAACTCCCCTCCCAGAAATCAGAGACCCCAGGAGGGGCTCCCAACCACCCTTCCACCTTCTCCCCACCCCTGTACCTTACCCCAAGGTTTGCCTTACGTGCAAGGTAAATTAGGAGGATCGGCCAAGGGGGTTAGAAGAAAAGTGGTTAGTGAGGATTAATCAGCAGAGGAGCCAGAGCCCAGAAGCTGCTAGATCCCACCAGCAGCTCCTGTTCCAGCAAGAGCCAGAGAGAGACTGACTTATCTATTGTTTTGGTTAGTGTTCCCAAACAATTCTCCAGCAAGCGTATGAGTGAAGTAGACATCATGATGTTTTCCTTTCACAGCCTAGAGTGTAATTTTCTCTATCAAAATATTCTAATTAGCCTCAAACCAGCACAAGACCCTGGAATATTCAGGGAGCAGAGCGAGGTGTGCAGCAAAACTAGGAACCAACTGAAGCTGGTCAGGCCATTCCATCAAGGCTGGATTGTGTCCTGTGTCCAGGTCTGACCTCGAGGATTCCAAGTGCTTCCCTTCTTCTATGCCACGTGTGCCGGGAGAGGGAGATACTATCTGGTGGGGCCACTTCTTTACTTCTCATCTTCCACTGAATGCTTGAAGCAAGATCAAAATCTTTCTTTTATTAAAAGATCACAGGGCAAAGTGCTTGTGGAGTTCTTTCTCCTTCCTGTTTGATTAAAATACACTGTTCATCCTTAGAATAATTGGAGCTTTTGAAGTGTAGGTCCATAAATCCAGAGGAGGTCCTTGCTAATGAACACTGCTGCTGATCACCAGAGCATGCTCAGAGGCCAGCAGGCCTTGGTAATTTCCTATTTCTGTGCATCTTTAGGATCAGAATAGTAACCTTGATGCTATGCCTAGGCGGAAGGCAGAGCAGAAGGTAAAGGCAGAAACTTGGCACTTAGTGTTTGTCTGGAAACAAGGACAGCTTTGTCTCTTGGTGCCTTGTTGTTGTCCCTCCCTCCTTAAACTCCTTCAACAAACAGCTGCACGTCTGCAGCTGTTCACAGCAGCAGAACCTGCTGAGCTTTCCCCAAAGTCTCCTTTCCAGCTCTCTAGACTGTGGCAGGAGAATTGGTTTCTCTTGGTTTGTGGATGATGGCACTAATTCCCACCAGCAGTTCTGACACTGGGTGTGCACGGAAGTGTTGTAGCCGTGCTGGCTGCCACTGAGCAAATGATAGCCTGGAGATGGTCACACAGCTCTGAAGATGGCAATGTGGACCATGTGTGAGTTGTTCCTTATTCCATCCAGTGAACAGGCCTTGCCCTCACTCTCATGCCAGTGCCCTGCTCTCTTGGGTGGCTCTGTAACTGGATGTTATTTAGAGTGTTAACAAATAAAGGAGGTTACAACTAAAAGGAGGTTGGAGCCAGCTGGGGGTCAGTCTCTTCACCTCAGTAACAAGTGATAGGGTGGGAGGAAATGGCCTCAAGTTGCACCAGGGAAGGTTTAGTTTGGGTATTAGAAGAAGTTTCTTCACTGAGAGGGTTCTCAGCCGCTATAACAGGCTGCCCAGAGAGGTGGTTGAATCCCCATGGAGGTGATTAACAGAGACAGAGATGTGGTGCTTGGACATGATTTTGCACCAGACCTGGTAGAGTTAGGGAATGGTTGGACTCAATGACGCTAAAGGTCTTTTCCAACAAAAGCAATCCTATTATTCTTATTCTAAATATCCCCTACCAAGTCTTGCTGGACTGGCTGAAGAAGTGTTTGCACCTGTCAGACTGTTTGCAAGCTGAAGACATCCAGCATACCAGGGCATTTTTTGTGTGCTCTGACTCACTTGATCCAAGCCCGTTCAGCTCTGCCCTGGAGCAACGAGAACTCCAGTGACCTGTTCCACTGACTCTGCTGGGATTCGCTGCCATTCAGGCTGGCACACTTATACCCATGTCTGACTCTCCTCAGCTAGCAGACACCATCCCTGATCTTCATCCTGTTTTACTCTTAATTTGTACACCTCAACTGTCTAATGCGTTTCCTTTCTTCCTAGCATGTCGATGGCAGTTTTTCCGTGAAGCCGTTAAAGCAGAAGCAGATCGTGAGTACCCATTTCCTGTCTACTGCTTGGTTAAGACATCTGCTGGTGTCCCTCAGGAGCTTTACTGTACCCACTGGGAAGTTTCTTAATTCACTGAGAGCCTTGGTTAGCTCAGATGTCACAAGCAAAGGCAGCAAGCTCCTGGCAACCCTTAACGTTGGGTTGGTTATGACACAGGCAGATGTGTGGTGGGGCGACAAAGACAGCAGCGTTGGACTGTCAGAGCAATGGTGCAAGTCTCAGTGCTCCTCTGGGAGGCAAGCACTCTGTATAGATCTAATTATTTCCTGTGTGCTCCTGCATCACTGGAGCTTGAATACAACACTGGCAGAGCACAGTGCTGAATGGTTCCATACCTGTGTAGGTGTAAGTACATCGGGTGTGCATAAGTGAGCCTCAGTGCTCTATGTGTTCAGATGTGGAGCACATCTGTTCCTTGACACTGTCTTTAGTGGTGTGGAAGGATCTCTTTGCAGACTCCAAGTGTTCTGCTTGGAGGCTGAAAATGCTTTGCTTTCCACATGTGTGTGAAGCTATCAGGGGATTGTTCCTCCACAAGCTTCCTTGTGCTCATGGTATCTCAGGAGCAGCCACAGAGCCTGATACCTTTTGGCTTGTTTAGCTTGTACCCTACAGGTACCGTGGTGCTTGGGCACTCAACAGATGTGGCCTTGCTTTGAAGGTGTTGTTTATATACCAGACTGTGCAGAGTATGAGAGGAAGGGAAGGAGGGAGACTGGCAAACAAGGAGTCATCAGGGGTCTGTAGCCCTTTTTTAGCCCATTCCAGTGTGGTGTAATGAGCTGAAGCTGTGTAGTTCCTTAAGGAGATTCTAATTGCATCCAGTCTTGTGTAGAGAGAAACACACAAGCTACTGCAGCCTGCTAAGATTGGTAAGAATTTCAGCCTCTGAAGGGAAATCTGGTAGGGATCTTGCTGCAAGGCTCAGTGTGAAGTGCCACAGACAAAGAGAGATTTGGTTGTTGATCTCTTCACCTTTACATGTGTGCTGTGTTTCTGCTTTGAATGTGTTTGCTTGTGATTGGTGGATACAGTTTTCTGATCTGATTTGACAAGAAAGTCACTAAGTGCCTTGCTTAGACACTTTGTGTTCCAAGATGTTCCTTCCAGGTTGGAAAAAAGCCACTAAACAGTATCAGTTAATTACAGATGAAGATGGCATTTGGTAATTCCCTTTCCGCCTCACCAGTATTGTGCAGAGACTCCTGGCCTTCAGACTTGCTTGTACCTAGTGACAGCAGTATTAGTCCTTGCTTCCAGAGCTTTATCCCACTGCTAGTGGTGAGTGAGTTGCTGCTCCATCCTGACATCTGTTCTGAGCCTTGTGTGTCCCAGCCTGGCTCCCCTCTCTTCCTTGGTGTTTACCCTGGCTGTGTTGCAGCCTGACCTCCTGGTCTGATGGTTTAGGAGTTACCTAGCCCCCTCCACAATGAAATCACCCAGACTCAGCCTGCTGGAAGTTAAGGAATGAAGCTATATTTACAGCTTAGCACAATTTACAACCATATATATATGCAATATACAGGAATAGTTACAGAAATATACAAGTTAAAGGTAATACAGAAACACAACTCCCCTCTCAGAAATCAGAGTCCCCAGGAGAGGCTCCCGACCACCCTTCCACCTTCTTGTCACCCCTCTACCTTATCCCAGGGTCTGCCTTACGTGCCAGGTGAGTTTGGAGGATCAGCAAAGGGGGTTAGAAGCAGAATGATTGTTTGGGTTGCACAGCAGAAAGGCCAGAAGACACACCAGGTCCCAGAGAGAGAGAGATACTCTCCATCTTACTTATATTCGTGTCCTTGTTCTTACACATCTCAGCAAGCCTGTGAGTAAAGTAGACTTCACCATTGTTTTCTCTTCACAGCCTGTAATCTGATTTTTTTCATTAAAATATTCCAATTAGCCCCAAACCAGCACACCTGTCTAGGTGATTGATTGATCTTGGTCCCACAAATATTTTTACAAAAGAGCTGAAGACTGTTTCAGAAAGGAGTCTATTGAGCTTGCAAAGGCAGGTTTGTAGTGGGAACACAGAGGAAAGCCATGCCCTGCAGGGAGAGCATGTGTGTGCTGTGCTGTGCTGTAAGAGGCTGCCCAAGTGCAGAGGGAGCAGAGAAGTGCAGTGGCAACAATGCCTCTTCCTCATCTGTTCTTCTGATGGGAGAAGACCGTTTTTGAGTTGATTGAAAGCTGCTCATTTATATTCCTTATGGGTATTTGGGGGGGGAGATTTTATTACTTTTCTGTCCACTTGATTTAAATAGTGCTTATGTGGCCACAAGCTCTCCCAGCCACTGTCTGGTTGCTGTGCACACTGACACAGCGTGTGTGCCATTCTCCATTTACTACTCTGGGCACCCCAAAAGGAAGTCTGCCTGCTGGAAGTGCTCTCCAGGGAAGTTTCCAGCGTGCCACAGCCAGCTCCTGCAGCAAAACAGTGTGTGCTTGTCTGCCTTTACTGGCAGAACATGTAACCTTCCCACTCAGCCTTTGGTTGTGGGTCCTTTTTTTTTTTCCTTGGCAGACTGTAAAGCGCAATACTTGTATGTTCTCTCCTATGGCTTTTAAAATAGAAGGAGGCTCTTGCTAGAAGAACACACAGTACCACTGAAACTGAGCTAGCATCTGCACCCACAAAGGCACAAAGCAGAAGTGTAGAGTTTAAGTCTGGAGTAAACCATCTATATGACATTGTACATTTTTCCTCATCACTTCTTTTCTTCTGCTTTCTCCGTGCTATTGCCAGGTTCCTTTTCTGTGCAGTAGATCTCTAAAGCTCTTTAGGAGCAGGAAGCAGCAGCTAATGAGCTGAACTGCTTTGTTCCCTGCTTTGTTCTCTGTCTGAGATCAGTTATAATGTATGTACCAACCTGTTCAAAGAAATTCAGCCTGGATGGATACAAGCAGATGGATCAGCAGAAAAACATGACCTGGACTTGGCTGGTGACTCCTGTGTGCATCAGCTGAGGCTGTATATAGCAACAGAAGCTGTTGAAAGGATGACGTGGTACAGAATGAATTGGAGAAGCATGAAGCTGAAGGACTGCATTGTGTACAATCTCCTACTTCTTACTTATTCCTACTCTTTTAAATTCTGGAGATCTTTATAGTGAGAGCCATATTACAGTGCTTACCCTTCTACTGATACAGGAGCTTCTCAGGGTTTTTAGAGGCAAGCAGTTAAAATGAATGGAGACTCCTGCAGAGGCTTTTGTTTCTTCTTTCCTGACCTCTTCTTTGCTTTGAGCTGACCAGTTCTGCGCTCAGCGTTGCTTATCATGATTCTCCAAGGACTCAGGATGCTGTAACAAGATTCTCTTTGTAATACCAAATTCCAAAAGGACATCTCCCACGTAATTGCTCCCAAACTTCCTGGGTGAGTTGTGGGTTGTAGAGGATCTTGCTCAGCAGCCTAACTGCTGACCTCATTGCTATGAAATGCAGACCCAGAGCAGACTATAAGCTGTACGCATAGTTCAACAGGGAGACTCTGGAACTGGTTTCTTAAAGCTGCTATATCCCAGCTCAGAGCATCTCTGAACTGGCAAACAGGCTGGATATAGCTACCTCCTGCCCCATCCTCTGCAGCACTGAAATCCCATGGCAAAACCATCACTCTTCTAGGAACCTGGCTTGGTAAGAGGACAGGAGAGTAACCAATTGTAAGGTGAAAAGCCCTGTGATCAGTGAACTGTTGAAGCATTGGGTTCCCAGCGGCTTAGCTTCACTGCTTGATGACAACTGGACAGTTACTGGGGGTGGCAGGGAAGCATTTCCATCCCCTGTGTGTGAGATGTGTCAACTTGATGCCTTGCAGCCTCTTCAGCATTTTCCCTGTGGTGGAATTTGGACCAGAGTAACACACCCTGCTCTGGAGAAGCTGCTGTGTAGCACCACATATCAGGGGACTGCTATCTTTGTGCATCCTTGTAAAGGCTTCTCCCAGCTGTGAACCTCGTTGCTATACTTGCTGGCTAATCTAGGGATGAGGGGAGAGCATCCCCCAGTGCAGAGCAGGCTTGTCTTGCTGGGACTTGAACCATCACCTTTTCTTGCCTCACTGCTTTGCTTCTTGTGGGAGTTTGCAGGCAGCTGCCAGTGTTTGCATGAAGTGTGTCCCAGGGCTGGGGCGGTGAGTAACTTCTGCCTGTGCCTTAGGGCACTTTTTGTCACCACACATCCCAATTTAGAGGGGCCACCAGGGCCTGGGGATGATAGTAAAGGACACTGCACTAATGTAGGCTTGTCCCTCAAGTGCTTCTCATGGTTTGTCTGTCTGCAGTAGCTTGACGTTGTGCTCCTAGGTGATGGGCAAGGAAGTGATGTGCAGCCATTGGTGGCTGTAATAAGCTGCCAGTAACAAGCTATGGGCACAGCACTTTGCTGAGGTTTACAAAGATAGCTGGAAGTTCATTTTGGTTCAAGTTAAGGAGTACTCCACAGAAGGAAAGGACAGTGGAAGGCTGATTGCCTCTGGCTTGTTTGAGCTACGGGAGCATGTTCCCTCCTGACCTCTGAGACAAGCAGAGTTCTTGTTTCTTAGATGGTTTTAATAGTGACAGAAGTGTCCTGTTGGACTCCCTGCTCAGATCAGACAGGATGGGCACCACTTTTGGAGCATGGAGAGAGTCATTCTCCCAGCTGTCCTTTGTGATACTTGTTTTGTTTTTTGTTTTCTTGTAGCTGTAGTGGAGCTGGCTGTGGTGGATATAACATGGACATTTTGATACAGGGAGGGAGGGAAGGTGGTCACAAAACAGCAATGACAGAGCAGCTACCACTCACCTGTTGTCTTCCTCCCTAGGTGGACCGGGTGAGCTATCTGCTTCAGGAGATCTATGGCATTGAGAACAAAAACAACCAAGAGACCAAGGTAAAGGTACTCAGGAGGCTTGTGCTCCCTGAGCTGTGGCTCTCCAGCCTGCACCTTCTGCTTTTGAATGTAACTGTGGGCTTGTCAGGGCAATGTAGAGAGGCTTCACAGAATGACTGTCAAGCCTGTGTCATTTCTGCAGGCACTGAAGAAGACCAGAGTCCTCACTGTAAGGCTCAGACAGTCAGTGGAATTGTGCTGAGATAATTTTGATAGATGAAACTCTTGAGGATGTTCCCATGGACTGGGATTGCTGGGAGAGCCTCGTGGGTCAGAGCACTGATTTTTAGGGCTTGTAGAGATAGCCATGGGTCAGTGTTGCTGCCTCTCTCTAGTCAAAGCAGTCATGCCTGGTGTCTGCATTTTGCTTCTCTGGCTTCTTTATGAGACTGCACGTTCCTGTAGTGCTGCAGAGAACTGAGCTCTCTAGGGCTTGCCAGCATGCAGAGAACAGCCTGCATTCTCCAGCAAGAGGGAGCAGAGCATCACAAAGGGAAATATGTGCAAATTCCAAAACCAGAAACATTGTCCATCTTTAGGCAGGAGCTCCTGCTGAATCCCAGCTCTGCACAGCCCCACGCAGACTGTGTGACTGCTTTGTGCTTTCAGCCCGATGTAAAGCTGCCCTTTGCTGCCACCTGGGCTGCAGAGCACACCAAAGGCTGCCCTTGAACTGGGAGATTTACAGAGTAGCCACAGAGCAAGACAAGCAGGATTTTGTCTCCAAGCAATGCTTGGTGTCCTGCCCAAACCATCCTGTGATCTCTATCTGCCTGTTCAAACAGGTAGCACCTGAAAAGGCAGGAAGGGGAAGTCTTTTCAAAGATTTTTCTTGCACAGAGGATTGAAGGCTTTTGTTTGGGTCCTCCAGGGTCTTGTGATGATTCTCTTCATCCAGCAATCATGCCTTTGTGGGCCATCACATAAGTGGCCTGGGGCCATTTTTGTTCTTCCCAGTATGCTTAGCAAACTATATGAATGAGGAAACCAAAAGCCTGCCCTCCCTGCCTCCCAGAATAGATGAGGAGTGCATGTGACAGGGCACAGGCTTGCAGCCCTTTGCTGTCACAGTTAGTGGGTTGGGTGTGGATGCAGCAGCAGCAGATGCTATGTATTGCTCTTTACATCATGGTTGGCCTTGGCTTAGCCTGTGTTAACCCAGTTGACCACAAAGGCCTCCTGAAGTTGGATCCTGTAAAGGGTGGCTCATGCTGAGTCAACAGTTTGGTGGCTCTGTGGTAGGGTTCTCAGGGGTCAGTGGAGAGGATGCTTGTGGTGGGAGAGTGGGTTTCTCCTGCCAGCAACAGCTTGCTCTATGCTTGTAATCCAATCTGTGGAGCTCCAAGGAATTGAAAGATGAGTGTATCACACATTCCTGTTGAATTGGTCCACACTGACCTTTTTACCAGGGTGGCTGTAAGCAGGTGGGCATCCTAGGCTGGGTTTTCTGCAGCTGCATCAAAGCCAGCACAGGAGGCTGGTGAAGATGCTGAGCAGGAGGACCACTCACTTTGTCACTTCAGACAACCTGTGGAAACTGGGCTAGAGATGTATGGAGTGCCTTCTTTTGTCCAGCCCAGGTGCAGCCTGACCTACTGCCTGCCATGGTCAGCATGCAGCATATTTTGAGGCTACTCTCTGTGGATGTGGGGCAGAAGGACTGGACTGCAGAAAAGCCTGCTTCTCTGTGGACCCTGGGAGCCACCAGGCTGGCATGCAGGAACTTCTCCTTGGTCCCCTTTAGCTAAGGGGATTCTTAGCCCAAAGGAGCTCCCCTCTGCACACAGCCTGGCTCTGGGAGGGGCAGCTACACCTGAATTCTCAGGACAGTGCCCTGGTCTCTGGCATTTAGTGATCTCAGAGGACAGCCCAAGAGGAAGGAGTGTCTGTGGCAGGCTGGGTGGGCTGGAGTTTGGATGCCAGTTGTCTCACAGGCTTTTGGGTGGGAAATCTCCCCAGGCTGCAGAGTTCCTCGGCACTCCAGCATTGGCCCTTTCCATTCACAGCATCTTGCCTTTCATTGCAGCCTTCAGATGATGAGAACAGTGACAACAGCAATGAGTGTGTGGTTTGCCTGTCTGACCTCCGTGACACCCTCATTCTGCCCTGCAGACACCTCTGCCTCTGCAATTCCTGCGCCGACACCCTGCGCTACCAGGCCAACAACTGCCCCATCTGCAGGCTGCGTGAGTCTGTGCCCAGGAACCCAGGGCATCTTCTCCTTCACGGGCTCCTGCTCAGCCAGTACAGGCCATGAGAGAGAGCATGTTTTACACATGCCACTCCAAGGCTCAGCATCAAACACACTGCTGCTCCCCCTGGCATCTGGAGGTTCTTGGCACCTGAACTAGTTGTCCTTGAACAGGAAGGGAGGAGCACAAGGAGAAAATGGCCCTTTGTCCATGTCTCCTTGGCCACTTGCCCTCTCCCAGGGATGGATCTGAAGGTGGAGGTGCCCTGAACCATGCCATGTAGGCAGTTCTTGTGTTTTGGTAAAGATGATGGAAAAATCACCCAAAGATGGGGACATAGAAATGTTATCCTGAGATTGTGTGTCTGAGACAGCAGCCAGCCCCACCAGAGGGCTGTTCAAGTACTTCTTTTCCCTTCAACAACCTTTCTTTGACTTCACCGGGGAGGCAGAGATGAGATAAGCATCACTTTGGAGTCCTTTACTTTGCCAGGAGAGTTAGGAAGGTCTGCTTAACTCTTGCATTTCCCAAAAGAAGGGAGAATTGAAATACTGCTCCTGGCACCAGGCAGCACTCGCTGCATTCCAGAGGCATGCAGGCTCTTGAGAAAGGGCTGGTGTTTGTCCTGGACACACAGCTTGTGTTTTCCTTTGTGCTTGAGCTCCAAGGGGTTTGATTGTTTCTATTTGAGGCTTCTCAGGAAGGAAAAAAAGAGCCTGAGAAATTAAGTCTGAACGGTTCAAACTTGGCAAAGATGCAGTAAATGAAAGCAAGATCTTATCAGAGGAAGGCCCAGACAGCCTTGACTGTGAGTAGCACAACACCCGACACAGGAACTGCTTTATCTCATCTGCGTGCCACAGCAGAGAAGGTTCTGTTTATTTGGAAAGTGTCCCCATGTCCAGCTTCCTGGGAATCTGCTGCTGGGAACTGCAGAGGCACCAGGGACAGATCTGCACCTCTGTCCTCTAGCTCTAGGCTGGTTTTGGAAGCAGGTGGAAGCAGCAAGACCTAGGGAAATGGCTGGGCTTTTCCTTCAGTACCAGCAAGTTTTTATAGCTGCATCAGAACAGATGTCTGGCTCATTCATAGGCACCCTTGGCACAGAGGAACTTACAATATTAAAGATCTGCAGATGAAAGTTAGGACTGTGATGAGGGAGTGGAGATCAAAGCTATTGTGATGGGTAAGACCAAGGAATGGCTGTGCTGGAGACAGCAGTATAGCCATGCATCCTCCAGCTGTGTTTGCAGCTATTGCAGAGCCTGTCACCAGCATAGCACTGGCTGGTGGCTGAGCAGCTGATGAGCAGGAGCAATGTTTCTAGTGCCAACTGGACCCCAGAGCTGAGCCTTGTGGGGTCTGAATGATCCCAAAGTGGTTTTACATGAGCCCCTCCCTATCTTGTAGCTTGCAGTGCACTGTCCAAGACCAAGCTCATGGTTTGCTTACCATGTCACACAGTGTCAGATCTGAAGCACCTCTGTACATGACTGTAGTGGGACAGACAGTGCCTTCTCTCTGCAAGGGCTGCACGTACCCAGACTTTTTCAGCCAGCAGAGCTCTTTCCTCTTTAGATCAACTGACTAGAAGCCACAGCACTTGACTTTGGTCTGCCCCATTGCCCTGCATGGACGTGGGGAGCTCCCCCATGCTGACCGTGTGTTTGCAGTAAGCCAAGGAGCTCTGGCACACATCTGGCGTGACCTGATCCTGCTTGACCATGCAGTCACCTGCCTATTGTTCTCTCCTAGCCTTCCGTGCCCTGCTGCAGATCCGGGCTGTGAGGAAGAAGCCAGGGGCTCTGTCACCAGTATCGTTCAGCCCTGTCTTGGCACAGAGTGTCGACCACGACGAGCACTCCGTAAGTACCTCATGGCCATGTCTGCTGAGCCTGGGTGCTGGTCTCAGCCTGAGTGGGCAGCTTGTGTGTACACGAGTTGCTTGGCCTGGTGGCTGGTGTCCCTGGGAGGTGTGCTCAGGCCTTGGAGTAAGGTCTTTCTGAGCAGTCAACAAGTGAGGCTCTCTTGTCAACCCTGCTAGACAGCCAGGATCTCTCCTCTCATGGATTAGTAGTATGGCTGGTTCTAGCCAGGTGCCTTTCTCTCCTTTGAAGGAAACAAATCCACAGAAAACTAAGTATGAGAAGCCAGTGTGGGGCCTGTAGCACACTCTGGACCATGGCAGGGTGGGAATTGGGAGATTGTGAAGGGTTCAGTCTGACTTACATGCATGTCTGTGTGGCAGCATGCTCTGATGAAATGCCCTTCGTATGGTAGCAGGAAGGCCTCTCAGTGCCATCCTTCCTGAGTGACTGGGGTCTTGGCATGCAGCTGATGGAGCACGGGATGGAAGGTGTGGTGTTGGTGGCCTCAGGACCTAGTGGTCTCATGTTCCCAGTGCAGTGAGGGCAGCAGCTCATTGACTAAGCACTGCTGTTGCACAGCTGGCTCTGGTGATACATACGAGATCAGAGCGAGGAGAAGATCTGCATCTAGATCATCTTACAGGTTTTCATGGGAACAGAAAGATACTATCACTGAAAAAAACCTGAGTTTATCCATCTGTCCTCTGCAACACTGTAGCCCTGCTGCCTTCAGCTGGGGCTAAGAAACAGGACAGGGGAGAAACCCTGCGGGCTGTTGTAAAGCAGAGTGTGGTGTGTAGCAGAAGCAGGTGCTGTCACCTGGAGCCAGGTGAGGACGTGCTGTGTGTCTGTTTGTGTCACTAACCTCAAGAAACAACTTCTTGTGGTTTTCTCTTGGCAGTGTTCCTTTAAAGTCCTTAAAGTCAGCACTGTCTCCCTGCCCAGCAGGAAACCTAGAAGGGAAACAGTAAGTGGATCTGATTGTGTTTGGCTCCCGTGGCAGTTGTCACTAGCACATGGAAGTGTCCCACATGTGAAGGCTTTCCTAACAAGCTGGGTTGAATTGTACCCTGGCACAGGCTGCAACACTCCACGTCAGCAGTGAGATGCTCACAACCTGCACAGACAGTCACTAACCTCCCTGGTTTGCCTGCAAAGAAGTAAACAAGATGGAAGCAGCTTGCCACAGAATTCTCCTGCTGACACTCAGGGACTGTCCTTAGGTCCTGAACCTGGCTGCTTGGTAGTTCCTGGCCAGGATGTTTTAGTAGCTTTGTAGGTCTGTGGGCAAGCTGCTGCCCTTCAGCTCACCCAAAAGCTTCCTTGCATTTGTCTCATGCCTTTGGCAGTTTGCTGTGGGCACATCTTGTTGTGGTTTCCACCTTGGTGCTATGATGTAGAGGGGGACAAACAGGCACTGCTGGACCAGGTCTTGCATTCAGGAGCACTGTCTGCAGAGGTTTGCTTTTGCAGAAACAGGAAGGCTGGAGCTTGTTTTGTTGGGGACTCTCTGAGCTAGTGTGAGGGTGTGTAACTGGAATGCCATGTTGGGGCCAGCATGAATGGAATTGTGGGGGACTAGGAGGCAGGAAGGGGAAAGGCAAGGGAGTTTCCCAGGCCAGCAAGGGTCTCTTTGTGTATTCCCATCAAATGCAGCTACAGCTCTCAATGGTATCAGGGGGGCTGCTGTTTTCTTTCGCTTAAGCAGGCCTGGGTGCTTAGCCTTATGAGGGATGTGGCTTGTTTTGCTTGAGCCTGGAGAACACCTGAGGCTGGTTTGGGTGATGGGTATGTTGAAAGCTTGCCATGATCCTGGCTGTCTGCAGGCCTCTGACAGCAACTAGCAGTACTGCTGCTGGGGCAGGGGGCTCTGTGGGTGGGGTAGTGTCCCAAGAGAGAGCTGAGTCTCCTAGGGTTGTGTGAAAACTCAGTAAGTTGCAATGAGGGTGCTGTAGCCATTGAGAAATCTTCCTCCAGCCTCTGAGCTGAGCCATGGATCTTGAGCTCTCACTACAGCAAACTAAAGTGAGCAGCCTGTGAACGCTCAGGCCTTGGTCCACACAAACAGAAGACAACAGAAGCCAGAGGGGTTTGTCTGCCTGTCCACAAAATAGCACTTCCAAGCTGGTGTCTGGAAATAAAATGCTTTTGTGGAGGTGGCTTTTGACTCCACCACCTAGAGGTGGCAGCAGCTGTGCAGCGATTCCTGTTTGACTTGGTTATCTTGCAGTCGCCAGCTGTGATCTTCAGAGAAAGCCCGTTACAGGACAAATACTTAGGGGATATGTGGTGATGCTTGACCTCAGGTGCCACTCATTCTTTCCTCCCCATCAGATCTGTCGCCTTGAGTGACCACATGTGAGTCTTTTCAGCAATCAGCTCACACCAAGTCGCTGGCTGTGTTGGGCCAAGTTGCTGGTCAGGCTCATCTGTAGCTGTGATATGACATCAGGCACAGAGAAGCTACAGGGGTTTATGGTCAGCCTTAGCAGCAACACACCGTTTTAGGTACAACACAGAGCGACCTCCCTGAGGATACAGAGCTGAAACAGCTCAATTTAGTGTAGGTCTGGACTGCTGCAGTTGTGTCTCTTTGTTTGCAGTGGGCTGGGCGGAGCTGCCTATGCCCTGCTGGGATGCAGCATAAACCCTTTATGTCTCTGAGTCCACAAGATCTTTATAATCAAGAGGATTTTTGGAGTTAAAGTAATGTTGCTTTAATGGCTTTGCAAAGCTCCCTTTGGCTGCCATCTTAATGAGTTTTCCCCTCCTCCCTTTTTGGGGTCAATGGTTCTGTGATCCCTTTCGTGCCTTTTAGAGGTGACTGTGCAAGGGGACAGTGCTAGCAGCTGAGAGGACCAAGACTGTGGAAGAAGTGGAAGTGGTCTAGACTCCAAAGACCATCTCTCAGCTAGTACACACATGCTCCCTTCCTCTGACTCTTTCTAAGTGGTGCTGCTCTGAAACAGCTGCATGTAGTAGGGCTGGAAGCACAAGTAGGGTAGTTATTGAGCTGGAAGGGTCTCTGAACCATTGGAGGAAATTCTGGGGGAAAAAAATGCACCTGCATTTCATAGCAGTTTTTTTAGGAACCTGCTTTCTCACCCTCCTTGTCCAGCTCTTGAAAATATGGCAGAGGGGGTGTCCAGCCATGTTCAGGCTTTCTGAGATGCCCTACAGCATTGCTCCTGAAAGTTTCCCAGAGCATCATCACCATCACAGCCCAAAGGGGAGTGTGTGGCTCTTGCAGGGCAAGGAGGCCAAGGCTCTCTGGAGAGATGGCTGTGCAGATGGGGTGCCTGTGAGCACAGGATGGGAGGTGCAGGGCTGGGCTGGGCTGCACTGGGGAAGCCCCCCTCCCCTTTCTAGGGGAGCTTCCAGCCTGTCGAGGGTTTCTTAACAGTTGTCCCTCTCTTTCTCACCTACAGAGCTCTGATAACATCCCTCCAGGCTACGAGCCCATTTCCTTGCTGGAAGCGTTGAATGGCCTCCGCTCTGTTTCCCCCTCCATCCCCTCAGCTCCTCTGTATGAGGAAATCAGCTACTCTGGAGTGGTGGATGGGATGCCACCAGCGAGCCGACCCCTCATTGGGATGGACAGAGCCATGGAGAGCAGTCACCAAAAGGGCAAGAGGAGCAAGTCTCCAGATAGGTCAGCATGGGGACGGAAGGGTCCACTCCTCTGGCAGGCCCTGGGGCTTGTGGCCATGTGCACTGGGACCAGGAGAGGGCTTTGCCTGCTCCCAGCACTGGTAGCACTGCTAACACAGAATTTTAGAAGGCCAGAAGGTACTCATGCTAGTACCTTCTGAGAGAGCTGGGACATCATCCCTGCGTTCAGCCTGAGGTGGCAAACTTATGTCTCCTAAGGGCTGGCTTTGTCACCAAAAGAAAGAGGATTTTTATTAAGGAGAATTTGGTCCAGGCTTTGGATGGAAACATCTCCTTTCCAAAGCAGTTAGTCCCTTGATTTGCATTAGACATTCAAACTTTGTTGGATTTCAGTTTTCTATGAAGCAAAAGAATGGGGAGAGGAGTGACTTGAATTTCAGAGCACAAAATGCTGAATGAGATTCTTTAGTAGTTGTCTGAAGCCTCCTCTAGTGGCATTGTGATGGAAGATGTAGGTGTGGAGCAGGTGGCCCACTGCAGGTGTCCTTCATGTGTCACTTGCAAGGCCATACAGATTGAAACCGATGGGGTTTGTTCCTGGCACTCTGAATGTGTGAGGAGCAGCCTAGGACCTGCTCCTCTTTCTGTGAAAGACAGATTTGTCTGAGTTGTGTGACTGTGCTGGAGCTCTGCACTGCCAGGCTCTGCTCCAGCAATGCTGCTGCTGCTGCTGCTCTCCTTGGAGCTGGTACTGGAGGGCACTGGTGAATTTAGCTTAACAGTTTGAGCTCCTGCTCATGCACTTTGGCTTATGCTGCTGATGAAGGGACGGGGCAGGGGTGGTGACAACTTAAGCTGCTGCCAACAAATCTGCCAGTGCCTGTGGTGCTGGCAGCACTGTGGCTGCTTGCAAATGGAGTTGCTTTTGCCACAGCACACTACGGTCTCCCTCGTCCCCAATCCACGAGGAGGATGAAGAGAAGCTCTCCGAGGACTCTGATGCGCCACCAGCACTGAGTGGTGGTGAGCTGGTCCTGAGAGAGACCAGCCCTCCAGAAGTAAGTTCACTCCGCTGGGGAGCTGCTCTGAGACAGAGCTCTTGTAGAGGGTGCTGCTTCTGGAATATGAGAGGTGCCTTGTGAAGGGCCATCAGCTTCCTCAGTGACAGGGTAAAGATGATCTTTGTCGCATAGTAGTGTGGAGCCTGCAGTCTTGGATGCCTTTATTTACCCATAGGGAAGGACATAGCTGCTCTCCGTGCCCCTAACACATCTCTGGGAGCTGGGAGAGTTGGAAAGCCTCTTGGCTGCAGCCATGTCAGAGCTGACCTTCCCTCAGCTTCCTGGAGTGGCCCAGCAGTCTTTGAGGTGGGAGTTGGGCCCTGATGGGCTTTCCGCATCCACTGCTGTTGCCTATAAGCCCTGGTGGGTGGCCCCTTGGTCCTTCTGAGAAACAAGTCCTGGCCCCAAGCACAGCTCTGTAGAGAGCCACCAGAGCAGGAGACAAGTGCAGTGAGGGCCTGCAGTCTACAGAAGTAACTCCTGTCTTTTCCTCTTTACAGAGTGTGGCAGAGGAGGAGATCGAGGAGGCCTCGTCCTTGCAGCAGGGTGAGTGTGCGCTCAGCACGGGGGGCAGCCACACCTCATCGTGGTGTGCAACTCTGCTGTGCTGGGGCAGGAACAGCTGGGGAGTGGACATCTGTTTAAAAATATCCAGCACCTGAAATCTCATCTCCTAGCTGCTCTGCTTCACCAGGTCTCTGGTACTTCCCCGGTTTCTCCTGGAAAGCATGGGGAAAAAGTCAGCAGAGCTCCATGGTTTGTTTCTGAGCATCTCGCATTGCTGTGAGCTCTTCACACGCAGAATGTCCATACCATGTGCTGTCTCCTCACATGGCTGAAGGAGGAGACGTCTGCCTACCTCAGTGTGGTCCTGGTGAGACCGTGGCTGCAGTACCAGCCTTGCAAGATACACCCCGTGTCTTTGGTGTGGGTCTCTGGTCCACAGTCAGCATCCAGAAGGCACAAGGACAGGGTGGAAGGAGAATGCTGGGTGCATTTTGGGGCTTGAGAGGGTATGTGAATGGAGCTGGCCCTTTGCCACTGTGACCCGGGACAGTCTGCCTGCCTCTGCTAAGGCTGAGGAGGGCAGAGAACTTCCTCAAGTGGAAGATCTGGAAGATCTTCCCTGCTGGAAGATTGCCATCAGGGCAAGTGAAGTGCCTCTGCTCTCGTCAGACCCCACCTGGAGTACTGTGTGCAGTTCTGGAGCCCTCAGCACAGGAAGGACATAGAAGTGTTGAAGCTGGTCCAGAGGAGGGCCATGAAGATGATCCGAGGGCTGGAGCAGCTCTTCTGTGAGGACAGGCTACAAGAGTTGGGGCTTTTCAGCCTGGAGAAGAGAAGGCTTCGAGGAGACCTTAGAGTAGCCTTCCAGTATCTGAAGGGGATGTAGAGGAAGGCTGGGGAGGGACTATTGACAAGGTCTTGCAATGACAGGACAAGGGGCAATGGTTTTGAACTGGCAGAGGGGAGATTTAGACTGGATGTTAGGAGGAAGTTCTTTCCAGTGAGGGTGGTAAGACACTGGCACAGGTTGCCCAGGGAGGTTGTGGCTGCTCCTTCCCTGGAGGTGTTCAAGGCCAGGTTGGACGAGGCCTTGAGTGACCTGTACTAGTGGGAGGTGTCCCTGCCTATGGCAGGGGGGTGGAACTAGATGATCCTTGAGGTCCCTTCCAACCTTACCATTCTATGATTCTATTATTCTATGATCTTAACTCATCATCCTGGCCAAGTGCTTTGCAGAGCTGGGCTGGTTCTAAAGAGCTGTGCTTTTGGCTGCTTCTAGGTAGCCGCCCTCCCTCAGTTGAAGATGTCCTGCAGGATGGCAGCTGCAGTGAGCACAGGAGCCTGACGCAGTCAGAGAGCGACCCTCCGGTAGATGTCTACCTGCCAGGTAATGGCCGTACTGTTGGGGTTGGACCTTCTGCACTCTTGGGGTTCAAGTCACCAAGGGGCCTGGGTGTCTGTGGCTGATGTGCCTGAGCACAGGCAGCCTTCCCAGCTGGGGTGGAGGGCTGTAGCCTCGGGATGGGACAGGAATGCACCTGCCTGGGTTGAGGGAGGCTAGTGCAGAGGTAACTTGTCCCCTCCTTTCTCTTCCTCCCTCGCCCTTTTGTCTCTGTCCTTCCCCTCCTTTTTTTTCTCTCTGGGCTGTGGCTGCTCAGTGGCACAGTTTGTGACAGTGGCTTCCTGTGCCTGCACCAAACCATGCTCTCATATTTGGCTGAAGGAGAGGAACCATCTGGGCCAGCTTTTGGAAGACTGAGCTGGGGAGGGGGGGGGGGGGGGGGGGGGCAGCCCCCCG
>VWZE01020451.1:393626-451008 GCA_013396675.1 Eubucco bourcierii
GGGCTGGGTCGGGCCGCGGGGTCTGTGGGAGGCGGGTTGCGGGCAGGCGGGTGGTCCTGGCCGGGCGGTGCGGCGGCTCTGTCTGCCCGGTAGTTACTGTGCAGAGTAACTGATGCTATCATCGGGCTTGACCGAGGCAGCGGCGGGCCCGAGCCCGGGGCGAAGGCCCCGGGACCCCCGGATGTGCGCCGGGGCGGGAACGCCTCGGCGCCCCGGCTCAGGGCCGCGGCGAGCTCTCGGAGATGGTGTCGGTGAACGGTTCTGGATGCGCTGGAGATGGTAGGGCCGTGCTGGAGCAGCCAGGAGCCTTCCCCGCTCTCCTCCGCCGCTGCGGAGGCCTCTGTGGCGCCGGGCTCGGGCGCCCGCGCCTCCCCTCTACCCCCGCCGGGGGGCTCCGCGGTGCCCCATTAACACCATGCGCCTCTATTGCAGATGCAGATGCGATTTGACGGACTACTGGGCTTTCCCGGGGGGTTCGTGGATCGCCGTTACTGGTCCCTGGAGGACGGTCTGAATCGGGTGCTGGGCTTGGGTTTGGGCTGTGTGCGCCTGACGGAAGCTGACTATCTGTGCTCGCACCTGACAGAGGGGCCACATCGCGTGGTGGCACACTTCTACGCCAGGCAGCTGACCCTGGAGGAGCTGCATACCATCGAGATCAGCGCGGTGCATTCCCGAGACCACGGGCTGGAGGTGGGACATCCAGGGAGGGTGTGTGTAGAGCTCTGTCCGTTAGGCCTAGGGAAGATAATGCTTCCCTGCTTAGGTGTCTGCTGGGCTGCCGCAGCCCAGCGGGGGAATGCACCGCATGTAGAGCTACCAATGGCGAGTGCCCTGCACCGCCTCGTAGCGCCGGCGTTAGGAGCTCTGGTTCTTGACTGGGGTCGTGTCTTTGGCTCCAGAGCGTAGTGAGCTCAAGCTCAGGCCTTTTCTGGTGACTGCCTGTGTAGGGAGGAGCCCCACTGACCTGCTTAGCCTCACGGTGTGGGTGAGAGCCGTTTCACATCTGGAGGGGCATCTCCCACCACCCTAGGCTGGGCAACCTGGACCGGAATCGCGACCCTTGGTGTGCTGATGTGATGCTTTAACCCGAGTTTTCCCCAGCTGGCACGGAGGCAGGGCGGGAGGAGGCAGCCTTCCTCCTGGGTAGCTGAGTCCGGCTGACGCCCCAGGGTGAAGCGTGAGAACGAGGGTCTCCCCCGGGCGCCCACCGGGCGCTCGGCAGGTTCCAGTAGCTGTGCAAACAGAGGGCATTTGGCCCTGGGTTGTGGCGTTGTTGAGGGGCACATAGGGCAGGGTGTGGGTTGGGGGGGAAGTGGGCTCCCTGTAGTGGCCTGGGGCAGTGGGATCCCCTCAAAGGGGCAGGAGGGGGAATGGAGCCTGGGCTGGGCTGGGCTGGGCTGCACTGGGAAGGGAGACCAAGGGTGAGCTTGGGCAGGGGCAGTACAAGGGCTTCAGCCGGGCTGAGGGCAGGCAGGCCAGGGCAGGAGGTGAGGGCAGGGTTTGGTGTGGGAGGGAGGGGCAGGATCTGGCAGGATGGGACTGGGCTGTGGGCTGGAGGGGTGCTGGGGTAAGGGTGTGGGGGCAGAGGGTGGTGGCATGGGGGGGGCCAGTGCCACTGTGTCCTATGCTAAGCTGTGCTCTATGCTGTTGCAGGTGATGGGCATGGTCCGTGTCCCCCTCTACACCCAGAAGGACCGCATGGGTGGGCTGCCCAACTTCCTGGCTAACTCCTTTGTTGGGACCGCCAAATTCCAGCTGCTCTTTGCCCTGAAGATCTTGAACATGGTGCCGGAGGAGAAGCTGGCCGAGGCGGTGGCTGCCACGCAGAAGCCGAAGAAGCCGCCCATCGATCATGCAGCCGGGGTGATGGGAAACCCAGCTGCAGCTAGGCAGGGGAACGAGCTGATGGCATCTGCTAAAGCAGGTGACGAATTGGCAGATAGGGCAGAGAACCAGGCAGCCATGCAGGCGGCAGAGCAGGCAGTGGTCGGGCTGGAGAGCGGGGCCATGGCAGAGCAGCTGGTGGCTGAGGCAGTGGAGCAGCCGGTGGGGCTGGGGGTGAACGCGGTGGCAGAGCACGTTGTGGCTGAGGCGATGGAGTGACGCCGCGGCCTTTGCGCTTGAGTAACAGTGGGTGAGTCTAGAGACTTTCTTCTAACTTTCTGACCCGTGGCTGGCTGCAGTCGCTGCCCACATGATCCCACTGCCCAGCCGGGGGAACGGGTTTGAAGCAGGGGAAAGTGATGTATTTTTATGGCCATTAAACTCTAGTGAGCTTCCCAGATCCACCTGCACAGCCCCCTGCAGAGAGTTCATGTGCTTTCGTCGAGGCGCCCAAGCCTTAGAGTTACCTTTTGAGTTCAGGGATGCGCCGCTGCTGCCAGGTCCCCGGTTTCCATTTTTAAGGAACAAAATGTCTTTTGTTTTCATTTTTGTTTTAAATGCCCCCTGGTGACTTGGACGCGGCTGTATCTGTAGTGATGCAGCTGAGGGACAGGGCTGCTGTTTGGGGCACTTCTGCCAGTGGTGCCAGTGCAGCCAGGCTCCAGCTCTGGGTGTGCCATGAACTCCCTCTGGGGTGTTGGGGAGCGTGTGGGTTTCTACTTGGAGATCTGGAGGAGCAGGAAAGTGGAATAAATGGCTTTGCTGACCGCTCTGCAGTTGGGGTTGTTCTTGACCGCTGGCACAGAGCCTCTGGTGACCCACAGCTTCAAGGGGTGGCAGAGGGTTGAGGGTCAATTCCCTTTGTCTCAGGGCTTTGCTCCCCCCTGCTCTATTCCTCATAGGACTGTGTCAGGGTGAGAAGCTAGAAGGAAAGGGCAGGGCCAAGAGCTGATGCTGGCAGCCCCTCTTGGCTGGGGATAACTGGGGCAGAAGAGGCTGGCACAGAGGGCAGCACCACCACAACCTGTGTTAAGCTTTGGTAGTGAGTTACTCTAGAACAGCTCCTGCACCCAAGGGCATCAGGCAGTGCTATGGGGAGAAGGTGCAGTGCTCTGGGTGACAGAGCAGCCCCTGGGTGCTGGCTGCATCTTAGAGCTTGTCCTGTCTGTGGAGGCCCCCTGGTGCTTGCACAGCTGCAGCTTCTTCAGCAGTCTCACTGGAACAGGGCAGGTTCTGAGCTGGAAGAATGGCTCCACAGTCTCTGGCCTTACCCTATGCCTCCCTCTGCCCTGCTCTGAACTGCTTGCAACCAGGACCACCCCCAGCCCTGGTGCAGGGGGCCTGCAGTCACTGCATCTCGCAGAGGAGCAGAGCAGAAGGTCAGGTGGAGGTGCTGGAGGCAAGCTGCTGTGCAGTTACAGAGGTTTGGTTTAATTGAAGACATTTAGAGAAGGGCTGATGGCAGCAGCACAAGGCTCTGCAATAAATAACAAGCTGTGAGGTGGGGCTACCTCAGAAGACAGGGTGGCAGGAGGACAGCTCCTCACTGAACATGCTGGAAGTGCTGCAGCAGTGTAGTTCGGTTGTGTAACGGCCAGGATGGGCAGTGGGGGGGAACATCAGTCCCAGGCAATCAGGGAGCAAGAGGGACTCGTTCTGGTCCAGGGACAGCAGGTGCTGAGAAAACCCAAGGGCTAGAGGTGCTGAAGAAGCTCAAATCAACCAGCAGACACTAAGTGAAAAACTGGGTAAGAAACCCAACCCAAAATGTGTTAACTCATGAGGCAGAAATGGTGGTTCAGGTCTCCCCTGGGAAAGTGCTGGGGCTAGAAAAGGGTCACAATCCTGTCATACCTTCCCTGCCACTGAGGGCCAGCTGGGCTGAGAGGTGCATCAGGGACAATGTCCTCCTCACCAATGTCTCAGCAAACAGGCATGGGTTTGCAGTGGGCAGAGCTGTGGGGCAGAGGAGCACATGAGGGCAGTGGCTGAGCGAGTAAGGCCAGGCTGGAGGCAGCTGAGCCATCTCAGTGAGGTGGTGGCAGGCAGACCCTGGCCAAAAGCAGCTGGCTGCACAGCACAGGAGGGGAATGCACAGGGAGCCCCCATGCTGCAGTGCCATGAGGGGCTCCTCTTGTGCAAGTGGCTCCACCACATCCCCACAGAGAGGACTTGGTGGTAGCAGCCTGCACACTTGCCAGGCTACCCCAGTGTCCAGCCCTGGACCCAGCTAAAACCCCAAGGTGGACCTCAAGCTCAGGCTGCAAGCATCAGCCCCAGCTCAACCTGCTGTTCCCTACCCCATCGCACAGCCTTGGTCACCAAGCTGCGTGCCCTGAGCCTTACCCATCCTGCTGCATGCAGGGCAGCGGCCACAATCTCGCACCCAGCTGACTGCACAGGGCTGCTTGTGCTGCCACACTGGAGAGGAACCATAGAGGTTAGTTGGAAGAGCCTCTGGAGCACTCTGCTCCAACAGCCTCAGAGCAAGGCTCACACCGAGGACAGCTCCAGCTGCTTCTGCACTCTCCAGCAGTTCCAGGCTTGACCATTCCTCATGGAGACACATTTGTACCTCGTGGCAAGCAGTTCTGGAGCTAGAACGAGCCCTTTGAGCTGCTCACAGAACAGCCTTCTGTGGCTTCACAGCATGTCCTGTGCCAGCTGCTGGAGCTGGAGCAATCTGCTGCAGCAGTTGGGGCTGTGGAGATGCTGTGCTCACCAGGGCTTTCCATGCCAGGGCACACAGTGCCAGTCCTGCACAGCAATGGGCAGAGGAGGGAGGCTAGCCCCAGGCACTGTCCTGGGGTGCCAGCATGGTACCACAACACACTCCTCTTGCACCCTTTATTAATTAGCTCCCACCACAGGGCTGACAGCCACTGACCCACTATGCACTCATCTGGGCTGCACAATCTTCACAGGATTCTCCTTCCCTCCTGAGCCTTGGCCCCAGCTGCTTTGTGCTTCATGGCTATGCCCTGCCCATGCCTGCTGCCAAAGCTGGCACTGCCCATGCACACAGGACCCTGCAGCAGCCATGGCTCAGGCCTCTGCACACATCCCAGGTTCCAAATGGTGAAGGGAACAAGGAACATAGTGTTGGGCAAGGGAAGAGCCCTGGCCAAGGAAGGGGGAAGCTGGCAGGGCAGAGGAACTCACACACATCTGACATGGACCTGTCTGGGGTCCTGCAGGATCTCCACCCTAAAAGCAAGGCCCTCACTGAACCACCTCCAAGAGGGAAGGGTGCAGCATGTCAAGACCTCCATGTAGACTGGACTGGAACCACTGGGGAGCTGAGACTTAGCCCCACACTGGGTCTTAATGCTCAGACCACAGCAGTGAGCAGCTGGGAGGGCTTCTCTTCAGAAACGAAAAGCTGCAGCAATCTGTGCATCCCTAAAACTCCTGCACGCCAGCCCACTGGAGCTCTACACCTGCAGCTTCCCTCCCCTGCTGCATTCCAGCTTTGAAGAAAGGCAGAAAGCTCTATACAGTATAATATAGATATATATTTCACTATGAAATAGCAATTTCATTCCCTGCCTTCTACTTGATACATCCTGAATTAGATGCTTCTTTTTAGGTGACTCCAGAGGGCTGGTGGGGCTGGGTGGGTTTCTCATGCGATGCAGTTGCCCTCTCTGGAAGGTAACTGCAAGGAGCACCAGCAGCTGACCTGGCAGGACCCAGATGTGATCCTTACTGTCCACCTCCTTGGCACCAAGGGCAAGGTTGAATATTCTGCCAGTGGCCTGCCAGGACACTCAGGGGTCATTTACATGCTTGGTCAGTGCACATTCGTTAGCCTCATCAGCACTGCTTCCAGCAGCTGTGGGGTGAGAGCAGCAACTGAACCTCTCTCCATCACACACGCGAGTAGAAGCAAACTGGAGGCGAGGGACGTGGCAGGGACAGTGTGGCAGGGACAGTGTGTCATGCACACGGAGGGGTGAGGCAAAGGGCCTTCAGCCAGGGCACAGCCTGGCACCTCGCACACCAGCCAGGCCTGCCCAGGCAGCTCGCAGGCTCCAGGACACGGGGGTAAGTCAGGGCTGCGGCCCAGCAGGTGTGGAGTCTGCCAAATCTTGGTCAACCTGTAACACGAGGAGTCTCTTCCGGGGGCTGGGTCACTGACCAAGAGCTGTCATCACTGGGATCCGTGCAGAGCCGGATGGTTCAGGAGATGGGAGGAAGAACAATCCTAGGTAAAGAAGAGGGCAGCTGCCTTGGGGTTGCCAGATGTTACAGGTCACCTCAAGCCACTGTCCTGGAGACCTACTTGTCAGATGGATGCAATGCAGCTGGTGTCAAATGGGCTACCAGTTACTATGCTGGGACACTGAGCTGGGGGAAGAGTGAGAACCCAGTAGTTCTGGGCCTTGCAAGCTGGTTTAACAGAGCTGGGGAAAGGAGAGTCAGCAAAGACACATTTCATCTGCTGTCAGGCTCAAGTAAACAAGACCAGAGTTCAGACTGCCTTCAAGTGGAACCAGTAGGAGCCTGGTCACCATAAGGAGACCAGAGCAGGGCAATGCCCCAGACACCTTATGCAGCAGCTGGCCCAGCAGCAGAGGTGCAGCTTCAGCAGCCTGTGTTGCAGGATGCTCTCAGCTGCTGCCCCAGGACAGTGGCTGTGGGGCATGGCCAAGAGGGTAGCAAAAGGAGTTCCTCAGGTACCCACCTTTACTCTTTGTACATCCTGTGCCTAGTCACATGGTCCGGCTGTACTCGATGCCACTTTTGGCAGAGATGCCAGACCAGGGCAGGAGGCTGCAGAGGAGGCTCTGGGCTTGTCGGTAGATCCGCTGGGGGATGGAGCAGGGGCTCAGGCTGGCCAGCGTTGACCCGATGTGCTGCAGGTAGTCAGTGGCCATCAGTCAAGGGCAGCAACATCCATGCTGCAGCTTCAGAACTAACCAAAGATACCCTGTGGACTGGCACTGCCCAAAGAGATCTCATGCCACAGTGTCTGCTCAGATCTGCTCCCTCTGTCCAATGCCTGCTCCCCTCTATCAAAGGCAGGCTGCTTTGCACTGCAGAAGATGGCAGTTTGGGAACACTGGCTTCAACTTAGGAAATGCTTCCTCTAAGCAGCTGCCTGAGCACAGCAGTTCCTGTGGGGATGGCAAGCCACCCACCTGCCTGGAGGAGTTTGGGCTAACTGGTTATTCTGGGGTAGGTCAACTTTCTTCACCATGATCCAGCCACCTGAGACAAACTCCCACCGTTATCCTGTTGAGATCCATGCCAGGCCCAAGTCACAGGAGATCCCAGGTCACAGGAAACAAGACCAAGGGCTTCTCTGCTATGTTCCCAGCCAAATCCTGCACCCCATAAGCCACAGCACATCTCGCATTTCGGCTGAACACCAGTGCTCACTAGCAACGGCACCAACCCTGCTCCAACTTAGAATTCAATGTACCACCCCACACTGCCTCCCTCAGCTCCTCCCGGGACACTGTGGGCACAAATGGGGCCACATCCCTCCAGTACGACCTTCCTTCTGCCGTCACATTAAACTTGCATCTGGGCAGGCATCAGTCCCCAAACCTAGCCAGGTCCTGCTTTGCTGGGCTGCTGTTGCTAAGTCAAACCATCATTTGATGTCTGCTTAGTGTTCTCCATGGTTAACCAGACCGCAGGTAAAGGATATAAGATTGTCCAAGGTGGGTGGCCACCATTGATGTACAGGACATAGGTGAAGCCATCTTTGAGGACTCCTCTGATGGAATAATAATAGGGCAGATAGTGGTGCTGTTTAAAGTCTCTGTTTTCATAGAAGTTTATTGCTGTGTTGTTAGTGGTGAGGACATGCAGGTAGATGGCTTTGCAGTGGTCTTGAGCAGTCGTTGATATGTGGTCTTTCAAACTCTCAAGCAAGAGCGAACCTGTGGGAGGCAAGAGCAGCAGAATCACACAGTGCGGCTGCCTGCCCGGGGGCTGCGGCTGCCTGCCCGGGGGCTGCGGCTGCCTGCAGGGACAGCACAAGGGTTTGCAGGTCCCAGCTGAGATCTCTTGCCCTCAGGGTCTACACAGCAATTGCTGCACATGCTCAAAGACTCCCGAGCCCACCAGTTCTCACAGGCTCATGTTGTGTGTTTTTACTCTGAACCTCATCTTGCCTGTGAGTACGGCTTCACAACACATATCTTATCCAGACACAAACTCCTGATTCAGTCACCACACTGATGAGCCAGACAGGGGAATCTGACAATAGCAGTCGAGCAGCTCTTGGCTCTGGGGGAGGTCAGTGACTCATTTTCAGTCCTATCAGTTCCATCATATTTCTCTATTTCAAAGCCATTACGCACAGCCCAATGTCAAAACAGGACTTCGCAACCAGGTTGCTGCACTGTGCCTGCTGAGCTCAAATGAAAATCTAAGATCTATGAGGATTTTGGTCCCTTCTAAGGAGGAGAGCTGAGGTAGAGTCTCATTCAACCTGAATTTTCAGCAGGAGAAACCCGAGGAGTACTGCAGTGCAAAGAGACAAGACCCGAAGGTTCATCCAAACCACCACAGGATGGCAGGAAGGACCCAGCAGAACCTGCAGAGAAACTTCTTCCCTCGGGTGTGGTAAGAACAGCTCAGCTAACACAAACACCCAGATGAGATTTCTGCTGCTGTTTAACAGTCCCCAGAGCACAAAGAGCTTTCAGCAGGAGTTCAGAGCAGAAATCACCAGCACTTACTTCATGGTGCCTCAATACTTAGTGAGAATTTCTATCAGCCAAGCACAAAAAGACACTGAGAGACATCAACAGGAGAGCAGTTTAATTCTGCTATGAGATATTCCACTCTTCCATTTCACACAAACCTAGCCCTCTGGTTTAAGAATAGCAGAGAACTAGAAACCAAAGCCTTTTATGTCTGCCAGAGAAAAACGAGAGCTTTAGTGCTCAGAAGTATGCCTGGAGTGAAAAGCTTCCTGCATGAAAGACTTCAGCTTCAAACAAAAGCAGAAGAACTCTCAAAACTCTCAGGAGAAAAGGTCTCAAAAAAAAAAAAAAAAAAAAAAAAAAAAAAAAAAAAAAAAAAAAAAAAAAAAAAAAAAAAAAAAAAAAAGAGACATCAGCTTTTTAGGTTATTTTGCTACAGGTACAAGCCCAAAGTCTTTGAGAGAGCACAGCAACATGCTGTAGAGATGTAAGAGATACAGGAAATACTGTTTCTGAAAGAGGAATGTTCCAGAAAGATGGAGCTGGGGAAAAAAAAAAAAAGGATTTGGAAACTGAAAGAAGACTCAAACCCACCACAATTTTAGAGAAGTCCTCTTTACCACCTTTTCTGAACACTGATCTGTGCTGGTATCTTCTTTGTACAGAAAATATCTCCCCAGCAGCATTCCAATGCAAGTTTTAAGCTCTCCCTGAGGATCCTTCTGTGGTAGGGCACACCCAAGTCCCTGCTCCACTGAAGGCTAGAATGGGGTGCAAAACTGTTCTGCTCTCCCCCACCTCCTGTTCCAGGGGTTTGGAATGTGAAAGGGGTAGGTGACAAGTACCTTACCCCACCCCCGCAGGCTTGAACTGGGAAGAGCAAATCACCCCAGCATATATATGCAATGGGACACATTATCTAGGAGGGCATTAAGGGGGAACTTTGAGGAGAATGGGTGTTGAATGGTTGGAGAGCAGCCCTGAGGAAAAGGACCTTGGAGTCTGGGTTGATGAAAAGCTCAACATGAGCCTGCAGTGTGCACATGCAGCCCAGACAGCCAACCGAGTCCTAGGCTGCATCAAGAGCAGCATGGCCAGCAGGGCAAGGGAGGGGATTCTGCCACTTTACTTTGCTCTCCTCAGACCCCACCTGGAGTACTGTGTGCAGTTCTGGAGCCCTCAGCACAGGAAGGACATGGAAGTGTTGGAGCGGGTCCAGAGGAGGGCCACGAGGATGATCAGAGGGCTGGAGCAGCTCTGCTGTGAGGACAGACTGAGAGAGTTGGGGCTCTGCAGTCTGGAGAAGGCTTCAAGGAGACCTGATAGTAGCCTTCCAGTATCTGAAGGGGGCCTACAGAAAGGCTGGGGAGGGATTGTTTAAAAGGTCTTGCAATGACAGGACAAGGAGCAATGGGTTTGAACTGGCAGAGGGGAGATTTAGACTGGATGTTAGGAGGAAGTTCTTTCCAGTGAGGGTGGTGAGACACTGGCACAGGTTGCCCAGGGAGGATGTGGCTGCTCCCTCCCTGGAGGTGTTCAAGGCCAGGTTGGACGAGGCCTTGAGTAACCTGTACTAGTGGGAGGTGTCCCTGCATATATGGCAGGGGGGTGGAACTAGATGATCCTTGAGGTCCCTTCCAACCTTACCATTCTATGATTCTATGAGACTGCTGCAGCAGGCTTTAAGAGGGACTGCCAGCCACAGACTGCCAGCGTCGGACCGTCAGATCCTGCCTGCCTATTAAAGGGACCTGCCTCTGCCATAATGGTGGGGTACCCTGCCAGCATCCTGAGCTTTACCCTGTGCCTCCCCACGATCTGCACTTCAAGGCACCGCCGCACAGGCAGCCGACAAGGAGCCAAGGGACTATCTCTGAATTCCTACCCCAGCGCCGTGAGTAGCGCAGAGGTTCCCTAGGGCTCCAGGCTGCCTTTGTTCCTAAGTATGGCAAAGCTTTTTTCTTTTTTTTTAATAGCAAAACCTTTTCCAAGTTTTCTGATTTTTTTCTGAATTACTAATTCCCTGTAAGCATCCTTGTGAAAGATTTTCCTGACCGAATTTCTGAACCACATCTAACTAATGTCATATAGAGTTGTGGGCAGGGCTTTCTGGAAATAAAATAACTGCAGATTTTATAATTCCTGCCTCGTTAATTCCCACAACTGAGTCAATGTCATTATGGATCCTATCGGCTTGTACCTCTCTAAACATGCCTGGGGGAGAAGGGAGAACTTGAGGAAGATGAGTTATGCCTGTGTCTACTGAAGAGACCCCAGATGTGCCACACTGGGTCATGCTGCCAAACCTGGTCTGTTTCCTTTTGCAGATCACAGATATCGATCAGGCTTGAAATTGCAGCAGGAGAGCACTTACACGACGACAAACCCCACCCTGCTCTAAGTGGAGCTAAGCCCTCCTGACTGCAGTGTTTCCCAGTGTGAAGTCCCAGCACTCTCAGTCAGACCAGCAGGAGTGCAAGTTTTTGGTGTGCTCAGCTGGCCTCTGGGGACGATATGGACAAAGCCTCATCACGTTCTTCAGAAACACCTGCATCATGTACTGTGCCTACACCAGTAAAAACATCTCAGTGCAGCTGCATGGACACCAAGAAGGGGATGCAAGGGCATCACCTTCCCACCTGCTCATATAGGTCGCCAACAAGCTTGTTTCAAAGGGTACTGTGGTGAGACGGTGGAGCTCCTTCACCCATGCCCACCACCCACACGTAGCAAACAACAGCAAGAGTTATCACTTAAGAAGCATCTTACCTATTCCATGCTTCCTGAACTCTTTCACCACTCCAAGACTTAGGATGTAAGCAACTTGAGTGTCCACAGGAAAATTGGAAGCTAGGATGTCTCCATCCTGAGTAGAGATATGATAAGATATTTAGTAGGATACTTGAGGAGGCACAGGTAGGAGTCCTGGAGTGCAACATAATGAAAGCAAGGATATAGCAGGAAACTTCTTCACTGAACAGTCTCAGCTGAAGCTTCTGGAAAGGATGTGGGGAGTTAAAAAAATCCAAGCATGGTGCCTCAGGGGTTACTCCTACTTTCATGCCGCCTTCCCAGGCACAAACACAAATCATGTTTCACAGAATCACAGAATTGTTTTGGTTGGAAAAGACCTTTAAGATCATGCAGTCCAACCATTACCTAACTCTGTCAAGCCTGGTGCTAAACCATGCCCCTCAGCATCCCATCTCTGTGGCTTTTAAACACCTCTAAGCATAGGGATTCAACCACCTCCCTGGGCAACGTGTTCCTGTGTTTGAGAACCCTTTCAGTGAGGAAGTTTCTTCTAACGTTCAACTTAAACCTCCTCTGGTGTAACTTCAGGCCATTTCCTCTCATTCCCACTACTAGGGAGAAGAGACCAATCCCTACCTGTCTCCAACCACCTTTCAGAGAGTTAAGAGAGTCAAAAGTTCTCCCCTGAGCCTCCTTTTCTTCAGGCTAAACAACCCCAGCTCCTTCAGCCACTCAGCTTCCTTACTACATACATTATTTTTGGACTTAGGCACACCAGGAAGGACTCAAAGTGTTAATTCTGGAGTAACCCAACAGTGTCTAGACCAATTCAGCAACACTCTTCATTGGCTGCATGCTCCAGCTGAGTTTCAAGTCAGCTGGAGATCTCTGTAGTGCTGCAGAGGACAAGGAGCATGTTCTCCAGGCTCAGTTGCCTGGAGCAGTGTCTGAAGCAGCCCCTGGCTTTCAGTGTGGCTCGAACAAGAGCCCTTTGTTAGAGCTGCTGAAGGTGTAGTTTCTGACTTGGACTAGCTCTGGGGTGAAGGTAGACAGCTGGAGTGAAGAGAGCCATAGCTCCTGGTTCCTACCAACGTTCAGGTGATTTCTGACGGCCTTCTCCAAATTCTGCACTCATGACATCATCCCTGCTTTTCTTCATCCCCTTGCCTATGCTGTTTTCTCTACACTGACCCAACTCTTCCCACACTGTCTCCAGTGACCATCTCTTCCTCACCTCTCTATTGCACTATGTTGCCTCTCCTGGCCACCAAGCTCTGCTATCCCTGCAGTCTGAGCTTTCTGCAGCCTGGTTACCTCTGCTTTGTGTTTGAGACAGTGACCCTGTAAATGAAAGAGTTGCTGCAGGAAGTCACTGCAGTGACAGGCCCAGCACAGCTAAGGAAGTTCAAGCCTTACCTAGGAGAGGAAGAGGTTGGTTCTCTCACAGCTTCATATACCTCAGCCACCAGCCACAGCCAGGCACACAAAACCAGCCAGGCAGCAGTTAAATGTCTTGCTATGCTGTCACTTTTGGATTCTGCCTGGATGATTTGATTTCTCCCATTAATGCATGGCTGCCTAGCTCCAGCAGGAAGAGACTCTAGTACCAGGCTGCTCAGCAGGCCCTGTGTTCAGACCTCCCACCACCCACACTCTATCAGCTGGAAATCAGAATCTTCTTGGTTTCCTAAAATTAACTCAGGATTGCTCTTACAAGTGTCTGGATGGAGGAGGGAAAAACACCCTGAGCAAGTTTCATCACAGCTAACCATGGCAGGAGGTGGCCTGTCCTCTGCTGAAGCACAAGTTAATAGCATTACCTCTTTATGCACCTTTGTTCTGCTCTTGATCTCTGCCACTATCATGCCCACGATGGAGCCTCTGTAGGTGGCTGCGAGGGAAAAGAACTTCTTGTTGGAAGTGATATCTCGGTACCATGAGTCAGGGTACCTGAAAGAAGAAAAAGCAAGGATATTTAGTGGGATAGAGCCCACAGGAGCAGGCAGTGCCACAGTAAACGTTGTGCTGAGGTGCTGTTCAACTGGAAACAGGCAACAATGCCTTTAAATCCCAGTCACTGGAACCACAGCCCAATGCACCGCAGCCAAGACTAAGGAAGGGAAGCTGGAAGGGCCATCTTGGCAAAGACACACAGACAAGGAGCTCAGCCACAGGTCAATTTAAAGTTCTTTCTATGCTACTAATTTACCTTATTCCATGAAATCTAGGTTAAGAAGTCGATCTCTTTCCTGCCTGAACTGCTGTGTGGCACCAGTGAGCATCAAACAGCTGCTGCACCCCATCTCTGAACTGCATCCCAGTAGCAATGCAGGCCTGCTGCCTTGCTTAGACAACCACCCTTCCCTTGTACATTCATTGCCCAGAGCTCTCACTTCCATCTTTAGCAAGTTATTTTTAAATGCAAGATCCATCTGGCCTCATCTAAGAAGATCTCATTAATCTGATACGTGTGTGTGAAAAAAAACACTGCACTGCATGTTTGTACCCAAAAATCACATCCCCAGCCTCCAGCTCTCCTCCCTCTTCTGCAGCTGTGAAAAGGAAATGAGGGTACACTGATTTATTTCCACATGAGACTTCAGCACACCTTGTGTTCAAAAGAAATTCGAAGTATTATGACTGCTTTTTTTCTGGGTTATTACATTTTAAGCAATATTAATTATTATCCACTAAAATCCTCTATAAACCTTCTCAACAAAACTGAAAGGGAGGAAAAAAAAAAGGCCTTCAAGGCTACAGCTGCAGTTTCCCTGGCTGCTTTAAGGCAGAAGGTTCTGGCTGTCTCTCAGGAAAGCTCCTTAGTCCTGTGCAGACACAAATGGGGGCCTGGAGAACTGATGTGGGACAGACAGAGGTCATTTGGCTCAGCTCTGAGGGTGCTTTCTCACCACTTTCTTTCAGGAGCACAGGGCTCTTGTCCTTTCTCCTGGAGCTGTGCTCCTTTCCCCAGCTCATACACAGTCATTCCCAAAAAGCTGATCCAGGCCCTTAACTACAAAGCCCATTTTCCTGCCAAAATCTGCACACAGGAACTTCCTGATGACTTCAGGACCCTGCAGGACAGGCAGCAGTGGGCCATTATCAGGAACACCACCACAGTGCACAGAAGATTCAGATCTTGAAGCCATCTTAGCAACAGACTTGATGGTTGCAGAGTCTTTGGTGTCAGCTCTGAACTGGAGCACTGCAGGTACACACTGCTTGTTTACAGGTCCCCATCACCTCACACTCCACACCACAGAATTATAGAATTGTTTTGGTTGCAAAAAAAGACCTTTAAGATCATTGAGTCCAACCATTACCTAATGTCACCAAGTCTGGTGCTAAACCATGTCCCTCAGCACCACATCTCTGTGGCTTTTAAACACCTCCAAGGGCAATTCAACCACCTCCCTGGGGTGCTTGGTCCAGTAGTTGAGAACCTCTTCAGTGAAGACATTTTTCCTAATACCTAAATAGCAACTTGAGGCCGTTTCTTCTCATCCTATCAGTTGTAACTAGGGAGAAGAGATCAATCCCCATCTGGCTCTAACCTCCTTTCAGGGAGCTGTAGAGAGCAACGAGGCCTCCCCTCAGCCTTCTCTTCTCCAGGCTGAACGACCTTAGTTCCCTCAGCTGCTCCTCATCAGCCCTACTCTCCAGACCCTTCAACAGAATCGTTGCCCTTCTCTGGACCTGCTCCAGCCCCTCAATGTCCTTCTTGGGAGTGACTGAACCTAGCATTCAGGGTTTGGTCTTACCAGTGTTGAGTACAGAGACATAATCATTTCCCTACTCCTGCTGGTCACACTACTGCTGATCCAAGCCAGGGTGCTGTTGGCCTTCTTGGCCACCTGGGGGGACACATCCAGCCAGGTCTTTCTCCCCCCAGGTCTTTCTCTGCTAGGCAGTTTCCAGCCACTCTGCCCCAATCCTGGAGCATTCACGGGGATGTTGTGACCCAAGTGCAGGATCAGGCACTTGGCCTTGTTGAATCTTATCCCCACGGCCTCAGCCCATTGATCCAGCCTGGCTGGATCTCCAGCAGATCAACATTCCCTCCCAGCTTAGTGTTATCTGCAAACCTGCTGAGGGTGCACTCATCCAGAGCATCGATAAAGACACTAAAGAGGACCAGTTACATACTCTATTGGGAACCAGTCACCACAGAGCTGTTTCACCCTGTCTATGTCATCGTGGCAGAGAAGACGCAGGTTTACGTCTGTCAGTGCAGTCGGGGGCACCTCCTCTGTCATTCACGCCTGCAAGAGAAGAATTTGGAACACATTAGGAATGCTGAGGCACAGATCCTGACTCTCAGCTTCAATCAGGTCTCTGCACAAAGGCAGCAGCAGGTTCTCAGCCTCAGTATCTCTTATCAATAAAGTTCTTCCTGGCAAAATAAGTTTTGAAGAGGGATGGAAATAACCCACATACGTGATGCTTACTCTGATTTAGCTTCTTTTAACAAGGTACCAGAAGGAAAGAAGCAAGCAGTAACTAAAGTGGTTGTAAAAACATGTGCAGCACAGAGGCATGAATGAAGAACAGGTTTTAGGCAGGACAAAACCCCTATGAGACTGCATACAGAGAACAAACAAGGTAGGCAGAGACAGGACAGCTGCAGGACTCTGCTCTCTTTCAGCGAGTACCTGCAGTTCTCTGTCCACAGATGTGTGTCTCTCACCCCAGGCCTCCTGGTCCCAGATAAAAGAACCAGAGAAGGATGCAAAAAAATTTAAAAAAAAAAAAAGGTGGTTAGGTTTCTTTAANTTAAAAAAAAAAAAAAGGGGGTTGTTTTTTTTAAAAAAAAAAAAAAAAAAAAAAAAGAAAAGAAAAAGTTTTGTTTGTGCTTTCTTTCCCCTGTTTTAAGAGGCCAAACCCTTGGTTTGGAAATGCCGAGTGACAAGGGCAAGCTGCAGGCAGCAGCACTTGTGTGCACCCTCCTGCTGGAAGAGATGCTCATCTCTCCACTGCTCTGGCTCTGATGCTGAAGCAGGAGAAGAAAGAGATTTAAACAATTTAAACACACTGTCCCTGGGGCCAGATGTGCAATTTGAGCAGTTTCAATGCAGGAATCACACTGCCTCCCTAATACACTGACTGGTAAAGACACATACAAGGAGCAGGCACCGCCAGGCGGTTCAGCCATCGCAGGACACAGCCCTGTGCGACTGCTCTCCTAAGGGTGTGGAAACATCTCCTCCCACTGCCCCCCAAAGGAAAAAACAGGCTAAGCCATCAAACCCACATCCCACTTCTAAACTCCTCTTTTCAAGTCCATAAGCCAGTTTCTTTCTGCAGTTCCTTAACAGGCTGAGAAAGCTGAAGCTGTTCGGCCTGGAGAAGGCTCCAGGGAGAACTTAGAGCAGCCTTCCAGTACCTGAAGGGGCTACAGGAGAGCTAGGGAGGGAGTTTTTAGATGGACATGAGTGACAAGACAGGGGGTAATGGCTTCAAACTGGAAGAAGCTGGATTTAGATTAGACATTAGGAAGAAATTTTTCCAATGAGGGTGATGAGGCACTGGAACAGGTTGCTCAGAGAAGTTGTGGAGGCTTCAAGCCTGGAAGTATTCAAAGCCAGGATGGACGGAGCCTTGAGAAAACTGGTCCAGGAGGAGATGTCCCAGCCTGCAGTAGGGGCACTGGAACTAGGCGATCTTTTAGAGTGGTTTGGTTTAGAAGGGAGCCTATGATGAACTGGTAGAGAGCAATTCTCAGTTGGCACCACATGGTGATGGTCAAAGAGCAGAGTCCCAGGTGTTGAAACTCCAGTTTCAGTGCTGTAAGAGAAGGAATTAGCACTGCTGACAGGAACAGCAGCATAAAGCCTCTAGGCTCATCAGCCTGGATCTCCCAGGGAGGAAGGAGGAACTCTAACACTGGTTTGTGTGTGATCTGAAACACATCCAACGGCCCATAGATCTACAGAAGGGATACAACTAAGGCTCACTATTATCTAGAGGAATTTTTGCCAGCTCTCCTCCCACACAGGCAGAAAGAATGGCAAAATGCTTTAACAGAGCAGAGGTCCAAGGATGTTTTCCAACAGTTCTTGAAAAAGATGAAGTGGGGTGGGTTTTTGTCAAGTAAGGGATCCTTCCCAGACACAGCCTCCCTCCCAGCAACTGGTCCTACACACTTTCCTAAGGATGGCATCCAAGGGGATCCTTACATTGATCTGAATTGCATGCTCTTCTCCAAAGATGTTCCTAAAGAGGACCGCAGCTATTTCACAGTCTGTTCTAGGGCAGGGACTGCACAACTACTGAACAGCCCACAGCTCACACAACTGGTTCAGATGCTGGTTTCAAAACAACCTAACCACCTGGAAAACCCACAAAACCAGTCAGTGCTCCTTGCTGCCTTTACTAATTTTACGCTCCCAGAACTGGCTCAAGCCCTCTGAGGCTACATTTTGAGTGGCAGCAGTGAGCATGCTCCCCACCACCAGCCCCTGGTGACCTTTTATCAGGCCTCAGCTTTACCCCATGGGGCCCTGAAGCAAGAGAACCTTCACTTGCTGCAGCTGATCTGCTCCTGGCTGGGGTAGCTGATGTACAGTCCCACCCACCCACTCCTCACATCTTTGCTGGTTCCTTTGCTGAGCTACTTCAGAGCAGTGACCCACCACTGGATCATGAGATGAGGGCAAAATTGTTTCCAGAGCAGTCAAAACCTTGGGTAGCTTAAGATCAGCTTCAAGGAGAAGAAAGGAAGGAGGAGTAGACACGTGAAGCCAGAGCTGCTCTGGTCATGGCAGCGCTCCAAGCCCTGCTGCATCACTTCATTAGTGGGCATTAGGCAGCACTCAGGTTTGCAGCAGCAGTGCTCTTTCTCATACATTTCATTCTTCTGGAGAAGTTCTGATGCTCCTGTAAGGCAACAGCCCTTCCTAACCAGTCCTCCAGGCATTAATACATCAGAGGGAAATGAAACAACCACGACAGAGCCATGGTTTTGCTAATGAGTAGAAAAGGCAGAGGCCTAGGAGCAGAGTTAGCCAGCAGCTGCTGCAAGAGAGGCAGAGCCAGCACAGGATGCATTCTTGTGAGGCTTAGTTTGTGTTTAGTTAACACTGTATTCTCAAAGAGCTAGGCAAGCGTTATGCATTATCCTGCAGCCGAGGCCAGCCTTAAAAAAGTAATCCATGATTGTTTTGTTCAACAGGACAATTCCCCTCCCCTCAAACCCAGACAGCAGTTTCCCAGCACGGGTTGTGTTTGCAGGGACTCGCTCCATCCGCTTTGCATTATGTGACCCAATCTGATTGCTCCTGCACATCTAAAGAGTGCTTAGGACACCCCTCTGGCACTGTGTCCTGCCACAAGGTTTCAGGAGAGCAGCCCTGTGCATCTTCCTCCCTGGCAAGGTGTGGCTGCTGCTGCAGGAGCCGCAGAAGGTGGCTGCTGTGACCAAGAGAGAAGAAATCGCAGGCGAAAATCAATTGTTTTCATTCCCAGGCGAGAGCCTCTGGCTCTTCAGATATCTGGGTCCTCTGCACAGCCTGTGACGTGCTGCAGCCTGCAGAGCCAGAGTCCTGAACAAAAGTCCCAGGTAGCACAACGACAAGAGCATCACTTTTAGTGTCAGCTCGGGTTTGAAGGACACAATAAATGTCTGGAAGCATAAAGAAATAATCAGTTTTGGGCCACTCACTCCAAGAAGGACATTGAGGTGCTGGAGCAGGTTCATTGAAGCTGGTGAAGGGCCTAGAGCACAAGTTTTGTGACGAGCAGCTGAGGGAACTGGGGCTGTTCAGCCTGCAGAAAAGGAGAGTGAGGGGAAACCTTTTGGCTCTCTACAACTCCCTGAAAGGAGGCTGGAGCCAGGTGGAGGTTGGTTTCTTCTCCCAAGGAAAAAGTGATAGCACAAGAGGTAATGGTCTCAAGTTGTATCAAAGAAGGCTTAGGTTGAATATTAGGAAAAAATCTCTTTACTGAAAAAATGGTTAAGCCTGGGATGGGCTGCCCAGGGAAGTCATGGAATCATCACCCTGGAGGTATTTAAAAGACATCTAGATGTGGTGCTGAACTACATAGTTTAGCAGTGGACTTGGCAGTGTTGGGTCAATGGTTGGACTCCATTTTAAAGATATTTTCCAGCCTAAACAATTCTATGATTGTATGAATTCACAATTGTGTCTAAAAGGCAGAGGAGCCCAAGCAATGGTTGTGCCTCCATGAATGGTCAGTGTTCAGTCATCTCAGTGAGCCCACTACAGGTACTGACACATTCCTACCATCAGCACCCCCAGGCCCTACCCTGCAAAAGCAGCTCTTGCTCCAAGTTTAGGGTACCCACCAGATGCAGGGACAGTTTTTCTACTTGATCTAGATGTTTCAGAGTAAAAAATCCTCAACTTGGGCTTTTCTCAAGAGCAGGAAGTTCTCTTCCCTTCTTAGAGCTCTTGTATTTGAGAAAGAGAAAAATAGTAATAAAAAAGAGAGATACAATTTGCATAATGACCTATTTCTAGAGAAACTGAGACCACCACACAGAATCAGCACTCTTAACCCAACAGGATGTTCAACTGCAAGATAAAGCCTGATGCTTGCTAGAATTTGGCAGGCAGCTGCTTAAATGTGTTTGAAAATCCCTCGAGTGCTTCCATACATAGTAAAGCTTAGACAAGTGGTTCAGTAAGTTAAGATTCCTCATTTAGCACTCTCAGACACACTTTGGCAATGTTTCTGCCTTGTGCATCCTGTGAAAGTGAGCTGGGTTTCAGCAATAGACCATCACAAGATGCTGGGTTTATGGATTTTTGTTTGGACTTCAATTTCCATCCAGCTCACAAAAATACCAAACTAAAAAAGTGTATCATCTAGCAACAAATATGACTGAGTTTTCTGGTTGAGTTAACCTAAAACTAAAGTTAAATGAGTATTAACTAGAATTATGTACACATATAACTTCCAGTAAGGGGTGTATGGGTTTCAAATGGAGTGCTCACACACAAAAACCACTGTGAAGGAACTTTCTTCACCTGCAGAACCAAAGCTAGATGGAAGCTCATCAAAATCTTTCACTAATTGAAGAACTAATGGAAATCAAGCTTCCCCTGAACAGAAAGAAGCAAGCCTGCAGGAAAGAATGAAGGAAACCAAGCACTGGCATGCTGCTGGATCCTGGATCCTACTATTCATGAAGCACTGTCCCAAAAGACTCAGTCCCAATCACCCCACTATGGTAGACACCTTCACCATTAAACTGTGCAAATCCTTATTTGCTTGGGATGAAGATTTTCACCTTCTGGAACTGAAAGCATTTTCCTCAAGCACACCCCAGATAGATTATTAAGGATTATCTGCTGCCATTCCACAGAAGGAGAAGATTAAGTTCTTCCAGGCATCTCCAAGAACATACCACATGTGGGGCAGGCCTGGGGAGCTGCAGTGGTGCTGAGCAAGCGTGCAAAGGTAGTATGTGAGTTGGCCCTTCCTGGGGCTGTCAGGCCACATCCCTCTACCTATGGCTGCACGTTTCTGTTACCCCAGCAAGGGGCACATGCACAGGAGCTGGCTGCATTTCACTCGACGCGAGCTGCCCATCTGCCCAGCACAAACACAGACTGCTGGATACTCCCTGGAAGATTTGCATACACAGAGTGGGCCTGAGTTGATTTCAATGTTCCTGGTACCCTCACCAAATGTAATGCTCCACTGTCACCACCAAATCCTTATTTGTGACTTCTGCCTGGACAGTTCTCAAATCCCAGCAAAACGAGACTTCCAGAGCAAAAATAAACCAAACCACAACAACAATTACTGACATCTTTCCCACTTTTAAATGAATAAGACTAAACAGAGCCCAGAGAGAATTTTCAGAGCTACTCAAAATGCAGGACAGGCACATGCTGGCTGCGACTGAGCACCACTATCCCCAAAACTAACAAAAACTCTGCTGCTGCCTGGGGAGGGTGTTACTTCAGGAGGGCCAGCAGGAGTTTTCACAGCTCTGACTCTCTCTACCTTGTGTTGTCTGGCACTGGGGATTTGATTTATATTAAACCATTGAATCTGAACCAGCCAAAGGTCTAGTTCCAAAGCAGCAGTAAAGATTTCCCTTCTGCACTTGATTCTGAGCTTACTGTGTTTTTAGGTTACCATTCTCGCAGGGAATGTTCCACACAGACATCCATTAGCAAGCTCTTTTCATTTCATACAACAAAATTGTCACTGGATTTGACAACATCACGAATTTATTCCTAAGAATCTCAAAGAGGTGCTTCTAGGACTTAGGGCAATACTATTGAACCAAAAGGAGCCAAACTTTAAAGTATTTAAATACTTGGTTTGATACCTTCTAGGTACTACTTCAGATCTGATTAAAAAAAAAAAAATGAGGTTGGAAAGATCCTTCAGGGTTCACCCCAGCTTAGGTCATGTTGCTCAGGTCCACAGTCCCACATAACATCACTGAGGAGAAAAGCTCTGCATCGCCCCTGGACTCAGACTAATTCTTTTGCTTCCAAAGGTGCAACTGTAAAGTTGGAGTGTTGGATGTGCTGCCTACACCAGTACAATCTCTGCTCTGTGTGCAATACAAGCTTACCTCTAGGTGCTGTTTGTTACACTCCAGTTACCCCATGTAATGTTCCTGCTCCTTCTAGGAATCCCATGCAGGTTTATTTTGGACAACAAAGCAGGTCACAAACCCCCGAAGATGATTCTCCTCATTCCTTGTATGTCATGCAAACCAGCACAGCCTGGAATTCAGAGTGCTGAACAGAATGGAGATTGTTCCACCTCCCTTTCTGTACCATTAATCATATCCCATGGGAGTGCTGCCCAGCACTGCCATCACTTCATTCCCTGCATTAGCAGAAGCAGATGTTGGAGTGAATGAGACTCTTAATGAGCAGTCTAGGATAAAATGACTGATTTTGTGCCTTGGCCTGAAACTAATGTACTAACATGGCTGGAAACAGGGTCTGACACTAGATTATCCCATTTCACAACAGTTTATCACACTTTTTGACCCAGGCACAATGGTTTTTTGTCATGCCTACCAGCATCTCAGAGCCCCTTGCAGTCCCCTGGTCACTCAGGGACATAAACTAGCACAAGGTTGAGTTCCTCATTATTTAAACTCCTTCAGTAGCAGCTTCCTTCTGCGCTAAAAAAGTGCCCTCTCCAACCACCTTCCTTTTCCATGATCTCCCAGGCTGCCGCATCTTGAAGATGTGACAGTAGCCCAGCCCTGCATCCTCTTTGCTTCCAAAACACTCCCAAAGCTCTGATGAACTTCCCTCCAGGACATCACTCTGGAGAAAGGACTCTGACAGCACCTGGACTTTCTTCTCCAGTAAATCCATCCAGGGCAGTGTGCCCAACCAGTACACGCCCGCAGTGGAGGAGTGCAAAATCCAGTGAGCTTGGGGAAGAAAGTGTTGCAACGAATGGTGAATTTATCTCAGTAGCAGCAAGGCTGGAGGGTAAACTCGGGTGTAGCTAAAACAGCTGCAGCAGTGATCTGTCAGGTGCTCAGAGACAATTCACAATATTTTCATGAGCTAGCCAGGTCAGCATGGGGAAAGAAGATACAAGGCTGAAGTCAAACTAAAAAAATAGAGCATAAAAACTTTGAAGAAAGCAAAGGGCCTGAGGAGGTTTCAGTCTGCATCTTCCCTCCTGGTGTCTGCACATGCTGAGCACCACTGTGGTGAGCATGTAGACACCAGTAACAGACATCACATCTGTGTCTGGATTCCACTGTGCACTGCAATTGTTTTGTTAGGCTTGTGCTGTGGTTTCAGTGTGTTGTGTACCACCCTGCTAAATCCGAGCCCCGTGGAACACCAAATACACCAAACAAGTCCATCTGATATTAAATCTTTTCTGTGGGGACTATCTGCGAGAGCCTGGCCAGAGTACACAGGACTCAGGCAGTCAGGAAGGCAACGTTGTGGCACACAATCTGTGAAAACCCATCCTGGCACTGAGCCATCCTCCCAAAGGCTTACCCCATGCTGTTCAGCCAATTTGTCCTCAGCTCTGAAATCCTGACAACATCATTCTATGAAATGCACTCGAGCCTCATCCCCAGCGCTGCAGTTCACTTTCCACTACACCCAGACTGAGGCACGAACATCACGGGACTAAAAGCCTGGAAGCCAAAAACCACAGAATCACAGCAATTAACACTTTGGCCACCTGCCACAAAGGATCAGGATTTGAAACCAACCCCAAGAGGATATTAAAAAGGCAAAATGTAGCTCTGCCTGTGCAGCAAGAAGCGCTTATTTACTTGAAATGAGAACACTTACTGTTAGTGAAATCCTTTGATACTGGTATCCCTGAGCCTCAGCACGCTTCGGGTTTGCCTTGTCAGCCTTCCAGCAGCAGGAATGTCAGTGTTTTGCATGAGAGATGCCACTTGAGCTGTTCTTTCACCCTACAGCTCCTGGTACATCACTGGAGCTGTGGCTTTCGCATGAGTCGGTACCAGAATGAAGAGTCCTGCAGCTTCCTGCTGCCCCAGATACAGCGATTCCTCTGGGAATGGCCAACAGGAATCTCTAAGAGGGTTTCACTGTTAAATCTTTTCTTGTTAAGACGCAGAAGAGAAAATCTGCTTTGAGACAGGAGCACTGCAGGGAGTTAAAACCCAAGGGTCACAATAGAGGCACATTTAACAACCAGGAGTCGGGCAGAAGAGAGCTCCAGTACCTTGCCAATGCTGAACACGGCAAGTTTCCAATAGGCAGCTGCTTCTCCAGAAAACAACAAAAGCACCCCAAACGACTCATCATACATGCAGGCTCGCTGCCATTTCTGAATCAGAACAAACAGCTACGCTGAAAACGTAGGTAGTGACTAAAAAAAACCTAACAGGAATTCAGCTTTGTGTAGTACAAACACTGGGAGAAGGGAATCCGAGCTGCCTCCATTTCCTTGTCCTCATTACCAAGCTCTATAAAACCTCCACCTGCATCACTACAGGAGACAAGCAACTTTTTAGAGGCTGTTGCAAATGAGGTGTTTTAAAAACACAAAGCTTGAAAAAAAAAAAAAAAACCCTCTTTCCCTCCTCGGCAGAGAAATGCCCCAAACTTGCACCTCTCCAAGATCCTGAATTCAAACTCTGAGCCAACATGGCTCCTTCTCCTCTTCTTTCTGAGTGGTGTTTTCCAGCAGGTTCCATTCAACACCTGTCCCACTTCACTGCTACTCTTTTAAGCTACTAACACCTCACATGGATTTTGGTATAGATGTCTGCTCTTGCAGCCACAATAGTACGTTGAAAAGGAGAAACTGTAAAACTGAGCAGCTCCCATTCCCACCTTGCTGTGAGGGGGGAAATTGTTGGTAGGAGGACAAGGCATGAGACAAGAAGCTTGAGGGTTTTTCGCAATACCTTGCACTGAAGCCATCAGACAGGTTTCAACTGGTTTAAGACACAGGAAGGCAGGACAATACCACTCTAACAGGGATTTTAGACACTGCTCAGCCCTCAAGTTTGTAGAAGAAATACTCAGCTAAGACAGCACTTTCTCTGAGGTTACACTGACCAGCTTAGCCCAACTGTTCCTTTAAAAGCATCTTAACAGCAGAGGAACAAAGAACTAACAGAGGCAGAGGGATAGCACTGACTCACTCAAGGGAACTCCTGTTCATCACCAAAGGCTGCCTCCAGGCCAGCAGCCTGTGATGAGCAGGAGGGCAGAGATGGAAGAGCTCTGATTCAGCTCTGCACGCCACTCATGAGGAAGTCCCTGGGGTTGTACCAGTAACTCCTCAGGTATCATCATCTAGAGTCAGCCTTTGCAACAGTTTCACCTGCTCCTGCTCATTCCATGAATTACACAGTTGGGGATAGAGAGGTGGAAAACAACCAGGAAGAGAGAAGGTGGCTTCCTGGGCAGCAAGACCATTTCACACCAGCTGACAGGCTAAGATACCAACACTAACTTATCAGACCTATACTGACCCAGCACTTATGTTCACAATATATCCCTCCCCACTCAAAAAAAAACCCCGAAAACCCAAAACAAACAAACAAAAAAAAACCTCCCAAGAAGAAATCATAGAATGGTAGGGGTCTGAAGGGACTTCTGGAGATCATCAAGTCCAAGCCCCCCTGTCAGAACAGGCCACACAGGGACAGGACAGATCCAGGTAGATTTTGAAAGTCTCCAGAGAAGCAGACTCCTCAACCTCTCCAGGCAGCCTGTTCCAGGGCTTTGCACCTGCACAGCAAAGCAGTTTTCCCTCATGTTGAGCCAAACTCCTTGTGCTCCTATTTGTGACAGTTGCCCCCTGTCCTATCACAGGCCACCACTGAAAAGAGCCTGTTCCCTTCTTCTTGTCCCCTACCCTTTAGATATTTGTAAATATAAATAAATACCCCCACATGCAAACAAAGGTCACCCTTACTGGGAAAGAAACAATGGAAAGGAAAGAAGTACCAGACTACAATTAACAAAAAGAAATACACAGTGTTAAAGGCTCTTTGAGCTCCCAGGTACAAATGACTACTTTTCTGCATTCCGCTAGCAGTTCTCACAAGGTTTTGTGGCAACCCAGACACCAAAATCCACAAGGATGGCACTCTGGTTTAGGAAAAGAAAAGAAACTGAAGAATGCAACAGGTTTTAAGGAAGTAGTCACCGGACAGCTCCTCAGTGATCACTCAAACGTGTTAAGCAGTCTTGCTCGAAACACACCAAACAACCAGCTGAGAGGAACAGCAGCAGCAGCAATTTCACAGGCCTGTTAGAACAAGGTCTACTTGCTGCTGTATGAGGCTTTATTTGCTACCAGGTATACAAAGATTAATTCAATCCCCAGTTTACTAGGCAAAACGGAACTGCTTCTTTTAAGCTGCAAGTTAAATCCATCTACTCAAAACTCTGGCATCAGGCAGCACCCAGTACCACTGCAGATGGGAGGCTGCTCCAGTGTTATCTTGTAAACAAAGAATTCACACTAATTATAAGAAGACAGGAAAGAGATATAGGCTTGTTTAAAAAGAGCTGTGAGAGTTTATTCACACAAGGAGTTGGTTTAGTTGGAAAACAGCAGGCACTGGCACTCTCAAAAAGCTACTAGAACTATCCCCCGAGTAAAGGCTTTTGTGGGAACTAGGATGGACTATGGCAGCTAAGAGGAAGCAAATCTAGAATGGATCCATAGTAAAAAGAGAGTCAGCTATAAACCATTCATCAGACTCACAAAAACTAGACAGAAGAAGAGAGACATAGATATGCAACAAAAGTAGCTGATGATCCTTTAGGGCAGGGCATAGATTTCCAAGACAGGAAAATTTAAAGCTGTTCGCAGTTGTAGAAAGCTCTCACAATACCAAAAGACTAGTAAAATGGCAGATGAAGTCTGTAAGTTGGTAGTTAAAAAAGGAAAGTAGGTTGGATAAAGGCAAACACTTCTCATTTGTGTTATTCACTGCAGGAGAAAACAAAACAAAACAAACCCCAAGACGCTCTCTGAGCAACTTCCCTGAGAACATCAATTTGCTCAGCTGCAGTCAAAACAGGATACTGGGAATTACCAGAACAAACAGAGAGGGGGAAAAACACACATCTAAAAAGCCTTTGCTCTAAGCTAGTTGCGGCTATTTAATGCCTCTGTTTATCTGTCAATAAAAGTTCAGACACTCATTTGCATTCAGGCAGCTCTCAAGAGAGGAGAGAACAATGAAACTCCCGGTCAAGGTTCAGGGGAGCTCACCATGGCCACCTAGCAGGGCCTGGCTGATACCGGGAAATGCTACAACATAACAAAAGCAGGATAAACTACAACAGAACAGACTATCAGAGGTCAAACTCCAGAGTAAACATAAATATTTAAACAGCTTGATGAAAACTTGATGCCTATAATCAAGGGTGAAAGTCAACTTCCACCACGCCAAGCAAGATCCACTGTACCACGAAGATTTTGGGATATTTACGGGTCGTTTTGATCAGAAGTCATGAAAAATCTCAGGATACATGTTGTAAGGAGATTCAGCTCTTATATTACTTAGATACTAAGTCGAGCAATGACTTTTTCTTCACTGAAGCCCTACAGGCTGGTTCACAGACTTCTATACGGCACAGAAAAGCCAAGCTGGGGAGGCCAAGGACGTTTGTGAACCGTGACCCAGCCTGTCAAGGGACACAGAGCAGTCAGGAGAGCTCCTGTGCAAGAGCTGGGTCTAGCGACGTATGACATATTCCCGGTCCTCCCAAGAGAAATTTTACAACAGAGAGAAAGGAAATGAAGACGCACTAGTTAACGTTGCAGCCGCCCTTACGCTGCTGGCTGAGCCACCGAACGCAACTCGGGAGTGTACTAGGTGAAACGATAGGGCAGCCCGAGGGGATCGGCCTAGGAACTGGGGGGCCGGAGTCGCCACGACAATCCCGAAACCCTGTTCGGCTCGGAAGGTCCCACCGCGCTTCTCCGCTCACCTCGGAGTGGCGGCGGGCGCCGAGCGGGCGCACCGCGGGACGGACGGGTCGGTTCAGCGCATACCGAGCAGCGGAAGCGGGCGACGGTCCGGCGGCCGCGACGGACACCGGCGGCTACTTCCTGTCCCCGGGCACCTCGCAGTAAGGAGCCCCCTCATAGGCTAGCTGAGGGCACGTGACCGCGGATTGCACAGCTGCACAAGCCCGCCCCCCACCCACCTTGGGCCAAATGAGAAGCCTGGAGCAGGGCTGCGCAGAGCCATCACCGCGGCTGACTAATGGGGATTTTTAATTAACGAGACGTCCTCGGGCTTACAAGATTCCGGAAACAGGGCGCTGGCTGGTCACTCACCTCTGCTGCAGTTTCCCCCAGTCCTGCACTGCAAGGGGCACTGGGACGATTGGTGAAACTGCTGGGGCTCGATGCTGGCAATGACTCTAGTTACATTAAGGATTTTGACTTGTTGAAGCTGTACAAAGCGAAAGAGAGAGGGGAAGGGAGAGAGGAGAGGACAATAAGAAGAAAGGAAGAAGAGAACGGTGATAAAAAGAGAAGATGAGAGCAAGAGAGAAGAAAAGTTCAGCTGGAAAGGACCGACTGATCATCAATCTTAAGTGCCTGACTGCTTCAGAGCTGAGCAAAAGTTAGTGATGATATTGTAATAATACACTTTATTTACCTTCCTTTTCCACAGAAGGGAAAATACAATTTCCTTCTTAGCTGTTTCATTCAAATCGGACTTCCCCAGCTTCCACTTAATATGCCCTATTTTGGCAGCCAGGTAACCACAGTCACCACATCTCTTCTGATAAGAACAGCAGTGGAAGTCTTTAATAAAGTCACTAAAGTATAGGCAGGAACTTTTTTCTTGTTTTTTCACCCAGCAGCAGGGGCTCAGAGCATCACTGCATGATGATGACAGAGCTCAGCTGAGGGAGGTAGAAGGTATATTTTGCTGTAGCACCAAGTTTTGCCACCCTTTCCAGGATGCTCCTGCCTGGCCTGCACCTCAGAGCTAACCAGCGCACCACATCCAGCCTCTGGCCAGGTTTCCACTGAGCATTAATGAAACACACCAGATCTTTCAAGAATCACTGACTGAGGCACATAGGGTAATTCCCCCTCCTGGAGGATGGCGAGTCAGTGCAGCCATGAAGGGTTTTGTTCCCTCCCTGGCACAGGTCTAATAAGTTGAACTTTCTGAAAGACAAAATGGCAGAATTATTTTATGCTTCTCAGATTGTTTCCTTTAATAGGAAGTGCTGCTTTTACTCTACCTTGTGCTTCTGACACAAACATTTGTGTTCCAAAAATATACAGTGTACACATACTCTGTAGCTATAGATACAAACATTTACAAAGAAATGGGCAGGCTGGAGTGGAGTAGCTTGAGAAATCTCACACCTTTCCTTCTGGGCCTCCTGGAGCAAGAGCAGCTGGGTTCCCTGTGCTGTGAACAGATTGGGGCTGCAGAAAAAACAAGACTGAGAAAGAGCACACCCTTGGTGATGATATGAAACAATGCAGATCCAAAAAATTGTCACGTGCTGCAGAGGTTTCATGTTTCTGTTGCCTCTTCTCAGCCTCTCCTTTAGTCCCTGTCATCTGCCTTAGGATCTGCACCCCATATCCAACTTGACTGCAGCCTGCTCGTCCTTGTCCATGTCCTCTCTGCTGCTGAAGGGACGATCCTTCACGCAAGCACTGCTCAGCTCTACACCAAAGAGGAAAATGTGGTTCCCAAGACATTTGGTTTCATCTGCAAGGCTTCCTTGAACTAAGGGGGAATTGGAGACACTCTACAGTCCTAGTACTTCAGCGAATGGGTCGGTATGGGAATGTCATTCCTGGTATAAATGTTTGTACGGGGTGAGCCGGGAGCGCTGGGTGAGCCGGGAGTGCTGGGTGTGCAGCGTGAGCAGGGTAACCCAGAGGAGGGGTGTGGATGTGAGGGTAAAATCCTGGTGGCAGAGCACTGTGGGTTGGTTGCTGCACTGGACCTGAAATCACCAGCTGGAGCAGGCTGTGAAGAGAAATTCAGAGAGGGGTGAGGATTAGATAAGGCTTTTGTTGTGGCTCTTGCCAGCCCACAAGGGCCTGGCTTTAAGGACAGTTCCTAACTGACACATGGCACTGCTGAGAGGAAAGACGGAAGGGATTTAATTGCCACAGAGTCACAGATTGGCTTAGGTTGGAAGAGACATTAGATACCATCTCCACCAACATCCCTGGCAGGGGATCCACTCAACTAGCCTCAGCTCGGCTGCTCAAGACCTCATCCAGCCTGGCCTTACGGAACACTTTCTCCACTCCCTCCACGTGCCCCGCCCCCCCCACCCCCCTTTTTTTTTTTTTTTTAATCTTGGTTTCTCTTTGCAAAGAGGAAAGAAGGCAAAGTGCTGTTCAGCTTAGGGCAAGGTAAAACAAGCTGGGGGCTGAGGCTAGTACAACTCTGGGGCAGGTTCCAAGCTGCCGTTTCATTTTCCCTTTCTATGCATTTGCTCTAACACAGGCTGGGTAAAACGACCTGTAATGTGGGACTCACTGAAGTCAGAAGTTCAGCTTGCAAGGGAAAGAGTAGCCAGCACTGTCACCTTTACCCTTGTGGTAAACTATGGCAATGAATGAGGGCAAATTTCCAAAAAGTAAACACAATTTTTTAGAGATTTTGTCTCAACAGCTCTCAGGTGTGTCTTGCAACGCGTGTCAAAACCCACACAGAAGCAGAAAGGTCTCTTACTTGTTATGTGGTAGCCTGGAGCAGACAGTTCTCAGGTCATCTGAAAAAGGAGAGAAAACATAACACTATGAGTAAATCCAGAATTAGAGCAATTTTGCTCTCCTTAGAATCACACAATGCCTTGGGTTGGAAGTAACCCTCAAAGGTCATCTTGTGCAACCTACCCTGCAGTCAGCAGGGACACCTCCAACTACAACAGGTTGCTCAGGGCCCCATCAAGTTTGACCTTTATGGTCACAGATGGAGGCTCCACCACCTATCTGGGCAACTTGTTCCAGTGTTTTAGTGTATCCTCATAGTAAAGAGCTTCCTCCTCATGTCCAATCTAAATCTACCCTGCTCCAGTTTCACACCACTGCCCCATGCTCCTGGAAACAGTCCCTACCCAGACTTCCTGTAGGTGCCCTTCAGATACTGAAATGCAGCTATAAGGTCTCTCCAGAACCTTCTCTCCTGCTTCCTAGGAAGAGAAGACTACTTGAAAAACTACAACCATCAGCAGATCTGGAATCTCATTCTCAGGCCAAAAACTTCCATAGGAGAGAAAATGTTTGTCCATCTTATCAGTCACCACCTCAACGTTCCACACCAGACACATTATTGTATGTTCCCCATTGAATCTGTGCTGCTGGATGGAAAATACAGCTTCACCTCAAGGCAGACCAGGCCTCAGTGTAGAAGGTGCAATACCAAAGTATTTAACAACATACCCTGTTGCTAGAGTCCTTTCGGGAAGAGCTTGAGAATAAACTCCTGACTTGTGGATAAATGCATTCCCCAAACACTGAAATAACTGTATTACAGCAGCTGCTTGCACTGAATTAACCTTCCACCTCTACAGGATGAGCAAGTGTTCATAAAGTACCAGGTAAAATGATAAAAACCACAGCTCAAATCAGCCAGCAGCTCAAGGAACTCCACTTTTCTGCCTCTTCGTATTACAACCAGAGCTACTTTACGAAAGATTGTAAAGAAGAACACTGAGATTTGACCAGCAGCACTGGTTTAACTAGGGCAAAAGCCTCAGGTGCCTGTTTGGGCAGAGGCCACTCTGCAGCTGTTAGGAAGCTTTAAACCTTCCGGTTGCCTAAAAATTGCCTGTTTCAAAGGGAAAAGTCTGGTTGGCTGACCCTGTGCTGGTGAGGCACTTCCCTTTTTCATCTCTGCAGTTCTTTTGTAAAGAACTGCTTTTAGAGACAGGAAATGCAGACAAAAGCCATGTTAGCCAGTTCCTTTGCTAAGTATAACTGGAACTGCACTCCCTGTAACAAGATCTCATTACAGGAGATCTGAAGGCCCAGAAGTTCCAGATGAAGAGTTTCTGTTAGCTTTTCAAATTCCTTGTCTAGCACACCTGCCCCAGATGTTCCTCTGCTTTATGGACTCTCCTCCAGCAGGCAGACTCAGAGAAACACAACTAAAACAGGGATTTTTTCAACAGCTACAAGCAGTTCTGAGGGGGTCACATTTGTCTACATGTCAGATAACCAGCTAGAAGCCCCTCATTACATATATCTGTGATATAGCTGCAGGTCTGTATCAGTGACCACTCCTTTCTTAACTCATCCAGTTATTTGCCCTGAACTATTTCCTGTACTATCATTTCCTAAGAGCAGAAAACTACCACTTCTGTCCACACATTGATATTTGCTCTCCCTACCTCAAAACTCCCCCATATAACATCAATATGCTGGAGGAAATGAATCCTGAACCAAGGACTCCACCAGCTCTGTAGACAACTTACCTCTGGTGCACAAGAGTGCTCCTGATGCCATAGCCACCTGCAAAGCCTGAGCCAGTCTGTCTAGAGCCAGTTCAATCTCTTTGGATGCATTGAGAGGGTTGAGTTCATCAGATAACCTGTTAATTTCCTCAACGAGTGGAACCACGTGGTCAAAGGGTACTAGCCCCAGGCGCCCATAAAGGTTCTTCTCCGTTAAGTGCCCCTGAAGCATCATGAGAACCTGTAGGACACTTAGATGCAGTTTTGAATACAGCTGGTGGCAATCTCTGTCTTCTCCTGCAGTTGAGTCCTTGGCAGTTTTGCTGGGGGGATGTCCATTTGAGAGAGAGGCTTTCTTCTTCCTTTTGTAAGCCAAGGGAGCCTTCACGCACCAACGGATCAGTCCAGTCAGCGGGGTGAGCTCCAGAAAGCCTATTGGCAGGTTGGCTGCAATAGGAGTGTTCAGGAAGGTGATGAGGATCAAGCGAGGGTCTTCAAAGATCCAGGAAACAATCAACTCCAGCAGATCCGAAGGAGGGATGAGGTCATCTGAAGATAGGAGAAGTTATTGCTGGGTATGCCGAGCGTTGCACTGAAGCACAGGATTAATTAGTCTTTAATTAATCTCTCACACACACCCTTCCTGCACTGTCACGATTCCAGAACTTCCCCAACTCTGCTGGTTCTCACAAAACACCACAGCAAATATTCCTTTGTCCCAGGGAAGACACAACCACGTTCCTGTTGACTTCACCTTCTCCACCCTATGCTGAACATGCCACCAAATGTCAACATTTATTCCCTTTCCCAGTAAAGCTTCTTTCGATTTTCTTCTCTCCCACCCACTACCTGCTCACTTTTTCTCCAAACTCAGCCTCCATTTATCCCTTGCCACAGGCAGTACAACAGGTGAGGGAACAGGAAAAACTTGTTGGCCCTTTCTTTTATCTTCACCCCAACCCTTCAGCTCATTTTCTTTATCACTTACCTAAACAAGTGGAAAACCAATGCCACAACACACTCGCATTGACAGGTGAAGGACTTTAAGATTCTCTAAAGGTTCAAGCGAGAAGTGAAAAGGTGGCCATGAACTGCAGCTTGGCCACAAATAAATTGAACACTGATTTCACAGTCATGGTGCATCACCCCCTCACAGGAGATGCCCTCTGTGGAAGATGCTGCCCTTTGTGCCAGGCATTCATTACCATGCTGCTTCTCCACCAAAGATTCAGCCATTGAGTGGTTATTTTTATTCTCCCCACAGTGACAGATGAAGCAACAGCCACGCCCCTGAGCTGCTTCTACCCCTAATTACAGGGCAACAAGCATCTTCAGGATATAATTACAGGGCAACAAGCATCTTCAGGATTTCAGCAGTTAATCTGTGTGCAACAGTTAATTTGTGTTTTGCTACACTGCACTTTTCTTACTTTGAAAGACAGGGCTTGGAAACACTTACCTGAAGAGAGGTCGTAGAGAGCTGTGACAGATGTAATGAACTGGCAGCAGAAGCGAGGACTGGCACTGAATATCTGCTTCAGAGTCTGGATGGAGCCTGGCACCAAGTTGCAGTAGTCATCCACCAAGGCTTGGGCCAGCCTCACACAGTACACTGCAGGGGTTCGCTGCAGGGGTGCACAGAGGGAAAAATGGATTAAACTCAGCCACAGAAAATTGTACAGAGCAGACTTTGAAGTCTGCATGGCCTAAGACCCAGGCCTGCCCATATCACCCACCCACTTTGCTGTTTCAAGGTCTTCCCAAAGTACCATGCATTTTCTGTCTCTCAAAGATCCACTCAGACAGAAATAAGATTCCTATTTCACAACATTAAATTGTGACTATTTTGTGTTTACAGTATCTGTAATTTTAAATTAAAACCTTTTACATCAGAATTTCTACTTAGATGGAGGAGTTTTTTTTTTTGTTGTTGGCTTTTTTGTTTGGGTTTTTTTTTTTTTTTTACTACTTCAGCAACATCATTCAGTAGTTCAACAAGTTTGGTACCAGAACAACGATTTCAATAACTTCTCAGCTATGCTTGACATCTTTAATGTGGAAAACATTCTATGCAATCCTCATGACACTTAAGACCTGTGATCTGAAAAAAAATGCATCTTCTTCTGCTGTTCAGGTGACATCCCTTCCTCCTCCACTAAGGCTCACCAGGTGAGAAAAGAGGGAGCCCAAAGAAACAATACTGGTCTGCCTTTTCCCACTCTTCTTCCAGGAGAGTCTTTCTGCTATTCCCTTTCTGTAAAGCAGGTGCCTTCTACACAGCCCGTAAGGCAGTAGAACAAAGGTGTACTTTCCAAGTAGAGAATCTCAATGGGAAAGGAGGAAACAAAGGACATCCCTGATATACATCCACAAATATGAAGACCAGACACAGGTATTTCGTGTCCCTATCTCAGGAGAGAGGTTTGTCTCTTCTGCCACGCCCAAACTTGCACACAAGACATAGCTTATTTCCCAAACTCCAAAGTCAGCTTCTTTGGGTAATGTGATGATAAACTACCCTGGTTTTGTTCCCTATGTTGGTCAACAAACCCCCCCCCCCCCCCCCCCCCCNATAAGAAAAATCAAAAACTCTTTCACCCACAGTGGAAAAAAAAGCCCAATCAAATTTCTTCTGCCAGCGCAGCACATAAATGGACTGGCAAAAGCTCTCCTTTGTGCTGCAGCAAAGGAAAAGATCTGGCACAGAGGTTAAGATGAACTTAGCTGCAGCAGCCAGGTATTATATCAGCTGAAACTGCCAGGGAGGAGCAGCTGACTGCAACCAGCTGTCACCAACCAATAGGTGACACTATGCCCCAGTTCACCCATCATGGCACCCTCCCCTGCTTCTTCCCTGCCTACACAGACGCTGTACCTGCAGCCAAAAGGCAGCACACTCCAGAACAGGAACCCTGCACACAGCCACTGCCATGGAAACCAGCTTTCCCAGCAAAGCCATCCTGCTGTCATCTGCTTTGTTTCCTTGAGGGCTGAAGAGAGATGAGAAAATGATCTGCCGGACTGAATCCTTGGTTTGCTCTTGGAAATAATTGCACATGATCTCAAGGAGCTGAAGTTCCTGAAATGAATTCAGTCTCTGAAAGAAAATAAAAGCATAGCTGCAAAATACAGTGGGGCTTTTGAAGAACTGAGAGCTGCTTTGGTGAGAAACAGGAACAGGAAAGGCTGAGAGTTTTCCTCAGGTGTTAGAAACTCAGTCTTTGTGCCCAGCACGCATATTCAAAGCTTCCTGAACAACTGAAAAGCTCTAAGTTGTATTTGTAAAGCTCTAAGATGGGTGCTTGCTGCACCTGTGAGCGCTGCCCATGAACTGAGATTAAATCAACAGCAATATTAGGGTGAAAAATATTTCCTCCCTCTCTCACCTAGAAAGATGGGCCCAGATATCCTTGAGGTCCTTTCCAACTTAGCGTTCTATGATTCACGTAAGGGCACTAGGGCTGCTGTTGAGTGGCTGAGGTGGGTCACAGCTGAGCCCAGCAGATTCCATGCCCATGCACCCTGACATTCACCAGCAGCCATGGTAAGGCTCCATTCCAGCTTTGTTCCATGCCCAGCCCTCTAATAACACTAGCAGGGCACAGACACAATACTGTGAGGCGGCTGGCAGTCCACAGAAACTTTAGTAACCACCACAACTTCCCAGCACCCTGTCTTTAAGAGTTCTGGTCAGTTCATCGAGGTCTTCCCAGACAGTCTTCTCCTCGCCAAGAAAACCTCAGTAACCAGCACCCCAGGTATCTCATCCTGTCCTCTCAGAGCCTCGGTCTCCAGCAGCAGCTCCCCGAGGAACCTCATCCCGCCCCTTCTATGGCCTCAGTCTTCATCAGCAGCCCACATCCCAAGGACCCTGTCCTGTTATAAGGTTTCAGACTCCAACAACGGCCTGCACAGAGCCCTTGGGACCTCAACTTCCAAAGCCACTCCCTGGGGCTGCTCCCGGGCTCTTAGCGCCTTATGTAGCCTCCAGGGCCTGCCCTACTTTCCCCGGATATGGGCCTTCACCGTCCCTCGCGGGGACTGTCCGGCCTCTCAGAGGCCAAGCAGGCCTCACCCCTCCAACTGCACGGCCCTCGGGGCCCACCTTGGGCGGAGCGCCACGCTCTTTGGGGACCTGGAAGAGGAACTCCTCCAGCAGCTCGGTGGGGCCCTTGTCGACGAGGGGCAGAGGAGCGTTCTGCAGCTGGCTGCTGAAGTAGATGTCCAGGTGGTACAGCACCTCCTTGGCGGCGCTCAACGCGTCCCGCCGCAGCAGCGAGTGCCGGATATCGCTCATGGCTCCGAAACCCACCAAGAACAGAACCCTCTGTTCCCTTCTCCCCGCCGGCCCAGCCCGGCCTGGCCCCGCGCGGCGCGGCCTCCCCCAGCGGCGGAAGCACAGAGAAGACTTGCGCTACGGCGGCCCCACTAAGACAAAAAAGGTCCAGTCGCTGCTGTTGCCGGCAGCGCCCCCTGGCGGAAATCCGACTGCGGAGAGGGAGGAGGGCGACGGCGTGGAGCTGGGGGTTGGGCTGTAAAGCATCTTGGCCTGGAAGGAGGCCGGCCCTGAGGGGTCTTGTCTCTGGGGAGCTAGTCTGGGGGCTGACATAGAGGGTCTCGTCCTGGCCAGAGGATGGATCTTGATCTGATGTGGGAGTCTGGCCTGTGGGGATCTTGGCCTGGGAAGGGGTGCCTGGGGCTGGCTGTTGGCAGAGTCATGGCGAGCCTAGCCCTGGGTGTGACCTGGAGAGCCTCAGCCCTTTCCTAGGGGTGGGTTTGGGCCCACTCCTGATCCCACTGTGCAAACTGTGGTACACACCCTGGCCCTGTTCTAGGGGGCGCTTGGCCCCCGGGGCAGGGGCTGCCAGAGTCGTGTCCATCCCCAGCCTCTAAGGAGCACCTAACACTGCAGAGGCCTAGCATGGCCCTCCTGGGAAACACAGCAGCTGCCTTTGGAGGCCAGGAGAGCAGCAGGACATCAGCCAAGGCCACAGGGCAGAGCTGGGGAGAATGTGTGGGGTGCAGACTCACCACAGGTCAGCACACCTCAGCACCGCTGCAGATGAGTTGTGCCTCAGGTGACCTCCTGAGGAGGATCTGGGACAGGCATCATGATAGGGACTCGTCATATCCAAAGATCAGAGCTGGTGGGGCAGCAGCAGGATGCACAGACCGTACTCAGTCCCCAGCACTGGGTATCCACCACCCCCAACTTGTTGGAATTGCAGGGTTCTGGGTGGGAACTGTTGGTGAAATAAAGACTTTTAAAGATAAATAGTAGCTGGTGATGAATGAGAGCTGCCCATGCTGGGAAAAGAGAGCTGCTGTTCCCCACGTGTGGTTTCTGGGACTCCCTGCACCTCGCAGATCTCTCTTGGCATTTGCATTAATTCAGGCAACCTCTGGGCCTTACCTGTAGCAGGAGGTGTTTGCACTGGCTGAAAGGGTTGGTTCTTGCACCAAGCAGACCTTTATTTCCGTGAAAAATGCCATATGGAGCCTGGGGCCTCACTCTTTGGCTGCGCAAGCACTTGGCAAGGTGAGCGTGTCCCTCCCCATAAATGCAGGTGCACGTCTCTCTCCTTCCAAAGACCTTGGACAACACAAAGGTACGTCTCTCTCCTCCTGCACTCCAGCAACTCCCCTCTCCGATGTTACCTTCTCTTCTCCAGCTGGGCTTAGTTTTACCATTATGCTGGGCCTGGGTGCAGCTCAGAACATCACCCAGGATGTAGTGGATATAGGAGCCTCTAGGCTGCTGTGTCCCTGGGAGCAGGGAGGATCTGTGGGGCTTTGGGCAATCTTTGGCATGTCCAAATCATCACATTACCAAATTGCCAAGTCACGAACTGGAGGGGCAGCAGCGTTCTGGATGGTAGCATTTGCAGCCATAGCAAGGATGCAAGTGGGGAAAGGTAAGGATTTATCTAGAACAGCTGTCCCAGGAGAAAAAGCAAGCCTGGGGGCAGCAGGTCCTTCCTCTGACCTGCCAAAAGCTGAATGTCTGTTGGACCTCTCAGCCCATCCTGGCTCCCAGTGGCGCAGGACACTCGGAGCAGTTGAGCTTGGGCAGGGCTCAGATCCCATCAGCTGGTGAAATATTACCTCGGGCAGCTGAGTGCCATGGGAAATACTTCCCAAATGCCTTTCCCCGTGGTGGGAGCTGCCGTGCTGCCTTGGTGGGGAGCTCTGGGAGACTCCAGCACAGGTGAGTTGCAGGGGTAGTGCTGGGGGATGAATAGGTGGGCAGGATGCCCCAGGTGAAGATGCTCCAGGCAGGGAAGGAGGTGGGGAGAAGTGTCAGGGGGGTCCATGCTTTGTCCCAGCATGGCTGTTGTGGCGACTTTTGGGTCTCTGGCAAAGACCCAGGGAGGTATGGGAGAGGCACACTGCTAACTCTTGCCCCAGAGCCAGGAAAGGTGTGTGGGCTGAGCACTGTGAAGGAGGAAGCAGCTGCTCTCTGTCACCCTGACATGGTGTTCCCCTCTTTGCCAGCAAGCTATCTGCTCCAGCATCATGGGCAGGCTGGCCTCCTTCCAGGAGGGACAGGCGTGATGAGGCCCTGCGGCAGCAGGAGCTGGATGGCAGAGCACCATCCCTGATCCTGGAGGTTCACTGGAAAATGCACACCTCCAGTGAAACCAGCACAGCCACTGGAGATACACTGGTCACCCTTGTCCTCTGTACTGAATTCCACCCCCAGCCAGGGGTGCTGAGTCCATCCCTGCCCTTCTGCATGCAGGATGGTGTCCTTGAAGCCTGTGCTGTCACTGCTGGTTGCAGCTCTCCTGCTGCACGTGGCCACCACGCTGAAGATCAGTGCCTTCAACATCAAGGCATTTGGAGACACCAAGATGTCCAACCAGACGATCGCGAATCTCATCGTCTCTGTGAGTGCTGGAGGTTGTGGAGCAGTCCCAGTCACTCTCTGGTCTCTGGGATGTAGCCATCTTGGGGTAGTTGGACACTAACTTTCTGCAGACATCTGTCCATCCATGCATCCACCCACCCATTAATCTACTTGTCTACACACCCCCATCCACCCACCTATTCCTGTTTGCCTTCCTTCCACCTACCCACCCACCCATCCATCTGCTCTTTCCCCATCTCTAACCTGGACTACCTTTGTTCTTACTGGTCACCAGTAAAGGATGGGTGATGCTTGGTGCTGCCCAGGTTCTTCACTCAGAGTAGCCTGCAAGTAAGGAGCTGCTAGGATGGAGGGTGGTAGACAGATGAGTGTTAAAGGGCACTGTGTCACTCCAAGGTCCTTTCAAGACAGAGGACACTGGAATCAGCAGAGGAAGACCCTGGACTCTCAGGTCCCTATTGCTCTTCTGTTGTCACCTTGGGAGCCTTCACAGTCCAGTCCAGGCATCTGTATGTGCCTCTGTGAGCAGCTCCTGGCCAAGGGTGAGGAACTCTGAGCTTGTCCCCCCAGATCCTGTCAGGATATGACATCGCCCTGGTGCAGGAGGTCCGGGACGCTGACATGAGCTCTGTGAAGGACCTCATGGCCAAGCTCAACAGGTGACCTTTACGGCACAGTGCACCTTCAGATGGGAGGTTGGGACAGATCCCAGCTGGCATCTTGCCATACTAGGGCACCTTTGGCTTGGCCAAAGAGAGCCTGATGGGGAATGGGGAACACAGGGAGCCTCCTCTCACCCCTTCTGCACTTCACTCCCAGTGCATCTCCACACCCATACAACTACTTGATCAGCATCCCCCTGGGTCGGACCAGCTACAAGGAACAGTACCTCTTCATCTACAGGTAAGGAATGCTGCCAGGGTCCAGCATTCACTGTGTCACCTACTGTCACCCTATCAATTCCCAAAGGGTGGTGGGTAACATCAGAGCCCTGACTGTGGTGGGGCTGCCTTGTTCTCCTCCTACAGGTCGGATATGGTCTCTGTGCTGGGAAGCTACTATTATGATGATGGCTGTGAGCCCTGTGGGACTGACACCTTCAGCAGGGAGCCCTTCATTGTGAAGTTCTCCTCATCCACCACACGTGAGCAGAGCCGATGTTGGGAGCTGCCCAGACCTGGCACAGGGTCCCCTCCACACAGGGCTGAGCCTGTAACTGTGCCTTTTAGGGGGGAGGTTGCATCCTGGAACCCAGCTCAGGGGCACCACCGAGGTCCTTCACTGCCGTAAAGGCTTGTCCCACCCATGGGTTCTTAGGGTCCTTTGTACTTGCCCAGCATGGCCAGCACCACTTGCTGTTTCCCACCATGTACTGTCTGTCACCCTCTTCCATCACCTCCTATGCTTTGTCATCTCCCACCATGTGTTCTCTCCAGTTCCATACTCCCAGCTACTTCTCATCATGTCCTATTTCCCAACACCTACTACCAACCATCTTGTGCCACATCCCACTGTCTACTTCCTCCAGTTGCTTGCTGTCTCCTAAAATATTCCATCTCCCTTCATATACCATCTTCCATCACCTGCCATACCCCATTGCATTCTACCTCTCATTACCTACCATCCCCCATCACCTGCCATTTCTCACCCTGTGCCTTCTCCTGCCCCAGACCATTAGCTCCCATGAACCTCCCCAGGGCACACGCACTCTCCCAGGTCTCTCCCACAGCTATATCCTTTCCAAAACCACAGTGACTTGGGAAAACTGATGGGAAACAAGCAGCAAGCCCCAAACCATGCATGGAGGGACACAGCTCCCTGCTAGAATAGGCAAATCACAGAAAATCAACTCACCCTTCACCTTCAGCAGCTTTTCCTGGCTGCTAGATGGGCCTTGGTTCCCTGGGCTTTCTGCTCCCTTTCAGTGTGCTGCACCCAAGTCAGGGGCTGACAGCCACCTCTCTGGCAGAGCTGGAGGAGTTTGTGCTGGTGCCCCTGCATTCCGAGCCCAGCAATGCGGTGGAAGAGATTGATGCGCTCTACGACGTCTACACCGATGTCATCAACAAGTGGGCAACTAATGTAAGGGGCGTTGGAGAGCTCAGCTGCTCCCTAAGGAAGCTGGGTGGGCTGGGGTATGGCCACCACACATGGACACGACCCACAGGAAACCTCTTGTACCCATCAGAGTAGGTTCCAACTTGCCAGTGTTCAGGTGGGAGCTGTTGGGTGGCTCCACTGCCCTTACTGGGGGCTTATCTCTCTGTGCTGGGGAATCCCATGTGGGTTCCTTGCTGCTCCCTGCCCTGTAAGGTCCATGGGCAGGGACACAGTGTGCTGCCCCACAGAACATTGTCCTCCTGGGAGACTTCAATGCCGACTGCTCTTATGTGACCAGCGCCCAGTGGCCATCCATCCGCTTACGCTCCCTTGACGCCTGCAAGTGGCTCATCCCTGACAGTGCTGACACCACCGTTGCCGACACCACTGACTGTGCCTATGACCGGTGGGTACTGCAGTGGTGGCACAGTGGCTAGCACAGGCAGACTGATAGACACTAACACCACTGTGATGCCCTGGCAGCATTGTTGCCTGCGGCACCGAGCTGCTCCAGGACATCGTGCCCGGCTCTGCCACTGTCAACAACTTCCAGAAGACTTTTCACCTCCAGAACAAGGATGTGAGTGAGGGGCTGGGGCATATGAGGCCATTGGCACTGGGATCCAATGCACTATTCCTTCTGGGAGTGTAGGTGGGCTCCCTGATCTCCAGGGTGTACCCCAGAGTGGCATGACCTCATCTCCTGCTCTGATGCAACCTTTCGATTGAGCATTTTGGGGGACTTTGTAAATTTTGAGAAGTGGGGTGTTGGGGGTCTGTGACAGTGATGGTGTGTCCAGACAAGCTCAGCTACTTCCCTGCTTTCCATCACACTCAGGCTTTGGCTGTCAGTGACCATTTCCCCGTGGAAGTGACCCTGAAAGCCCGCTGAGCCCATCCCTGTACTGGTGGCTACCAGGGCACCCCAGCATGCACCAGCATCCCTCCTGGCAGCCCACGGACTACTGGTGTCAGCCAAGCTGCCTGCCATTCCTACAAGGAGCAACTCTCTGGGGTCCCGTGGGCATGGCCCTCTGCTTCCATTAAAAATGAGCCTTTTCAGTCCTTGCAACTCTGGAGTGAGGATCTCTTCAACTCTTGCATCCAAGCTCCCCATTTTCCTGTCAGGGGCAGTCCCACTGGGGCTGGAAACAGGGAATTCCCTGGGGCCAGAGGTCCCCTTTCACCATCAAGGAGAACCAGACCCATGGGGTGGAAAGGGCTGCTCCCCTCTGAGCTGCCAGTGGCAAAAGCAAGGACACCAAGAAGGGCCTAGGAGTCTCTGGTCAGGATTTGGCTACCTCGCTGTGGTGCAGGACCGTGGCTCACAGGGCTGCATCCTGCTGCAGCTTGCCTAGCTGCGGAGTGGCTGACAGGGTGCTGAGGGTGAGGGTGGGGGGAGCTGGAGGACGTGAGTCAGCTCCCAGGGGTTCGTGCTCCTGTGGGGGGTTTCGGTGCTGACAGGGCACTGAGGGACACTGGACTCATCCCGTGACTGGGTGTGGGCATGCCAAACCCGGCAGCGCACACCAGAGCCTGGCAAGTCTTGACATGAGCTGCTGTCGCCTCCCCATCCGCTCTGCCACCAGCTCCTCGACAGAGCCACCGATCACTCAGCTGGGGTTGCATCACGTCCTGGGGTGACGTCATGTGCTGGGGTGAGGGACACCAGCCCTGCTGGGGCTGCTTTGGGTCAATAGTGGGACCACTTTAGGTGACAGCATGGGCTGCTTTAGGACACCAGTGGGGCTGCTTTAAGTGACAGCTGGGGCTGTTTTGGGTCACCGCTTTAGGTGACAACTGGGGCTGCCTTGTGTCACCAGTGGGGCTGTTCTGAGTGACTGCTGGGGCTGCTGGAGGTCCTTGCAGCTATCCCTTCTTGCCAAGGCTGGCAGTGCTCGGCCTGCCTGCCCCAAACACCCGACATCCCACCATTTCCTTCTTTCCCCTCTAATTACCCCATCTGAATCATTCACGTCAACACCATCACCCTTCAGCACCTGCCTGGCCGCCGTGCCTCATGCCATGACCTAGTGGGGCCACTCCAGCTGCAGCACCCGGAGTGCCACACGACCACCCAGCCCCGCTGGGATATCCCAGCACCGGCACACCCCCTCGGCCACCCCTTGTCCTCTCGGCACAGGGGTGGCTATGCCAGCCCCGCCCTGCCGCCCCGCGGCTTTTTGGTTTCCCAACGTAGGAATGAACCCGAAGCCATGCCAAAACCCCCACGGGGGTGTCCGAGTCATCCTGCTTTGCTGGCACATCCACTGGGAATAAAGCCGCCCATCCCGCCGCTGGCGCGGCAGACGCGCTGCTCGCTCGGCAAGGTAAGGATGCACCTGGGCTCTGCGGCTTCAGCTGTGAACAGAGAGGGACTGGGATGATCTGGGGTGATCTGGGATGAGGAGCTGCTCCCTTACCCCAGCAGTGGGGACTGATCAAGGACGTGGAGCAGCCCAGGGTGTTGTAGGTGCCTGGGGCTGGCAGGCGATGGAGACATCATGACAGGGAGTAGAGCTGTACGGTCCCGGGAACTGCTGGGTGGATTTACCGCAACAGGATAGGGTTTGGCTTGCCCTGGGACCAGTGAGACAGTAGACAGCCCGTGCTAGCTCGGTGGGCTGCTTCAGGCAGGGGCCATTATGGTACCTTGTCACACAGCAGGACTTAAGAATGACCTACATGGAGCTTTTTTCCTCTATCCCCAAATCCAAAGCAGTTTTCCAAGTCTAGCTCCCATTGCTGCATCCCTGAGACTCAACATTGCTCACGGCAGGATGGGAACTGTAACACTGGCACTGTCTCTGCTGGTTGTGGTTCTCCTGTGCCCAGTTACCGCCACACTGCGCATTGGTGCCTTCAACATTCAGGCATTTGGTGACACCAAGATGTCCAACGAGGGAGTGGCAAACATCATCATCAACGTGAGTGCAACCAGTGCCATGGTGGGACAGGTTGTGTGCTGGACTGGACCCGAAATGTGGCTCCTGTGCCAGGACATGGACATGGATGAGATGGCATCCCAGTACCCTGGGTGAATGAAGGCTTGGTGGGGTCCAAGATGAGGTCTCAGGCATACCCCACAGTCCCTCTGAGCTCTCCATGGGGACATTTGCCCTGGCACTGACAGACATGCAGGTCCGCATGGTGCTGCACTGAACACCACTCAAGGTGCTTGGCCAAAAGATGGGTGGAAGACAGTAAGCCTGAGCTGGTCACAGGTTCCCTCTCACCATCATCAACCCTCTTGGCCTCACAGATCCTGCGCCGCTATGACCTGGTGCTGGTGCAGGAGGTGCGTGACTCTGACCTCAGTGCTGTCACTCAGCTCATGGAGGAGCTCAACAGGTATGAACTGGCACAGGGCTGAAAGTGCCCAGGCTGAGACATCAGCATCAGTAGGGGCACCCAAACAGGCTGAGACATCAGCATTAGCAGGTGCACCCAAACTGGCTGAGGAATAAAAGGCCAGAAAATGTAATTTACCATCAGAGGGTTTGTTTTGGGGAAGGGGGATAGGAGAAAAATGCTGGGCTAAAGCTTTCAGCAGGCGCTGAAACACCACCAGGAATAATTCAGGGAGGAAAAGTGGCATACAAGGAGCAAAATCCACCTCTGAAAGCTGCCATCCCACCAGAGCACAAAGGGTGAGAAGGAAATACAGTTTTGGAGAGATCCATCTGTAAAACCTAACAGAAAGTGTCAGAGGTGATGAAAGGGGCAGGGGTAGACAGACCCCCTCACCCAGGACTCTGAGTACAGCAGGGGGACCGTAGGATGGACTCAGTAGAAGATGGTGCGCTAAAGTAGGCAGGTCAGGCACCCCAAGAGGAAAAGGGGCTGCTGGGGTGGGCTAAGAATCAGCATCACAGGGTGGCAGACCCTGGGCCAATTGGGTGCTGACTCTATTTTGGGTGAGGACACAAGACGGTGCTGGGCAGAAGAGCAGTGATTGCTACTGAGCAGGTACATCCAGGCCACGTCCTCACCCCGTTGGTGTCCCCTCCAGTGGGGCCACAAAGCAGCCAAGGCAGGGAGGATGACGCCAGGCTTCCAGGGTGCTCATTAACCTAATTTAGCTTTGCTGCAAAGGAAGGTGAGGAGCGTCCCTGCTAAGAAGGGGGTGACAGGAGTCTCTCTGCATCCTGTCTGTGGCCAGGTGTGCCCAAGGATCCACCCTAGCATAGTAGGGACAGCAGTGTGGCTTGCAGCACTGCAACCCATGTCACCCCACTGCTGGGACACATCGGGCAGCAGACACAGCAGAGCAGGACTGGCTGATGCCATCCCCGTGGTTGGACCACCCTCTGGTCATACTGAGGCCAGTCCAGGATGGTACCAACAATGTCATCACCCTGCCTTTGTGTCTCTGCAGTGCATCCAAGTCCTCATATGACTATGAGATCAGCGGCCCCCTGGGACGGGAGAACTACAAGGAGATGTACCTCTTCATCTACAGGTAACAGGGCTGGACACGCTGCCACCTGCCAACACAGTGCCAACAACACCATGGAGGGGTCACAGGGGCTATGTCTAGCCCAAGGTCACCATCTCTCTGGTCCCACAGGACAGATGTTGTGTCCGTGGTGGACACTTACCAATATGAGGACCCCCAAGATATCTTCAGCCGGGAGCCATTCGTCCTGAGAGTCTCAGCACACCGCACCAGTAAGCTGGGGGATGACTGATCCTGGGTGGTGGCACAGGGTGGCAGTGGGGCTGACTTCCCTCTCTTCTGGCAGAGGTGGAGGAATTTGTGCTGGTGCCGCTCCACTCAGCCCCGCATGACGCTGTCGCCGAGATTGACGCTCTCTACGATGTCTACTTGGCCATCATCAAGAAGTGGGGGACAGATGTGAGTGCCACCAGTATTGGGGGTAGCACCAAGGGTGGGTGCTAAGGCCCAGAGACCATTCAACCCATACTGAGCCCCCACTCTGAGGCTGGGTGCAAGGGTGATGAGGTGGAAGCCACCGCTCCTGCCAGGGGTGATGCCCTAGGCCCCAGGGCTGACTGCCACAGGAGGACTGGTGTTGGGGTGACCCATTGCCCAGCCACCATGAACTCCCTCATCTACCCACCACAGAACATCATGTTCCTGGGGGACTTCAATGCTGACTGCAGCTATGTGCATCGGAGCGATTGGTCATCCATCCGCCTGCGCACCAGTGACCTCTTCAAGTGGCTGCTTCCCGACGGCACCGACACCACCGTGGGCAAATCCGACTGTGCCTATGACAGGTGAGTGACACCACAGCACCACTGTCCCCCTCCCCAGCATGCCAGGACTCCCTGCCCATCCTGAACCACCAGCAGCTGGAGCAGGAGCGGGACCCAGCACCCGTATCTCCCTGGCAGGATCGTAGTGTGTGGTGCCAAGCTGAAGAGAAGCATCGTGCCAAACTCAGCCGATATCTATGATTTCCAGCACGCTTTCCAGCTGGACCAGGAGGAGGTGAGTCTGCTGGAGGTTAAGCAGCCTGCTGCAGCCACCCAGCTGCCACATTTAAGTGTCAGTACAAAAATGGAGTTGTAGCAAGCGGTGAATCAAGCTGGTTCCAGACATCTAAACAAGCTCAGGGTGACAAAGGACCTATGGGTGGAAACAGGAGAGGTGATTTGGGATCATTGCTTGTAGAGAAGAGATGAAATATATGGAGTTTTTTGGAGGCCTTCCTTGGGCAGGTCTCAAGGGCTTAGGTCAACCCAAGCCAATCTTCAACCACCCATAGCTGGCACAGAGCTCCCAAGTGAGACATAGGAGTTTTGGATGCCCAGGTATGACCTGGGGCACCTCTTCATGAGAGGAGGCAAAACTGGAGCCTTGTGTATTGACTATGTTTGGGCTGGGGATGTCCCCCACCAGTAGGTAGAAGGTTCTGGCAGTACCATGCCATGATTTAGGGTTCACCAAACCCCTGAGTTACACCTCCCTGCCTCTTGTCCTCTTCCAGGCCCTGGCAGTCAGTGATCACTACCCAGTTGAGGTGAAGCTGGCAGCTTGAGCTCCTGCTGCTGCCACCGACTGCAATCCAGCTCCAGCTCCCACCACCATCCCATCCAGGAGCCCTGCAGGTGGGCTGCTCTGGGTCCCACTTTGGAGAAGAGTCACTGCTGGCCATGCCCAGCACACCAATCCACCAGGAACCAGAGCCTGAGGACAAGCCACCATCCAGAAAGCAGCAACTACAGATAGGCTGGAGAATGAAGCATCCAGATCCTGCCTCATCAAAGACTTTATTGACAAATCTCATTTCACAATTAGGTGTCGGACAGCAGGGATGAGATCCAAGGGCCAGCAGGCTTGGGTCACAGTGGTGTGAGGACCCTCTCTCTGTCTGTTCCTTGGAGGAGCTGAGCAGGGAGCTCTCCTTGTTCTCAGGAAAGGCAGCAGTGGTGACAGGCACTCTACAGGGACTAAGGGGAAGGGACATTTGGGGTGGCCACGGGAGCAGGTATCACATCACCAAATGCTGACACTGCAGATGGCTTCACTGTGAAAATTCTACAGCTACTGCAGCATTTTGGAGGGTCACTGGAGCTCCCAGGACCAGGCCCCAGGTCGCTGGCTCCTTACTGCTTCTTCTTCTTCAGCATCTCCATGTACATGCGAAGTGACTTCTGGATGGACTCTTTTGAAATGAAGGTGGTGAAGTTCTGAATGTCTTCCTCTCGGTGAGCTACCAGGCGGTCCAACACTGCCCTCCTCATCATGGACTTGGTGAGCTGACGGGCATGGTCTGCAGGGAGGAGAGCGAGAATGGGGAACGTGCACAGTCCTCAGCCCTGACCAGCTCTCAGCTGCTGCCACCATGTGCAGGTGTCTTCAGATGGGGAGGTACCACACAACAAAGACCTCTTTGAGCCAGCAGAGAAAGGTGTAAAAAAACCCACTGTCTGGAAGCTGAACTGGATGAATTCTGACACAATAAATTATGATCTGTACCACTCATCAGGAAGACAACTGATCTGCTAGGACAGGGGACAAATGCAGCTCTTTCTCTTTGTGACCACCAGAAGCAGCCAAAGAGTGCCACCTGACTGCACCTCCCTGCGGCACTCAGGAGGTGATGTGGAATGGGATAGCTCAGATCCAGCCCTGGCCAGTGGAGAGCTCTCTCCCAGCCCAGGAACCACATGTTGCCAGTCCTGAAGCAGCCCAAACATGTATGTGATGTCTGCACTTGCTATCTGTCCTCATCCCCCCACCACCATCCCCAGCTCAGCAGAGCTGATCCAGACCACAAAGATGTGGCAGCCACCCAGCCTGTTCGCTCAGCTCCACGGCAGCTTTCCTGGGATAACACCTCCACTGCCAGACATGGAGATTCAGCTTGTATCTGGAGCTCTGGCACGTCTGGATTGACTCAACAGGGCTGGCAGGGCTAGTCAAGCTGGAGCCACATGCCCTGCAGAACCAGCTCAGTGCCCTCTCATGCAGGGGCACTGGCAAGCCTATTTCTGTTAGCCCAAGGCTGTCTGTGTTGAGCTTTCCTACCACCCAGTCATCCACACCTTCCCTTTAAATCACCACTGTTCCATAGGTCCTAGGCACCAGCCCCAGTACTGGTCCTTCCCACCCAGATTAGATCCCCTTTCCTTCTGCCAGAGCTGCTATCCTTACCGGGAAGGGCCAGCCACTGTGCCATGACAGCTGCAGCCCTCTCCTGGAGCTTCTCCTCTGGCACCAGCTCATCCACAAGGCCAATCTTGTGGGCCTCAGGTGCAGGGTGAAGGGAGCCCAGCTGGAGGGAGCGTTCAGCAACTCGGTGTCCCACAATGTTCACAAATGTGTCCTTAAACCTAGAAGAGATGGAAGGAAATGCCACAGTCAGGGAAAGAAACAGCAGCAGCTGTATGCAGATGTGGGAGTTAAGCAGGCTTGGTCCCACTCCCCAGCTACACGTCTCTACACAGCAGCTATGGGCTCAGCCATGCTGTGCTAAGTCAGGTGAACAGTCATCGTGGGTACTATCCCAAGAGTTCCCCCTCCACTCTTTCAGAGCTGCTCTACCCTCAGAGCCCAGCTTCCAGTTGTGCCTGTTTGGTGTGAGGTGAAAACTCCTCTCCAAGAGCAAGTTTACACCTCAGAGCAACCACGGGCCTGTGTCTCAGTGTCCCTATACTTCCAGAGACTTCCACAGCTATGGGATTTTAGAGTGCATCCAGAGAAAAGCCTATTCTCAGACTGAGTCTGATCAGGGAGATTTTCCAGCATTAATTTTGGAGCTGACTGCAGAGTCAGAACTGAGGTCTTTGCTGGTGAAGAATGTGAGAATACTCTGCAGCTTGAACACTTTTCAGATACCTGCAGGAGAGGATAGAGAAATGAGACTCTGTGTCCTGCAGCTGCAACTACCTGATCACTGACATACAAAGTACAACTCAGTGACCAATGAAACAGATCAGTAAACTCCTTGAAGATTAATTCTTTTTAGAGGCCTACATGTGAAACTAGAAGTGGGAAGCACTGCCCTACCAGAAGGGAGCCACAATGCCCAGCTGGGCTTCATTCAGGCCAATGCTGAATTTGGGGTTCTCCACCATGATCCTGTAGTCACATGACAAGGCAACGAGGCAGCCTCCTGCTGGGCTTGATCCCTGGCAAAGAGAAGGAGGGAGTGAGTCTAAGTCATAGTTAAACGTGTACCCATGGAAGCAGCTTCACTGTTTCCTCCAGAGCAGGGAAGACACAGGCTAACAGATCAGGTTTCCCTCAGGTCTCTGATTACCTGATCCAAAAGAGCCCTAAAGATGATTTATGGCAGGGTTTATCCTTTCATTTTCAATGGTCTTTGTTTCTGGCATTTGCCAGCCTGGAACTTTGGTGCTACTTAATCTGTGCTACTCAGGTTGCAAACCCTGCAGCAGAGATTTGCTGCGGTATTTTCTTGTAACCCTACAGGAGTTTTTAACTCTTCTTAAGTTTGTAACTCTAATTGCAACAGAAAGTCCTGACCTGAGGCTTTGTAAAACCTTCCTTTTGCAACTGTCTTTGTGCATCTCAGTGCTTGCTTAGCCCTGTAGAAGATGTCTGTGGGAAGCTGCTCAGAGACCAAAGCCAACCTACAGACACAGAACTATGAACTGCTGAAGCAGCACTGCCCTGGAAGATGAAAACGAGACACTGGGCAGGTAACAACCCACCTACAGACACTGAGATTCAGAGGGCACTTCCCTGATGGCAAAGAACCAACACTGGAGAAAAAAAATCCAGTGATAAAAGGGCTTAAAATAAACTGTACTGCCTGAAACTCGTGGCAGTGCCTGGCTCCCTCCCATCTCTTCCCCTCTAGTCAAGCCTTGCAGTGGCCAAGTAAGTGACCTTGGGTGACTCCTATGAGTCTTGTCAGGAACAAAGTAGCTGGTAGGTAAGACAGGTATCCTGTGGACCTCTCCAAGGCAACTGCTCAGCTTCTCTGAGTCTGCCATCAATTGCCCTCTGGATTTTATCACTGGCCTACAGCCTCCTGCTGGTCCTTCAGCCTGGAGGACAGACTCCCAGTCGAGTTCTCAGGGCACTGCATGGCTCTTGCCATAGAAAACACTGCCAAGGGCACTTCATCCCCCATGAGCAGGATGTGAATTCTGTGGAAGCTCTCCATCACAGCCAAAATGTTGCTGTAGCCCAGCAGCTTTCATGGAGCCTGCAATATCCCATGGTTCCACACTTTCTCATATCCCAATGCACTGAACCACATACACATTGCCCAGGCATTCCCACAAATACATCCCTGTACTCATTCCAGCACTGACAAGCCTGATTTTCTGGCTGCTCCTACTTGCATGGTGAAAACAAGCCACGCAAGTGACAGAGTGCAGTAGGAAGGTGGATCTGGACGTACGTTGATTGCAGCGATTGTCACCATGTTGGAGCCGTAGACTCGGAGCCACATCTCCTGCACAGCTCTCCAGAACTCAGCGTAGTGCTCTGTGCTCTTCCCATACATCTCAGTGATGTCCAGGCCAGATGAGAAGATTTTGGGAACGTTCTGGAATTGGAGAAGTACAAACATTGCTGAGAGTCACTGCTCAGGACTGACCCTTCAGCCCTCTAACATGCTCAGCCTGGCAGCCTGAAAAAGTGATATTTAAATCTGACACAAACCAGGACCTTTTAGGGTTCCGGAACAATGTCCCCAGTGCTCCCACAACTTGGATCATCCTGTCACCATGGCCTGCACAGCTGGGACTCAGCTTGAGCACAGTTTCTCATTATCAGGGCCCCTGTGTAGGTGCATCGGCCACGCAGCACAAAATCTGTCCTGTCACATTCCCAGGCACCACCTTGTACCCAGATTACATCATAGAATAAACACTGGCACCTTCTAGCAGCTCGCTCTGGGCAGTTCAGGAGATCTCAAAGGATGTGTCAGATTTGCAGATAATTAGTTTTGGGTCTAATGACAAATGACAATACTCAGTTGTTATTGTTCTGCTAGAACGGCACACAGAAGAAAGAGCACAGCCCTCCCAGGAACCCACTTCCCTCCCTCTGCAGCTGATCAAAGCCACCTCCCGGCTGTCTTGTGTCAGTGCCCAGGGAGCCAAGAGATCAAAGGTGAGCAAGGGAACAGCATCCATGCCTGCCAAGCTGCCCCGCCACAGCTTGCACCCCGAGCCCAGGGCAGCACATACGGATGTGATGACCACGCCACGGCAGGCTCTGTCATTCTCCAGTTTCTCCAGGCTTATGCAAAACTCGGTGAGGAAGTCCAAGCTGAGGCTGTTGACTGGGGGGCTCTTGAACTTCATTGTGGCAACACCTGTTCCATGGTCAACACAAAGATGTCAGAACCTCCCACAAGAGCAGCATCACTGCCTTGCCCACGGGAGTTTTACTTGCCTCCCCATTTCCCTGCTTACCCAGAAGGTGTCTTTCCACTCCTGGCTCCTCAAAAAGCCCACAGCAGCAAGAACAAGAGCAAGGCTCTGTCTTTGCCCAGATCTACCTGCAAGCTAGACTCACTGAGCCAGTGGTGGACCTGGAGCACGGACAAGCATGTGTGTGGTGGCACACCTTGTGTCCCAAAGATCTGCTAGTTCCCGAGCCCAGTTTCCTTCTTTTTGGGCTTGATGGAAAAGGTTGGTCCTGGTCTACCCAGGGGACCATAAGCCTTTCTAAGCCTGCCAGCAGCACTGGCTAGCATGACATGAAGACCTCCAAGCCCTTGTGTCCTTCCAAACTGCACTACTCTACCCAGAAAGCTCCTCATCAAATCCTTAGTGCAGCCATGCCCTCAAGAAGAAGCATCCTTTATTTGGTGCAGGAATGTGGACCCATGACAGCTGTTCTGGCACAGCAAACCCCAATAGCTGCTTTCTGCCACTCTACCAGGTCCCTAGAACAGAGACTCTGCAGAAAGGATAACATGTGGGCAGGGGACAGGGTAGGGTATGAGGTCTGCCCATGTGAACAGCTAGTTTGCCTGTGGCACCCAAGTAATATGCAGCCACCTGAACTGCCCATGACTAGTGAGGCTCCCGTCCCAAACGGCTTCTCTCTGATGGTCCTAAGAGCTGTAACATCTGGTGGTTTCCCATGCCCAGGGCCACACACAGTGTGGGACAAGCACAGAAGGGGCCCTTTCTGTGTCCCACAGAAGTGACACCGCAGAGGTGCCACATGTCGTACCTGAACTCTCATTCAGCTCCACCAGTATCTTGTTGTTGCTGAAAGTACGACATGGGGCAAGTGAAGGGCCAGAGGACCGCCGGGCTGCTCTGCCCCATGCCGGTGGCTGGCGACACAGGGGCAGCACACCTGGGGAGACAGCGACAGGCAGAGCAGGTCAAAGTACAGCACAAGATATGGGGACACCTTAACCCACTGTGGCAGTAGGATACGGGAGACACCCTTATCCACTGTGAGAAGCCGTGGGGGCACCTCGACCGGGATGCGCTGATTCACTAAAGGGTATATATCTAAGGGCACCCTGACCGGGACAGGGGGACACAGGGAAGGGCGGCAGAGACACCCAAGTCGCGCAGTGGGGGAAACATGGGGAGAACACGCTGACCCATAGAGGAAGAAGGCGGACGAACGCAGGCCCCCACCGCACGCAGAGCCGGGCACACCTGACCGGACGAACCGGCGGGCGAGGGTCGGCACCGCCGCCATCTTCTGTCGTCGGGTCGAAGGTAAGGCTACGGGACGGGGCTTCGGCCGATGGCACCGCCCCCGGCTCTGTCTGGCGTGCGCGGCTGCTGCCGCCCTGCGGCCGGCGCTGCGCCGCAAGTATTGTGCTGCCTGTACTACGTGCGCTGTGCGCAGGCTGTAGTGTACTGTCCTGACTGCCCTGTCCTGCCCAGCCTGGCCTGCACTTTCCTGCTTGCCCTGCTCTGCATCCAGTATGTCAGCCTCCCCATGATGCTGCCCTGTGATAGCTGCTCCACAAAGCTTGGCCCACCAGGGCCGTGCACCATGGTGTCCTCCTCCTTCCCTGCACACAGTTCCGTTTTCCCTTCCTGGTCCCTGACTCGGGCAGCCAGAGTCCCCGGGAGCTCCTAGGCCAAGGACAGCTGTCCCCGCAGAGTGCCTGGCCTGCGTCTGCAGGGTTGGCAGTCCCTGTGCCGGGCTAGGCCCGTGGCAACTGCAGATCTCATCATGGTGCAGGCCGTGCCGGGGTAGCACCGCAGGAGCCAGCGCTGGCCCTGCCGTGCAGGCAGAAAGCGCACGGCAACAGCATAGAGGGGACAGGGCTGACCCTCTGCCTGCTCCTTGCTGCTGATCTGTGGGGTGGCCTGACCCAGGCACCAGGGCCAATGGCTCGTCCTGGCTCCTGGCTGCTGCGGCGGCTGGAGGAGGAGGTGGGTGCCCAGGGTATAGAGGGGGCACAGCCTGATCTGTGCCTGGGGGGCAGAGGTGGGTGCCCGGGGTGTAGAGGGGGCACAGCCTGATCTGTGCCTGGGGGGCACTTGGCGTTTTGGCCTGGACTGAGAGTCAGCGGCATCACAAGAGGCCCGGCATGGCGATCTGGGCTCACACCACCTTGTCCCGCTCCCTTGCAAGTTTCTCCGGTTCCAAGAGGTGGTACTGTGCCATCTCCAGAGCATCGCTGGAAACTACATCTGTAACATCGAGGGGGCTTCCGGGCACTGACCGAGCTGTCCTGGGCGCCGAGCTGGCTCGCTTGGACACCGCTGGTCGGCGACTGCACCGCAGGCTGAAGCGGATGGAGGGAAGAGTGCGCGCCCTGAGGCCAGCTTACCTCCCACTCACGCCCCCACTGAGCACACCAGCGGAGGCTGGCACCGAGCCGCACAGCCTGGCAGACACGATCCCGAGCCGATCGATGGCAGGCGGCCCCGGCGATTACCGAGCTATCGAGCGCGGGTGAGGCAGCGGCGGCGTGTAGCGGAGGGCAAGTAGGTTCAGGTCGGGGCCCGGGCCCAGGGGGGAGGCGGCTCTCGGAGGTGCTTCTCGGGCGGTTGTGGCCGTGGCGCCACTCATGGGCTGCGGCAGGCGGCGGTGCGGAGGCGCTCGGCTGTGCGGTGAAGCGGCGGCAGCCGGAGCAGGCCGGAGGTCGGCCGGCGGTTGCCGGCGCTGAGTGAGTTCCCCTGGGACAGTTGTGCCGCGCTGTTCTGGAACCGCTTCTAGCGCGCCCGGCCCAGCAGCGGGCCCCGCAGCCAGAGGCTGCCCGCCTGGGGGGCTGTTGGCCGCAGACGGTTGGCGTGCCGGGTTGGGTGGCGGTTCGCGGCTCGCTTTGCTGCTTTCTTTGGCCTGCGGCGTGGAGGAGCCCGGGAGCGTCTTCTTTTACGTGTGGCCTGCCAACAGTTTGGCGGCGGTGGCCGAGGAACTTGATGAGATGCTTTTATTTAGTTACGGTATCATTCACAGTGTTTGGAGGATTTTCTGTCTGAAGCTCTGCTATGAGGACAGGCTGAAAGTTGGGGCTTTTCAACCTAGAGAAGAGAAGGCTTCGAGGAGACCTTATAGTAGCCTTCCAGTATCTGAAGGGGGCGACAGGAAGGCTGGGGAGGGACTATTGACAAGGTCTTGCAATGACAGGACAAGGGGCAATGGGTTTAAACTGGCAGAGGGGACATTTAAACTGGATGTGAGGAGGAAGTTGTTTGCGGTGAGGGTGGTGAGACACTGGAACAGGTTGCCCAGGGAGGTTGTGGCTGCTCCCTCTGGAGATATTCAAGGCCAGGTTGGATGAGGCCTTGAGTGACCGGTACTAGTGGGAGGTGTCCCTGTCTATGGCAGGGGGTTGGAACTAGATGATCTTTGAGGTCCCTTCCAACCTCACCATTCTATGATTCTAAGTAACTTACATTCCAGTTCTACAAGTTAGTAGGATGTGTAGTGTGCAGAAGCACTTAACATGGAATGAGTCCAGGTGTTGTGTGGGTGGGTGACAGGCACAGCACTGCTGTTTGCTTTGGGGATTTGATAGCGCAATGTCTGCATTGTTTTATTCTGCAGCTAAAATTAGACTTTACCTTTTGCATCCTCTTCTCAGACCCCTGGGGTTAATCACCACCTGTACTCTGAGAAGAATTTGTGGGATCTGATTTTGTGCCCGGATTTGTGGTTTTAATTTGTTTGAACATGTATGTTAATTCCAGGTTACACCTCCTGCAGGATTAGAAGCCTGGTTGAAGATTGCAATGGCAGCTCAGATGACTGACGCTCATCGGCGATTCCTGCAGGTCCTGATGTCCCATGGGATAATGGAAGGATCAGTGGCTAGAAAACTGTACCGGCGCTGCTGTGAGATCCATAAAGGTATGTCTCTCTCTTAAGGAAAAAGTAGGGAGATGGAAGATGGAAGAACTATTATTTCTTTTTTCCTGGTGCAGCTTACTAGATTTCTGTCATTAAAAACCTTTCTAGAGAAGTCTCCAGGGGGGACCGTAGAGCTGCCTCCCAGTAACTGAAGGGATCCTACAGGAAGGCCAGAGAGGGACTTTTCATAAGGGTGTCTAGCAATAGGGCAAGGGGGAATGGTATTAAGCAGAGGGACAGCAGGTTTAGACTGGGTCTTAGGAATAAGATCTTTAGTATAAGGGTGGTGAGACCAGAACAGGCTGCCTAGAGAGGTTGCAGATGCCTTTTCCCTGGGGATTCTCCAGGCCAGGTTGGATGAGACCTTGAGCAGCTAAGTCTAGCTGAGAGGTGTCCTTGCCTGTGGCAGGTGGGTTTGAATAGATGATCTCTAAAGTTCTTTCCAACCTTATTTACTTTCAGTTTACTATGCCCACGACAAACTGGATGATTTCATCACAACTATCAACAGCCACCTGCAGCCTCTGTTCATGCAGGTCCGGAAGGGGCTGTCAGAAAGTGACGGGAGAGCACATTACGCTTTGGTGAGTCGGCGACTGTGCTGCCACCGCATGGCTAATGATAGAGAGCAGGGGTCTGTATGCCTTCCCATGGGAAATGGGCCAAAGCATCTGGATAGGGCTGCCCTAGCTGTTGTCTTTGGGCATTTAAAGAAGTGAGGCTTCTGGCAGTTGTAAGGTGATGCTTTCTTTACCCCAGAGGATCTTTCACACAGCCCTTTGCTTTCAGTTTAAGGCCTTTTTTTTTTTTTTTTTTTTTTTCAGGTGAATTTGGCAGAAACTGAAATAACTAGAATGGCATCTGATTATGCAGAAAATGAATTGGAACTGTTCAGAAAAACAGTAAGTATGTCAGCTCTTAATTAGTAAATCATATTATTTGCGACGGTACCATCTCAAAATGAACAGAAATGGAAATGAATGGTTGAGGAATTGGTTGCCATCTTACCAGACTGAATGGGGGACAGGGGTGGGAATACATACAAGTCGTGATTCCCTGTTGCAGGTTAGTTGTTGTGGGCATATTAAAGTGAAAGTAAATAACAAGGTTAGAAGTGATCTCAGAGATCATCCATTCCAACCTTTCTGCCATGGGCAGGGATGCCTCTCAACTAGACTTGTCTGTTCAAGGCATCATCCAGCCTGGCCTTGAACACCCCCAAGGAAGAGACATCCACAGCATCCCTGAGCAGCCTATTCCAGAATCTCACCACCTTTGTGCCTGGGGTTGGCCAGACCTTACACTTAGATTTGGTGAACCTCACTCAGCTGGCACCGGGCCCACTTCTCAATTCTGTCAAGATCTTTCTGGATGGATCATAGAATCATAGAATCATAGAATGGTAGGGTTGGAAGGGACCTCAAGGATCATCTAGTTCCAACCCCCTGCCATAGGCAGGGACACCTCCCACTAGTACAAGTTACTCAAG